>JBBBDQ010001430.1:3042500-3480000 GCA_037127315.1 Ascarosepion bandense
ACTGAATTATTTGCCTTTAACAATAAAGTATGGCGGTTTATGTTTTCATAATTTTACACCAGTAAAAAAAAAAAAAAAAAGAAGTAATTTTACAACCTAATTTCTTTGGGTCATCTCTAGGCCCATAAAAATTTAAAAATATGGCCCCACATTAAGCATCATGATTTTAGTGGACGAAACGTTTTGAATAGAATTTTTTCTACCTTGTCATTCATTTACTTACCATTGTTTTGATATATGCAAATACAGATGTCATATTCTCCCCCACCCCCATGTAGTATATTTCAAGGAAAAACTGCTAAAAATAAGTTCTATACAGCTCATTTGGTTTGTAAAAAGTCATGAACCTTCCGGTTTGTATCAAACTAAAAATAGAACTAAATACAGATAGATCGATCGATCGATAGATAGATAGATAGATAGATAGATAGATAGATAGATAGATAGATAGAAGGAAGGAAGGAAGGAAGGAAGGAAGGAAGGAAGGAAGGAAGGAAGGAAGGAAGGTCTATGAAGCTAATTATATTGATTGGTAGGTACCTCTGTGTACACAAGCTCATAGATAGATAGATAGATAGATAGATAGATAGATAGATAGATAGATAGATAGATAAAGAAAGTTATTAAACTTTATATTGAGTTCTAGAAAGATATGTGGACAATTCTTTTTAAATTAAATATCATCTACATAAATTATATTTAAAAATCAGCTCAAAAAAAGAAACGAATACTGAGCTGCTATATAGCAGTGAAAACTGGACAGTCTCCTCACAAATGAATAAAGAATCAACAGCAATATAAATGTGGGTCTACAGAGGGATGCTGAGAATACCATGAACCGAACATGTGAGAATCGACGAAGTTTTAGAGAAAATGGAAACAAAAAAGTGACTTATACTTAACATCAGGATAAGACAGTTGAAGTTTCTGAGATACATAAAGGTAAAAACGAACAAAAAAAATAGCTTACTTTTAACAATATTCAAGACATGATTCCATCCCAAAACACACATTGTTTCTGCCAGTGAGTTGAAAAAAAATAATTTTTAACTTTTTGTCCAGAGAATGCTGGGGTATGCGAGAGTCAATTAAATAGCCAGTGTGACCTATACAGCCGGCCAACAAAGAAAGAAAGAAAGAAAGAAAGAAAGAAAGAAAGAAAGAGACTGACTGACATACTAAGGAAAAAACATCGCCCGGTTCACACTCCACCCACGTCTATTTAAGATGTGGTTTCCGGCTTTCTCTTTTCCAATCTTTTTATTCTTTTCTTTCTTTTTTTTTATTTTCAATTGGAGTAGATAGACTAAACTATTGCCCCGTTCACACTCCTCCCACGTCTATTGAACAGGTGAAGAGGCTCATCACTTGTTCCCTGTTTATGGTTGTGGTTTCCGGTTTTCTCTTTTCCAATCTTTTCACTCTTACGTAGCCCCCTGCGCATCAGTGGCGTTACCGCCTTGCTTGGGGTGATATGATTAAAAAAAAAAAAATAATAATAATATTAAGGAAGGAGAGTTTGGAAAATTTGATGCTCAGAGTACAGATTGATGGTATGAGAGACAGAGGAAAGCAACCCACAACCTACCAGGTGATCTTTAGTGAATTGATGGATGAACAGGGTATGGAAGAGATGACAAAAAGACAATGGTTATTAAGAACTACAAGAATCAAGAAATTGTGGAGAGCCATGATCGCCAAAGTCCTGAAGGGACAAGGCATATAGAAGAAGAAAAAGAAGAAGATTTCGAGAAATAATTTTGTATTTTCTTATTGAACTTTAAAAGGAAAACACTATCTCGTTCTCGTTGTACAAAAATGTGTATTTTTTATCTTACCTTTTTTTTTTTTTTTTTTTTTTTTTAATCATATCACCCCGAGCAAGGCGGTGACGCCACTGATGTGCAGGGGGCTACGTAAGAGTGACAAGATTGGAAAAGAGAAAGAAAGCCGGAAACCACATCCTAAACAGGAAACAAGGGATGAGCCTCTTCACCCGTTCAATAGACGTGGGTGGAGTGTGAACCGGGCGATAGTTTGATCTATTCCATCCATTGAGTGAAAAAATAAAATCATTCGAGCAGATTAATGATAGTAGAAGTAGAGAGAAGATTAGCAAAAACTAACGCGATTTTTTTTGCTTTAGATTTTAATCAGCATTTTATATACAAATAACTATTATTGAGGTCCATATTTTTGCTGTACATACGAAAAGTATAATGAATTAGATTAAGAACAATAACAAAGTTAAAAATTTATCAGCCCGCATGGGGACTCGAACCCCAGACCCTCAGATTTCTTACAAAGAAGATCCTTAAAAGTCTGATGCTCTACCGACTGAGCTATGAGGGCTGCTTGTAAGAGAGGCTTAAAAAAAGCTATATATACTTTTAATTATAACGTACGGTAGCTGGTATTAGAAGTATTTTTCTTACTTTTTCTTTTTTCTATTTATGTCGACTTCCACGCTTGTAATTCCAATGACAATGAATAAATAAGATACAATGTATAATAAATTTACAAATGCCTGAACTCATCTCGACCATAAATTAGAACAACTACTGTAAAAATGTGATTAGCAAGCTAACTTGCTCTATGAGCTATCTTCTCTCGCTGGCCTTATACCAGACAAATAAGTTTCGCGGACAATAATAATATACGATGATCATTATGTCCTAGTTTTATCGAAATATATTTTAAAATTATTTTAAAACACTGACAGAAAGGAAGTTTCATGACGAGATTTTAAAAACTAAGTGACTTTTTTAAGTCAGTCATATCAACAGTGCTTGAATGAAATTTAATTGTGTATGTGAGAGGTTTATTTGTTTTATTAAATATCCTTTATAATGAGTAATAATAAATTAAATTCGTCGTAAATGACTTCAGTGAATCTTAAGAACATATAAAACATCAATTGTCCTAATTTCACCCTTTATCAGAATTCATACCGGGTGTTGTAGGGAGGAGAAAGAAAGGCGGGAATTGTATTCGTTTGCACATGAGTCAACCTACCACGTGCGAGAACTGGCGCGCCTTTGGACAGTTTTTTTTTTTACCTAACTTGTTTCTCAGCTTAGTTAATAATGGCTGGGTGGGTGAGGCTACATTTTTTTAAAAATTATATGAACGTTCGTCTGCGCGTGTGTGTGTGTTTGTGTGTGAGTGTGTGCGATTTTTAATACATTAATATAGTTAATTTAATCTATGTGAATCTGCACTTGAAGTTTAATTATTTTTTTTTAATGCAGTCTACTCTTTGGCAGACATTTTTGAATGATTTTTAAATTATTTTTGAGTGATTTTTTAGTGAGTATTGATATCTCCTGACGAGTGGAGACCGAAACATTTTCGTCTATGAAACCTCAGAGATGCTGAATCAATCAGCTAAGTGACACACACACACACACACACACACACACACACACACACACACTTATATATATATATATATATATAAGTGTGTGTGTGTGTGTGTGTGTGTGTGTCACATATATATCTGTAAATTCAGATAAAACTTAGAGGGGAAATAGCCATTTTCAACATGTCATTTTAAGACATGCATTCTCAGACTCTTAAAAAAAAAGGAAAGATTTTAACATAAGAGGTTTGCTTTAAATAAGGAGTTGGGAGATACTTTTTATATATTACAGTGTAACCCTGATATAAGAGAATTGTCGGGATAGGATAAAAGTTCCCTTATATCCGGTTTTCTCTTATATTCGGGTTTGGTCTATTTTATATACATTACCACAGGCTCTAAATTGGGACCAGAGAAAATATTTCTTATATTAATTTCTCTTATATCCAGGTCTCTTATATCCGGGTTATACTTCAAAATAATCCCCGTCTCTCTTTTCTTTACTGCCATAGATTTTCTCAGCTGAAAAGTAATCAGGCCATTCATGATGAAAAAAAAAATTTCAAACTTAATAAAAACAAAGTTTCGCTAAAATAAATTATTATCAAGAAGAGGAAAACCAAAGGATTTTTTATTATTTAATTTAACTATATTTTTTATCCTTAAAAATTTTGTTTTTCTTGCGTCAGTGGGAGGACATTGGATTAAAATAGGGAATTATTAAAATAGGGAATTATTAGATTAAAATAGGGAATTATTCTTTGTTTTTTTTTGTTTTTTGTTTTTTTTTGCAAAATTCTTGCAAAAATAGAATAATTATCGGATCGAATTTTACTGGGATTTTCAGGACTTAATCACAATTGAAAATAATTAAACTATTTTGGAAATGTTTCTCTCTCAGGAAAAGTATATTATTTTTTACATTTTTAACCACTTATTTAAATTTATCATACACGACAACGACATTATCAGAAAATAGTAATACTATTAAAATTTATTAGTTATTTTATAACATTTCCCCAACAAGCATTTTTGTAAGTAAAACAATAAAGCGACGTTTTCCATTTATCCACTTCTCACTACATGATTCGATCAATAATAAAAACATTACTTTTTTAGTCCAATAAGTAATTCTAGACAGAACAATGTTTCTCAACGTTTTCTTCCTTAAAAACAATTACATGTTCACATCAGCACAAATAAAAATACCATGTAAACACACAGTCATTCCAATACCACACAGTAAAAACAGGAAAAAACATATTATTTTTTACATTTTTAACCACTTATTTAAATTTATCAAGTTTGGAAAAATTAATTTTTGTAGCGTTTGTGAAAAGAGAAATCGGTATTAATCCGTATCTTCTCCCTCTAGCTATGGGTTAAATAGGACAGGACAGATTGGGTCCTATAGCTTTGGTTGGCAACCAATCTACCGCGAAATTAATGGCAACCTATTGCGGGAAAATCTGCCTACTAAGTCATGAATAGTAAGAGACAGCGGGTATCACGTATGGTACTTCATTGAATGTTATACGCAGAACTCGGAGAATATAAACATCATTTTTTTTTTAATTTTTAATTTTTTATCTGGACCGCCAGTTACCTAAAATATGCTCGGAATTGTAAAATAAAAAATGTAAGAAATATTTAATTCGAAATGCTATTAATTGATTTTATTATTAAGACATATGGTAAATTTTTGATTTGTTCCCCGAAGGCCCTTACCCCTTCAAATCTTTCTAAAACATCCTTAATTCCGTGCAAATGTATATGCTGAACTCAAATCAATAATTGTTTATTGACGAAAACTACCTTTTTTCACGTTAACGACCAGAAAAATATCGAACTTCTTGTCGCTGTTTATCTCACCCCGTAACCACAGTTCAAAAATGTTATTCACTGTAGAGTGTAGAATGACTTCACACTTAGTTTGCCGGTTTTTTGGGCCTTTTTACTTCCTTTTTGTAATTACTACGCGGAAATTGAGTTCCGAAACCAAACAAATCGCGGAGTAATTGCTCAAGGAAGTAAATAGGCCGAAATAAGTATCATACGCCTCAAGTCATTCAGCGGTGAATCAGATATGAGAACGATGGTAAGTGGTGAGATATAGCCCGATTTCTTTCTGGTAGATAACATGAAAAAGGTATGTTTCTTCAATAAACAATAATTGATTTGAGTTCAGCATATACATTTGCACGGAATTAAGGATGTTTTGGAAAGATTTGACGCGGGTAAAGGCCTTCGGGTAACAAATCAAAAATTTACCAGACATATTATGAGTACTATAGTCTTGAGAAGAAAAAAAATCAATGAATAATGCATTTTTACAAGAATAGTTTTCTTTTTTTTAAATCTAATTAAAATAGATTTTAATTCTAATTAATAATTCTAATTAAAATAGATTTTAATTCTAATTAAAATAGTTTTTAAAAAGAATAAATTTTACATCTCTGTATTAATTTGTACCAGTTGAATGATATTGTTATAAGTAAAAACCATATTTACCAATCATAAATGAAAAATCTTGGTACAATTCAGTGACCCCAAGTATTCTAAAAAAGAATTTTGAAATTTTAGTTTGTTTATTAATATCGGCCCGGAATGAAAAATCGGAGAGCCGAGTTCGAATTCCAATTGAATTCGTTGCATCCATTTACGTGCAAATACCCTTGGGAAAGGTATGAATCCATATCTTCTCAAACCATCTATGGGTCGAATAGCAGGAGAGATTGGGTTTTATAGCCTTGGTTGGCAACCGGTCTACCGCAAAAAATAATTGGCAATCTACTGCACGAAAATCTTTTGCTTAGTCAGTCATGGATCGAAAGAGACATGATCACCCAAGAGTGTGTTACGTACGGCAATTAACTGACTGACTGATAAACAAGCGAATTTTTGTTAATACGACTTGTGCATACACGACATTATAAGAAAATAAGAGTGATATTAAAATTTATCAGTGGTTTTATAACAAATAAAAGTGGTTTAAAATTTATTAGTGATTTTATAACATTTCCCCAACAAGCATTTTTGTAAGTAAAACAATAAAGACTAAATAAAATTCAATAAACATTACGGCTAATAATTTTCTAAATTTGAAAGATTACTGGGCAGTTAAAAGTTATATTAAAAAGATGCTCATCTTACTTACCTCAAATAATTTTTATGGATATGTTCACCGTAGAAACAAAAATAATTAGACAAACTTCCGTCAGTCAAGCTTTCAACATCTTTACATAAAGTGCTACCGCTCTATTTAAAATATATATTTCTGCGATATCTTAGACTAATATTTGTTTCAAATCAGATTAATTAAACTTTAAATCATATGCATATCTATCTATATATTTTTAGTCTGTTCGTGTCTATCTCCATACTATGTCAGATTTTGTTATGCTAATTTTTTTTTTTTATCATATCACCCCAAGCAAGGCGGTAACGCCACTGATGTGCAGGGGGCTACGTAAGAGTGAAAAGATTGGAAAAGAGAAAGCCGGAAACCACATCCTAAACAGGAAACAAGGAATGAGCCTCCTTACCCGTTCAATAGACGTGGGTGGAGTGTGAACCGGGCGATAGTTTAGTCTATCTACTCCAATTAAAAAAAAAAAAAAAAGAGTAAAAGAATGGAAAAGAGTGAAAAGATTGGAAAACTGAAAAAATAAAAAAATAAAAAAAAGCAAAGTTAATGTTTCAAAAATACTCCAATTTTTTTTTATTCCTGCACGCCTAAACATCTGTGCTGAGGGGTTGTAAATTTAAATGTACATTTGACTACAATACTCCTGAGTTAAGTGTTATTATCTCGACATACTGCTTTTTTTTAATTTAATTTTTTTTTTATCAATGAATCAATACAATAACCACTGACAAAAAACAACCTTAAAAAATTTACACAACAGAAGAATTTTAATTTTGAACTAACAACACTGAAAAAGCTTTGTATTCAAGCAGGAGAAAAAACTAACTTAAAAAGTCAGCGACGTAATACAATATACATGATTTCAAAGTGAAACTATGAAGAACGTTTTACGAAGCGTTCACATAATCAAAATATTCTGATTAAAATAATAGGTGATGATGATTAAATCACAAACCTAAAATCACATATCAAATATAATTTTCCTCAATAACTAAGAAGAGTAACTAAAAAAGCCGTAACGTAATACAATAATAACGATGTGATTTTTACCTTATAATATCTGTTTTTATTAGAAATATTACAAATGATATATTATTAAATATTTTGTCTGGTGGGATTTTATTATTCAAGTCTAGGTCTATTCACCATTAATGAATATACATTATAGTACAGTGATTTTATAGAACCTAAAAGAAGAAGCAAAGTATTGTAAAGTTAAAGAACGATGAAAAGATAACGTTGGAAATGGCGAAAGTGTTCAATACAGATGACGGAACGATATAAAAAAAGAACACACACACACACACACACACACACACACACACACACACACACACACACACACATATATATATATATATATTTAGTGTATCGAGGCAACAAATAATTTTCTAAACACATACTGTTAAATATAAGAGACAATGAATGTCTGCTATGTTTAATCATGAGCCATTCTAAACGTCGTATTTTGGCTTTAATTTCAGTTGAAAATAAAGACAAAAATTCTCCAACGTTTGGATAATTTTTTATTAATTTGATTTTAAGCTTTCGGCTCACATGAGCCATCTTCAGAGAGGTTATTTAGACGGTGAGCCGAAAGCTTAGAATCAAATTAATAAAAAATTATCCAAACGTTGGAGAATTTTTGTCTTTATCGCCCGAATGGTAATGGACGCGAGGCTGCACGGCAGCTATCAGATTGCGTTTCCAGACCGAAGGCTGCCGAGTCATCCAAATTTTACTGCCGTTTATCGTCGCGTTGCTGAGACAGGATCCGTGGCGTCACAAATTATGGATCCAAGATGATCGATTGTACATTTAACAGCGTCTACCGTAAAATTTAAACTTAATAACTTATGTAATGAATAGGTAATGAATATGTATACACCTTAGTTTCCACTTACGGAAACGTGATTGGCTGGTGTCAGCCATAAACAGAGACCCAGGCGAGGGCGTCCAGAGATCTTCCACTAGAGATCCAAAGGTCTATTGGTCTTTTACTAGAGATTTACCGCTATTGGTCTACGACTATTGACTACGCCTACGTCTCAAGATACTACATACGACGAGTACCATCTATTACGTCTACTTACTAAATTGTTCTACCCGGTTACATTTGCCTTAACCACTTAACTACCTCGAATAATATATGTATATATATATCCCTTTCCTGGACATATCAGTCTCGAATGGTATCTCTAAACAAAAATTTTTATTCATTGTTTTAGCAGGTATATTTTGTTTAATCCTAACATCCGAACGTTGCGTCGTTCTACCTGTGTAGTCGATTCCACAATTACATTCAAAATAGTAAATTACAGAATTAATATGATGGAGAGTAAAACGTCTTTATGCATAGATGGAAAAACAGATCTTGTTTTAAACACAACAATAACATAAAAAAACGATGGATTTGCGGACATATGTTTATATGGACTTTATACTAGTTTTGGTGTGAGGAACCCGCGCCAAAATTTGTAAAAAATTTTTTATAAATGCTATATATATATATATATATATATATATATATATATATATATTTGTTTAATATTATTTTTTAATGGATATTAGTATTTGAGAGGCAAGTGTGTTTATTATATATAAATATTTATTATATATATATATATATATATATATATATTTTTTTTTTTTATTTGTTTAATATTATTTTTTAATGGATATTCGTATTTGAGAGGCAAGTCTGTTTATTATATATATATGCAGAGTTCAACAATACATTATAATATCCATTGGCCTTAATCGTTTGAAAGATATCTATCTTCCGACAGGAATCGAACATGTCTACTCCCACACCGGAGAGATGCTGTCTTTAGATCAGACGAGTCTTACCAATCGGCCCACGAAAGTTTTTATGGCAAACAAGAGTCTATTTAACCTTCATATACGTATTCTCCTGATTTTTATCGAACGATTGCTATCTGCTCAGATTGTATCGAATGTAAACAAACTCTAAGGAAGACAACATTACAGAGTTATACGGAAATTTACGAAACTGGCATTAGCCGACATATTTAAATTTTTATTTGTTTAACATTATAATTTTTTAATCTAAATTGTGCCAGATGGCCGTTGATCTCACAAAAACTTTTATTCACCGTTTGACACAACTTGTTTTAATCTTGTCACTCTCATCATAAAAGTATTGCAATAGAATTGGTTTAGTCACCGATGACCCGACCATACAGCAGGTATTACTGTGTTTTATGGCATCAGTGGCAATAATAGAAGAGTCTGATATAATGTTAGGCCTACAAAGAGAAAAGATACAGCTCATTAAGAACACTGGCTAAAATATGAACGCAATCAAACTTCTACTTCTATCATTTTGGGGTTCTTGGCAAAATCCAACGCAGAATCTCTAATGTAATCAATCCCGACTTGGCAGCTCAGATGCAGTCACTTTCTTACCGGCGCAATGTGGCTTCCCTGTGTCTTCTTTTGCTCCGATGAACTTATCTCACTGGTGCCCCCTATTTATGAATTTACTCGAGCCACAAGATTAGCAACTATGTCCCGCCCTTTTACTGTGAAACCAATAAAATGCAAACGCAATTTCTACTCCACCAGCTTCTTTTCTCGCACTTCCCGCCTGTGGAATTCCCTTCCGTTTACTTGCTTCCCCGACAGCTACAATCTCCAGGAGTTTAAATGTAAGGTCAATAGTCATCTCCTATCTCACTGACTTGCATCCTCTCTCTCATGATCCTTTCCCCATCCACTCCACTCTCATCAGTATTCTCATCCTTCTCTTACCCACTTCCTGACACCCCCTGTAACCTGTCACTCTTTCTCATAACTTTCCTCTTGTGTAACCCCCTGCAAAACAGTGGCAGTAAAATGCCTTGCTTGGGGCGATATGATTATATAACAAAAAAAATGTCTATACTATTATAATGTGGATATAAAGTGGGAGATCAATTATACCTTATAATCAAATTAATATACTGATCCCCCACTTTATGGTCACAATCATCCGTCTCTTACCCACTTCCTGACACCCCCTGTAACCTGTCACTCTTTCTCATAACTTTCCTCCTATGTAACCCCCTGCAAAACAGTGGCAGTAAAATGCCTTGCTTGGGGCGATATTATTATAAAATAAAATTAATTACAAAAAGAAACTTAAGTTTTGCGAAGTACATGGAAACTGATTTCTCAATATTTGTCTATATTTCTGAGATTAGGTATTGTAATTATTTACATTATTTACATTGTTCGAACTGTTGTTCTCATCTTGTTTGTTATATTCACGACATTTTGACAGTTATATGCTCCGAGCTCCTTCAGGTGATTGGAGTTTCCAATGGCCTAGTGGATAAAAGCCTTGGGTGGAGCCAGTGATTTGACCAAAAGAGTTCAATACTTGGCTACAGCAGTGGTGAACAACAACTAGAGAGTTGAGTTAAAGGGAGATAACTAAGATATCCGGTGACTCATGGAACGAAAACAATCTATCTCGGTAATCGAAATAAAGGGTTCATATTGCAAGATGAAAAATTGCAATAGAAACTCTGGTAAAAAATGGTTTTAATCCCGGGCCTAACTAATAAAACAACTTTAAGGCAAAATTCGACTTTATTCATCAACATAGTCTCCTTCTAGGGTGATACACTGATTCCAACGCTTATCTAACAGTTCAATGCCCTTTTTAAGGACGATTTGTCTTTGGCCTCAATGTACGCCTCAGTTTCTGATATCACTTCTTCATTTGAACACAGCTTTCTCATTGGCAAAATGTTGAATACACTGCCTTCTGATATGTTGAACTTCTCTGCTATCTCACACAACTTCAATTTACGATCGGCCAAAACGAGTTTTTGGATTTTTTTTTTTTTTTTTTTGGTGTTTTCCGGGACAACTGCCGATTTTGGGCGACCTGAGTGTTCAGCATGATTTGTGGCTGTACGACCGCGTTTAAAGTCAGTATATCACCTCTTAACCGTTGTTTCCGACGGAGCAGAGTCAGAATAATACTTATCAAGCCATTGTCAACAGACGAAATTCAAATTTTTCCATTGTTTTGAGAATTTGCAACCGTAGCTTCATTTAAATAACAGGGCCCAAATTTTGTAACGTGATATTTGAAGGTTAGTACTTCATAAAAGTCATATGGATTTGTTTATTAGTAGCGCCATCTATATATATGTCAGGTCTGGGACTTATTGAGTGATGTGTTAATTGAATAGTCCCTAGATAATCAAAAGAAATACTTTTCATGATAATTGTTCTGATAAACTTTTCTCTATGGTACATAGACTTTATGAATTTAAGTGCAGGACTACAGGGATATACGTTGTGGTGCAGTGGATACCGGCTCGGGACGAGAAATCAGAGAGCGAAGTTCGAATTTCAGTTGAATTCGTTGCTAATACTTACGTGCAAATATCCTTATGAAATGTATTAATTTCCACCTATGGGTTAAACAGCAGGTTAGATTGGAATCTATAGTCTTGTTTAGCAACCAGTCTACCGCAGAAAGTAATGGCAACCTACTACGTGAAAAAGTTTTTGCTCCGTCAGTTATGTTTCCTTCGAGACGCAGATGACACCACAATATACTCCCGCACCAGTAAGAAACCTGTCGTGGCGGACAGACATAATCTCGCTGCTGACCTTGAACGGGATCTTCACTCTGTGGTGAATTGGTGCAAGAAGTGGCTTGTCAACTTCAATGTGTCTAAGACCAAGCTGTTGTCTATCAACCATCACAGGCAACCTCTCCTGCCTCCCATAAGCATGGACCAAGCGATTCTCCCTGAGAGCAATACACTACGCCTCCTCGGCCTTACTCTCTCCTCAGACCTCAAATGGAACCACTATATCGAACAGCTAAATTTACTGCTAAGAAGGTTGGGTCACTATGTCGATCCAGGATGTTTTTCCGCCTGAATCCATCCTGCATATATACAAGTCAACCATCCGTCCGTGCATGGAGTACTGCTGCCATTTATGGTCAGGCGCCCCTGCCGTTCTCCTCAGTGTTCTCGACAGGCTCCAAAGAAGAGTCTGTTATGTGATAGGTACTGATCTGGCGGCTCGACTGCAGCCACTTCCCCACCGTCGAAATGTGGCCTTCCTTTGTCTATTCTACAAATACGTTCATGGCTTCTGCTCGGACGAACTTAAGTCACTGGTGCCTCCTCAACAGGCGAAGAAACAAATTGGATCCATCCGTCCAAAACGTAAAGGGAAACGCCGACGAAAGAGAAAGGCAACGCCAAGAGACGACGTATACGTGATCAGGGAAAGTGTGAAAGATCCTAGGAAGACATTATTCGTTTTTGTTCAATTAACTTGCATGAGGATGTAAGAATGGTAAACAATGTTCAAGCAGGAAGATCTATGGGAATAAAAAATTGCAGTATGTATGATAGAGTCACTGTGAACATAATCACGTCAATGACTCAGCCAGGTCAATGCACGGTTTCAAATCAGAATTGCCTTTCTCATAAACTGGTTACTAACCACGGCTAGAGAACCAAGTCTGCACTGCTATTTAACCAATAGTTGTGGAGAGAAGAGATGGGTGTGTACTTTTCCCAAATGCAAATTTAGCTAAATCAATGGATGACAAACCGAAACAGAGAACACTTATTAACATGTGAAAATTATAAAATAATAATTTATTCATGTATAGGTGTTAATAAAATATACATTTTTCTGTAGCTTATATATTTGGATTGATATTCAAATAAAATATTTTGCATAATAAAACCTAACACCTTTTTTTTTTATCATTTTCACCTCAAGTAATGCCACTATGACACAAGGGATAAATAACAGTTAAAGAGAATGAGAAAACTATAGTAAAGAAAAAAGGACAATAAAAGAACAGGTTTCAGGAAGACAGAAAATGGCGACTGACGTTGCATTGAGAATTTTGAAGATTATAGATGACAGACAAATAGGAAATCGGAAGAGATCTCCACATGTGAAATGTGCGAGAAAATAAACTATTAGAATAGAACTTACGGTTCTAGATCTTTCAACATTAAAACGACAAGAGAACTATTTGACAATAGAGATTTACTTTAATCAATTTAATTCAATTTAAATTTACGCTGTCGAGGTACCAAGAATGAGGATTTTTTAGAACAACTGCAACGAAAATGATTATAGAAAAAACAGAAGGAAACCACGTCATGGCGGTAGGAAAATAACTGAACACGAGATGCCAGGTCAGTACTGATAACATTACAGCTCCGTCGCGAATCTAAAGATAAATAGCCAGATCATCGGACCAGATATGGCAGCAATATTCAATATACGGACGAATGATAGATTTATAAAAATGCAAGAGAAAGATTTTCTGAAACGACGCAGTGAACCAATCTTTCTTCAATATAATCACCCGGCATCATGTAAGTCGGAAACATGATATCAAGAACATGCAATGATTTGCTTTTCTGAGGGTTGGCATCAGACATGCTGATGGAGAGCAAAAATGGCAGTTACTTAAGTTTTGAAGTTATTAAAATTTACAAGTCATTTCTTGTTCTTGTTAACAAATAGTTGGAAGTCTGTGTCTGTTAACAAGTGTCTAAAACAACAAGGGCGGTGAAAAGGTCTGTATTGCAAATTCAGTCTCACAAATCCAAAAGTCAAGAAATGCAAGTAATCTAGCCAAAAATCAGAATCACGAGTCAAAGATCAAAAGTCCAAGTTACTTTCGATCACGAACCAAAAATAAAAATAAAAATTACCCTGCTCGTCAAGAAAAACAACGGCTTTTATTAAGGGGGTGAAAATGGTCGTTATACTCGGGGAGAATAAAAATACCGTATTTGAAGTAGTAGTTAATTTTCTTATTTGTTTTTCTTCGTTAAACCGTGCACAGATCACGGATTTTTTTTTTTTTTTAGGTAGGTAATACACGGAAAGGAAACGACAAGACCTCCTACAGAAGGTAGCTGAAGAGAGTGACAAGAAAAGACTACAAATAAACTGCAAGAAAACTGAATGGAAGGTCATCAGTAAAAAGAGCAACTCAAAATGCCAAATACAGGTGGGGGATACTAGAATCAAGCAAATACAAATATTTAAATACCTAGGAAGTGTTTTAACAGGAGAAGGAAAGTGCGACACAAAGATCCGAAGGCTAACTGGCATTGCGAAGGACGCGTTCCAGAAGCCGAGTAAAGTACTAAGACACAGAAAACTTTCGCTAGAAACAAAGAAGAGAGTATTAGATTACTATGTGATATCAGTTCTTCAATATGGCAGCGAATTTTGTACAATATCATAGAAGATGAAGGAAAAACTTGAAGCAGCGGAAATGTGATTCTATTGAAGGATGCTGCGGGTATCATGGACCGAGCATGTGAGCAACGATGAGGTGTGGGAAAGAATGGCAACGAAAAGAAAATTAATAGTGAGCATCAGGAAGAGAAAACTTAAGTTCCTGGGACATGAAATGAGGAAGGAGAGCTTGGAGAGCCAGATAGAGAGAAAAGGAGACAGAGGAAAGCCACGGATAACATATTTGAATGTTGGTTGGTTGGTTGGTTGGTTGGTTGGTTGGTTGGTTGGTTTGTTTTATGGCATATGAACCTCGTTGGGTCATTTATTGCGAACTAAATTTTATTTATTGCTGGTAATATCTTTTCTTTTAAAACTTTATTGTTGTTTATAAGTTTGTGGCTGGTAATACTTTTTCTTTCGACTACCATGGAGAAATAACTTTGTTTTGATTTTTTTAGCATGTCAGTCTTGGTTACTTATTACTATGGTGTCTATTTTCTTTAAATGGGTGCAACATTTCTTTATTTTAATATATATATATATATATATATATATAAGGGTTTATATTTTTATATTCTTTCAAGTAGTTTAATATGACTTTTTCATCTGTTTTTTTCGAAAAGAATTTGAAGGGCCTGAGCAAGTAGATAACAGAACGGGGATTGCATGGTGTTACAGGAGAAAGCGTGCTAAGAGCCACCAGCGATAGGGAGACGTGGAAGGCAATGATCGCCTACGTCCGGAAAGGACAGGAGGCATAGAAGAAGAAGAAGAATTTTACCGTTCGTCACAAGGTCATTTTCGACCTACTAGATTTATTATGTTGGACATATCAGACTTACATATTTAAGACAGCAGTAAATAGTTTCATAAATACCGAGTTGGGAACTGAATATGTTATTATTTATGTTTAAATATAGTCTGAGAGTTACATAATATATTCCTGGTATAAATCTAAAAAATAACCTAAATGCATTTTTTTCAGGCTTTCTCTTTTCCAATCTTTTCACTCTTTTCTTTTTTTTTTTTTCAATTGGAGTAGATAGATTAAACTATCGCCCGGTTCACACTCCACCCACGTCTATTGAACAGGTGAAGAGGCTCATCCCTTGTTCCCTGTTTAGTATGTGGTTTCCGGCTTTCTCTTTTCCAATCTTTTCACTCTTTTCTTTTTTTTCAATTGGAGTAGATAGACTAAACTATCGCCCGGTTCATACTCCACCCACGTCTATTGAACAGGTGAAGAGGCTCATCCCTTGTTCCCTGTTTAGTATGTGGTTTCCGGCTTTCTCTTTTCCAATCTTTTCACTCTTTTCTTTTCTTTTTTTTTTTTTTCAATTGGAGTAGATAGATTAAACTATCGCCCGGTTCACACTCCACCCACGTCTATTGAACAGGTGAAGAGGCTCATCCCTTGTTCCATGTTTAGGATGTGGTTTCCGGCTTTCTCTTTTCCAATCTTTTCACTCTTTTCTTTTCTTTTTTTTTTCAATTGGAGTAGATAGACTAAACTATCGCCCGGTTCACACTCCACCCACGTCTATTGAACAGGTGAAGAGGCTCATCCCTTGTTCCATGTTTAGGATGTGGTTTCCGGCTTTCTCTTTTCCAATCTTTTCACTCTTTGCTTTTTTTTTTTTTTTCAATTGGATTAGATAGACTAAACTATCGCCCGGTTCACACTCCACCCACGTCTATTGAACAGGTGAAGAGGCTCATCCCTTGTTTCTTGTTTAGGATGTGGTTTCCGGCTTTCTCTTTTCCAATCTTTTCACTCTTAGTTAGTCCTTTGCGCTTCAGTGGCGTTATCGCCTTGCTCGGGGTGATATGATTAAAAAAAAAAAATTATAGAAGTGTAAGTAGAAACGTTTGCAAATTTATGTTCGCCCACGCTCATATGCAATGACATAGCTATATAAATATATATGTAACAAGGGAATGGTGCATAGCTTTGATTGTAATTGTAATAGAAAAAAACAAAAAAGGAAGACGGAAAGAATTTATATAAAATTAAAAAGAAAACATAAAGAAGAAGGAGCCGCTCAAAATAGAATCAGAACTTGAAAGAGAAAAAGCAATCTGTCAAAACAAAATAGAAAAAAGGCATTAACTTTCTGATATTATTGCTTTTATTTTGATAAGGTCGGTTGCAAATATCTGTAATGAGACAAAATTTACATAAACAATCGTAGCGATAATTAGACATTTAGTGACATAAGAAAGGTGCACAATCATGCGATAGCCAATTCCCTTGACTCCAAATATAGTCGAATCAGACAATGAAGAACACTGTGTAAGGGAATACCCCCCACCCACCCAGAAATGAAAAGAGAGCAATTTGGAACGATTAAATTATCACATTTACAAAATGTACGTTTTTTAACCACTTTTTTTTTTAATGTAGATTAAACGAAACCAAAATAAAATTATTTAGCTATAAGCATGAAAAACAATAGACAATTGCTCAAATCCACAACAGTAGCTATTAATAATAGAGATAATGATGATGATGTCTTAAAACCAGATGAGAAATGGCGAATATAAAAAGTAAGAAAAATTTAGGAGAAAGTGAAAGATATAAAACAACTCACAGTTAAGAGAAGACGAGATAGATAGAAGGTGGAAGAAGAGGAGGAGAGAGAGCGCAAAAGAGAATGAAAATGAGTGAGAAGGGAGAAAATGAGTGAGAAGGGAGAAAATGAGTGAGAAGGAACTTGATAAGATCGACGAGAAAGAAAAAACAAAGAGAAGGAATACAAAATGAAAAAATGCGATGAAGAAAATAAGAAAAAGAAAAATTGCATTATGGCAAGAAAAAAGAAAAGACAGAAAAGAAGCAAAGAAGAAGAACAAGGAAAAGAGTAATAATAATAATAATAATAATAGTAATAATAATAATAATCAGAAGAAGAAGAGTGTAATTTACGGAAGTGAGGATCATGAAAATGGCAAAAAAAAAAAAAAAAAGAAAGACAGAAAAGAAGCAAAGAAGAAGAACGAGGAGAAGAGAAATAATAATAATAATAATAATAATAATAATAATAATAAGAAGAAGAAGAAGAAGAAGAAGAAGAAGGGTGTAAATTAGGGAGTGAGGATCATTAAAATAAAAAGAAAGCACCTGTCAGTTGCTGAAATGAGAAAAACCTAAAGTAACAACAACTTGTTAAAAATGGTTTGCGTTTTCGTCTCGACAGAAACGATTCTCTTTTTTTACCGTTTTCTTTAAAGGGAAATGAAGGAGAAAGAAAGAACGAGAGAAAGAGAGAGAAAAAAAGGAAAATAAAGAATGAGAGAGAAAGAAATACCGACAAACCACCCTCATTTATTTTCTTGTTTTTATCTTACCAACCGCCGTATATGGTAGAGATTGACACGTCTCCCCTCCAGTTAAGAAGTGTGGTGTTGCCTGAAATGGCGGTAAAGTATCCGGTGATTGGCACTCTTGTAAACACAGAACAACTACAAATGCGGAAACAATAGATATCGAACGGCGACAGCAACAAAAAGTTGTTTACACTATCTTTGCCGAGTTTACCGCTATCAGGCAAGTACGGAATTGAGTCATTACGCCCAGTCGGGTGAAGTACCACACCCACGGATCGTGATGATATACAATGTCCAGGTAGAAGTGATGGTAGGTGACGAGGAATCGTCGTTTGTTGATAAATACTTAGAACGTAGGTATCGTAGATTTTAGAAGTTCTAAGTAGCTTGATAGACTTTTTTTTTACTATGATGTTCACCCTGTACAAGGCTCGGGAGCCACTCGAGATAGTGGGTTACAGAAAAGAGATACAACTGATGCAGAAGTATAGAAGATAACCCTAGACTTAAAGTTAAGATGGTTGTGATCGGGGAAGGAACTTCTTGACTGTCGGTTCCACAAGACAGTGTTTCGTGGTAAGTAAATGCTCGAGTGGAACTTACATCTCACCAAAAGTATATGAAGAGAATGAGGTTGTTTTGCTTCAGTGTGCGTGGAGCATTCTCCATGGAAATAGCTATAAAGCAGGGAAAAGCTTGCGACGTCTCGTCTGTGAGAAAAGGATTTTAGAGTAGGCATGGAGACGTTCTTGGGCTTTTTCGAGAGTATAGAGTAAAGACTTGGTGTGATATACGAAGTTTTAATCTTATTAAACAAACGAGTCGAATTGGGGATTATGTATAATTTCTGTAGCAAAGAAAACAGCGAATTACCGCGTCAAACCAAGAGACAGCTTGATAATATTGTCGTCAAGCACACACACACACACACACACACAGTGGAACCTATCGTATGCGACCACCCCTTCTTCTTCTTCTTCTTCTTCTATGTGCCCTGTCCCTTCGGGACGTAGGCGATCATGGTTCTCCACGTCTCCCTATCCCTTGTGGCTCTTAGTATGTTTGCTCCTGTTACTCCTGGCAACCCCCGTTCCGTCATCCACCTTATCAGGCCCTGCAAATATGTTATCCGCTGCCTTCCTCCAACTCTTTTTTCTTCTATCTGGCCAGTCAGTATCAGATTCTCCAGGCTCTCCTTCCTTATTGCGTGTCCCAGAAACTTCAGTTGTCTCTTCCTGATGCTCAGTATTAATTTCCTTTTCGTTGCCATTCTTTCCAACACCTCATCGTTTCTTGCATGATATTCGCAGCATCCTTCTATAGAAACACATTTCCGCTGCTTCCAGTTTTGTCCTCATTTTCGATGATATTGTCCAGCATTCAATGTCGTATTGAAGAACTAACATCACATAGCAATCCAGCACTCTTTTCTTTGTTTCTAGTGAAATTTTCCTGTGTGTTAGTACTTTACTCAGCTTCTGGAACAAGTCCTTCGCCAATGCCAATTCGCCTTCAGATCTCTGTGTCGCACTTTCCATCTCTTATTAGAACAATTCCTATGTATTTAAAACTGCCATCAAAAACTGGTCTAAAGGCTCATAGACATGACCTATTTACGCCAGGAACGTATATTCCACTCATCAGAATGTACATATTAGAATTTTACCATGTAATCTCGTCATAAATAAATGAGAACATAAGAAAATGGCCTGACTTAAAAAAAATTATTCAGCATAATTCATTTAAAAATTTTAAAAAACGTATTTTCTACGGTCAACAAGAGACTAAAATATTTATTCACAAAAATATTTATTAAGTGAACTTAAAAAAAGAATACGGGTTCAATTTTTTCTTAAAAGTAAGTGATAGCAAAAGAGAATCTGCGATAATACATGGAAAAAAAACATACAAAAAACTGACAGCGAGCATGGGTGGGGGTAGAGAAACAGAGAGACAGAGATAGATATATCTAGATAGAAATAAAGTAGATAGATACAAAAAATAAAGGAACGAAATAGATAGACATTTGAGAAAGGGGCATAATTGTAATTTTCCCAAACCCTGAATTTATCCAAGTCAGTACAGAGACTGCGATAAATCCTTTGAACATGTCAAATGCAATACATGTTGTACAAAACAGCCGATGTTTGACTTTGAAGTGAACTCACGCAATGTACATTTCAACAATAAATAACAGGAATGAGGAAGTGTTCCTGGCTTAAATCGAATCAAAATGAAATAGATTACTCATTTAGTTTCTCCTAATTTAGAAGTTCGCAGTGTGCGACCAAAATGGATTTTTTTTTTTTAAGCGGTCGCTTGATCAGTGATTTTCAGTCGTTGATGATAGTCGTTGATGATAGTCGTTGGTCGCGTTCTGGAGGTGGTCGTTCACTAAAGGTCAATTGACATTAGTAAATCATCCGTGCATAGAAAAACAGTCGTTAGCAACAGGTGGTCGTTGACGAAGAGGGTCGCATACAGCAGGTTCCACTGTGTATATATATATATATATATATATATATATATAGCATTAGTGCAAAGACTTGATCACTTTCACTAAGCAGGTTCATGCCAACTTCGAATTTTCGCCAGGACACCTTTATGATATCTTCACTCGTCGGGGATGGGTTTTTCTGCATGAAACTGCTCAGTTTCAGTTCCAAATTCTTTCTACTAAAACTATCAACTCTCTGTCTTCACCCCGATATGCTTTTATCACTAAAACTACTAAAAAAGCAAACATCTTGGCGCCAAAAACTATCACAACTTAACACTATATATATATATATATATATTCTTCATTTGTAAACGAGTTATTACGCGACATAGGTTTCTACCATTTGATGTCTTCAGGCGATTTGCAATAACTGATTTTACCGTTTTTTTGTTTTTTTTTTGTTTTTTGTTTTTTTCTAAGAACGCTCACGTAACGGTGATTTTTGTGAACGTTCACGTGACGGGGAATTTTTGAAGGCGCAATTTTTAAAATTTCAAGAAATTATAACGTTTTCATCCATGGTTATATGAACTGAAAAGGTATTTTCTAGTATGATTACACTTAATCATTATTTCTGTTCTTTCATTCAGTAATTCATTTTTGTTTGGGAATAGCATAATCGCTAACTTTTCTTCCTGGCACAGTCTGCATACTTTGCCACCGTTGTAAGGCTTGGCTGTTTTCACTATACTCCATGTTATGTCTGGGTCTTTTCCATATTTCAACTTCCACACATGGCTAGCTAATTTTCTACAGTTTTTTAAGTTTTCTATTTTGAATGTAGACTTGTGATTGAACCACCTGGTCTTAAAGGTGTTTTTGGTTGATCCTAAATATATTTTGTTTTGGCCATTCAAATCATGTACTTTTGCTTTGTAAATAACTTCTTTTGTATTACAAAGTCCTTGAAGTGGGCATTTATTTTTGTTCTTGTAGTTGCATTCTTTATTAGTGGTCTTGTTTTGTACAATGCTATCTAAATTTCTGGCATTTTGTTTTTTTTATGAAACTTCCTAAATTACTAGTACCGCTATAACTTAGCTTGATTGTATTTCTATTGAAAATGTTGTTTAGTTCTGAGCTTTTTGGAAAGTGTTTATCTATCAGTTTAAAAATATTTGTCCTATATTGGTTTTTAACTCTAAGTTAAATGGGGGTTGAACCAGATAATGTTTCGTTTTCTATCATCGTTTTTTGTTTGTTTGGTTAAGAATTGTATTGTAAAATGTTCTTATGGCCAGATTTTAGTGCATCTTCTAAGTTTTTTCTTTTCATCAAATACCGTTTTGTTTGATGAGTTTTTTGATAGCCTGTGTTCTATTCATTTGTGAATGTCGTTTTTTTCATCCAATATTGTTTTGTTTCTTTTTTCTTTTTATCAAATACAATTCTCAACAAACTGAAGCTGAAGGACACAGAATTCTTGTTGAGATTTACGACAACCATCGTATGTCGGAAACAACATGCAGTGTGATTTCATCAGAGAACATAAGGGTTCTCTATTGTTCCTTTGTCCAAGGTCCATGTATTTTGATAAATGCCAAATAATTCTCCTTCATTTCTACAATCTTGTTTTTCATACACGTTTACAGTATCCGAAGTAAAATTCATTGACTTATCTGCGAGAAAAAGCTTTACAACACACACATCTGTAACCCTAAGAAAATAAGTAGTTTTTTTTTGTTGTTGTTGTTTTACGTGCATAAACTTGAAGGTTGTGAAAGAATCGTCTTTAGGAGATATTTGATATTTGATGATACGATGATCTTGAGGAGATAAGTGATATTTGATGATGCGATCATTTCGAGGAGATATTTAACATTTGATGATACGATCATCTTGAGGAGATATTTGGTATTTGATGATACGATTATCTCGATGAGATATTTCATGCTGAGATCATCTCGAGGAGGTATTTGATATTTGACGATACGATCATCTTGAGGAAATATATGATATTTGATGACAAGATCATTTCGAGGAGATATTTGACATTTGATGATACGATCATCATGAGGAGATATTTGATATTTGATGATACGACCAACTTTGGGGGAAAATTGACATATCATGATACGATAATCTTGAGGTGATACTTGATATTTGATGATACGCTCATCTAGAAGAGTTATTAGGTATTTGATGATACGATTATCTCGATGAGATATTTTATATTTGATGATCCGATAATCTCTCGGATATATTTAACATTTAATGTTACAATTATCTCTACAAGATATTTGATATTTGATGATACGATCATTTCGAGGAGATATTTGATATTTGATGATGCGATTATCTCTCGGATATATTTAATATTTAATGATACAACTATCTCTAGAAGATATTTGATATATGATGATACGATCATTTCGAGGAGATATTTGATGATACGATCATCTTGAGGAAATATTTGATTTTTGATGATACTATCATTTCGAGGAGATATTTGATATTTGATGATACGATCATCTGAAGGAGATATTTGATATTTGAAGATACGATCATTTCGATGAGATATTTGATATTTGATGATACAATCATTTCGAGGAGATATTTGATATTTGATGATTCGATTATCTCTCGGATATATTTAATATTTAATGATACTATTATCTCTTTAGAAGACATTTGATATTTTATGCTTCCATCATCTTGAGGAGATATTAGATATTTGATGATACGGTCATTTCGAGGAGATACTTGATATTTGATGATACGCTCATCTAGAAGAATTATTAGGTATTTGATGATACGATTATCTCGATGAGATATTTTATATTTGATGATCCGATAATCTCTCGGATATATTTAATATTTAATGTTACAATTATCTCTAAAAGATATTTGATATTTGATGATACGATCATTTCGAGGAGATATTTGACATTTGATGGTTTCGCGAAGATATTTGATATTTGATGATACGATCATTTCGAGGAGATATATGATATTTGATGACACGATAATTTCGAGGAGATATTTGATATTTGATGATGCGATTATCTCTCGGATATATTTAATATTTATATATTTAATATTTCATCTGAAGGAGATATTTGATATTTGAAGATACGATCATTTCGATGAGATATTTGATATTTAATGATACGATCATTTCGAGGAGATATTTGATATTTGATGATGCGATTATCTCTCGGATATATTTAATATTTAATGATACAACTATCTCTAGAAGATATTTGATATATGATGATACGATCATTTGTATCGTCCTCGAAATGATCGTATCATCAAATATCAAATATCTTGTAGAGATAATTGTAACATTAAATATTAAATATATCCGAGAGATTATCGGATCATCAAATATAAAATATCTCATCGAGATAATCGTATCATCAAATACCTAATAATTCTTCTAGATGAGCGTATCATCAAATATCAAGTATCTCCTCGAAATGACCGTATCATCAAATATCTAATATCTCCTCAAGATGATGGAAGCATAAAATATCAAATGTCTTCTAAAGAGATAATAGTATCATTAAATATTAAATATATCCGAGAGATAATCGAATCATCAAATATCAAATATCTCCTCGAAATGATTGTATCATCAAATATCAAATATCTCATCGAAATGATCGTATCTTCAAATATCAAATATCTCCTTCAGATGATCGTATCATCAAATATCAAATATCTCCTCGAAATGATAGTATCATCAAAAATCAAATATTTCCTCAAGATGATCGTATCATCAAATATCTCCTCGAAATGATCGTATCATCATATATCAAATATCTTCTAGAGATAGTTGATTTTTGATGATACTATCATTTCGAGGAGATATTTGATATTTGATGATATGATCATTTCGAGGAGATATTTGATATTTTATGATACGATCATTTCGAGGAGATATTTGATATTTAATGATGCAATTTTCTCTAGAAGATATTTGATATTTGATGATACGATCACATTGAGGTGATATTTGATGATACGATTATCTCGAGGAGATATTTGATATTTGATGATGCGATTATCTCTCGGATATATTTAATATTTAATGATACAATTATCTCTAGAAGATATTTGACAGTTGATGATACGATCATCTTGAGGAAATATCTGATATTTGATGATACGATCATTTCGAGGAAATATTTGATATTTGATGATACGATAATGTTGAGGAAATATGTGATATTTGATGATACGATCATTTCGAGGAGATGTTTGATATTTGATAATACGATCATTTCGATGAGATATTTGATATTTGATGATACGATCATTTCGAGAAGATATTTGATATTTGATGATACGATCATCTTGAGGAAATATTTGATATATGATGATACGATTATTTCGAGGAGATATTTGATGATACGATCATTTCGAGGAGATATTTGGTATTTGATGATACGATCATCTTGAGGAGATATTTGATATTTGATTATACGATCATCTTAAGGAGATATTTGATATTTGATGATACGATCATTTCGAGGAGATATTTGATATTTGATGATACGATCATCTTAAGGAGATATTTGATATTTGATGATACGATCATCTTAAGGAGATATTTGATATTCAATAATACGATCATTTTGAGGAGATATTTGATATTTGATGATACGATCATTTGGAGGAGATATTTGACATTTGAATACACGATCATCTTAAGGAGATATTTGATATTTGATGTTACGATCATTTCGAGGAGATATTTGATATTTGATGATACGATCATCTTAAGGAGATATTTGATATTTGATGATACGATCATTTCGAGGAGATATTTGATATTTAATGATTCAATTTTCTCTAGAAGATATTTAATATTTGATGATACGATCTCATTGAGGTGATATTTGATGATACGTTTATCTCGAGGAGATATTTGATATTTGATGATGCGATTATCTCTCGGATATATTTAATATTTAATGATACAATTTTCTCTAGGAGATATTTGATACTTGATGATACGATCATCTTGATGAAATATTTGATATTTGATGATACGATCATTTCGAGGAGATATTTGATATTTGATGATACGATCATTTCGGGGAGATATTTGATATTTGATGATACGATCATTTCGAGGAGATATTTGATATTTGATGACATGATTATTTTGAGGAGATATTTGATATTTGATGATACGATCATCTCGAGGAGATATTTGATATTAGATGATACGATCATCTTGAGGAGATATTTGCTATTTGATGATACGATCATTTCTAGGAGATATTTGATATTTGATGATACGATCATCTTGAGGAGATATTTGATATTTGATGATACGATCATTTGGAGGAGATATTAGATATTTGATGACACGATCATCTTAAGGAGATATTTGATATTTGAAGATACCATCATTTCGAGGAGATATTTGATATTTGATGATACCATCATCTTGAGGAAATAGTTGATATTTGATGATACGATTATTTCGAGGTGATATTTAATATTTGATGATACGATCATCTTGAGGAAATATTTGATATTTGATGATACGATCATTTCGAGGAGATATTTGATATTTGATGATACGATCATTTCGGGGAGATATTTGATATTTGATGATACGATCATTTCGAGGAAATATTTGATATTTAATGATGCAATTCTCTCTAGAAGATATTCGATATTTGATGATACGATCACATGGAGGTGATATTTGAAATACGATTATCTCGAGGAGATATTTGATATTTGATGATGCGATTATCTCTCGGATATATTTAATATTTAATGATACAATTATCTCTAGAAGATATTTGACATTTGATGATACGATCATCTTGAGGAAATATTTGATATTTGATGATACGATCATTTCGAGGAGATATTTGATATTTGATGATACGATAATGTTGAGGAAATGTTTGATATTTGATGATACGATCATTTCGAGGAGATGTTTGATATTTGATGATACGATCATTTCGAGAAGATATTTGCTATTTGATGATACGATCATTTCGAGGAGATATTTGATATTTGATGATATGATCATCTTGATGAAATATTTGATTTTTGATGATACGATCATTTCGAGGAGATATTTGATGATACGATCATCTTGAGGAAATATTTGATTTTTGAAGATACGATCATTTTGAGGAGATATTTGATATTTGATGATACGATCATTTCGAGGAGATATTTGATATGTGATGATGCGATTATCTCTCGGATATATTTAATATTTAATGATACGATTATCTCTTTAGAAGACATTTGATATTTGATGATACGATCATTTCGTGGAGATATTTGATATTTGATTATACGATCATCTTGAGGAGATATTTGATATTTGATGATGCGATCATTTTGAGGAGATATTTGATATTTGATGATACGATCATTTCGAGGAGATATTTGATATTTGATGATACGATCATTTCGAGGAGATATTTGATATTTGATGATGCGATTATCTCTCTGATATATTTAATATTTAATGATGCAATTTTCTCTAGAAGATATTTGATATTTCATGATACGATCACATTGAGGTGATATTTGATGATACAATTATCTCGAGGAGATATTTGATATTTGATGATGCGATTATCTCTCGGATATATTTAATATTTAATGATACAATTATCTCTAGAAGATATTTGACAGTTGATGATACGATCATCTTGAGGAAATATTTGATATTTGATGATACGATCATTTCGCGGAGATATTTGATATTTGATGATACGATCATTTCGAGGAGATATTTGACATTTGATGATATGATCATCTTGAGGAAATATTTGATATTTGATTATACGATCATTTCGAGGAGATATTTGATATTTGATGATGCTATCATTTCGAGGAGATATTTGATATTTGATGATGCGATCATTTCGAGGAGATATTTGATATTTGATGATACGATCATTTCTAGGAGTTATTTGATATTTGATGATGCTATCATTTCGAGGGGGTATTTGATATTTAATGGTGCGATCATCTCGACAGTATATTTTATATTAGATGACACGTTTATCTCAAGGAAATATTTTTTAAATTGTTCATTTTCTTTCGGTCAAAATAAGAGCCATCAGATTTGTTACTTTTTTTTATAATCGTATCGCCCCAAACAAGGCATTATACCGCCACTGTTATGCAGGGGGTTACATAGAAGAAAGTTATGAGAAGGAGTGACATGAATACAGGGGATGTCAAGAAGCGGGTAAGAGAAGGATGAGAATACTGAAGAAATGAGATGAAAGCATGGAGAGAGGATGCAAGTCAGTGAGATAAGAGATGACTATTGACTTTACATTTGAATTCATGAAGATTGTATCTGTTGCGGTAGCAAGTAAACGTAAGGGAATTCCACAGGTGGAAATTGCGAGAAATAAAAGCTGCTGGAGTAGAATTTGCGTTTATTGGTTTCGCAGTAAAAGGTTGGGACCTAGTTGCTAATCTTGTGGCACGAGTAAATTCGTATATAGGGGTCACCAATGAGCTAAGTTCATCGGAGCGGAAGTCGTGAAAGTACTTACAGAAGAGACACACGGAAGCCACACTGCGCCGGTGAGAAAGCAACTGTATCCGAGCTGCCAAGTCCGGATCGATCACATTGCAGATTCTCCGTTGAATTTTGTCAAGAACCCCTAGGTGGATAGCAGGAGCACCCGACCAGATATAACAGCAGTATTCAATGCACGGGCAGATGGTAGATTTGTATATGTGCATGATTGTTTCAGACGGGAAAAACTTCCTGGCCCTGCACAGAGAACCGACTTGACATTAGAATTATAAACTGCAGTTATGCTACAATTCCATTTGAACTGAGATTTCATGCTCTCTTCTATGTCTCTTTGTATGTCAGAAAGTGACGATATTTTCCAATTTCTACCGTATAAAATTTGCTAAAATCTATATTTTGGAAAAAATTAACAGCTTTCAAGTTAGTCAGAACTCTATGCTATAGCGTTTCCAATTTGAGTATGGTGCAATATTGCTTACAATTGCAGTTTGTTTGCATCAAATAAAAATGAATGATGCAATATCCTGCAGTATTAAAGACATATTAATTTTTGAAAAGTGTTCTTGAACATGTTGCCATGATTGTATAGCCATAAAGCTAGGTGTATAAAGGCAAATACGATTCCATTAGGAATATTTGATTTAACTAAATATTCTTTATACATATTTAGACGTTCATCAGTAAGATCCTCATAACATTATCTATCTAAACTTATTTATAAATGGAACTTTTTCTCTGTGTGTGTGTGTCTGTGTGTGTTTCTGTTACCTATAGACTCCGAAACGGCTGAACCGATTTTCTTGAAAATTTACAGTTGTACTATAAGCGTCTGCAAGTGTTCTTAGCTAGGTTTTGTGTCGAGGTACCCCCGATAAATATCGAAAATCGATAATCGAAAAAATCGGGTTATAGAAAGAGTGGTCCGATTTTAATCAAATTTGATACACTCATAGACAAAGACATAAGAAATGATATTTAGAAGTTTCAAGGTTGCAGTTCTTACAATAGTGCAGAAAATCGATAATATATATATATATATATATATATATATATATATATATATAAAAGCGTTCATTACACCCGAGCAACGCCGGGCTATACTGCTAGTAGATGAATAAAACTTTGCTTCGTTATAATATTTACGAAATTTAGATTAATATTACACACGGTCACAAGTATGGGTCATCCAACAAGAATAATGCTCCGATAGATTATCCTGGAAGTGAAGGCGCATTTTGATACCTATTTATAGGAGCAAATATATACTTAAACGAATATAGTTCCAAATGATTATCTAATTTTATAATTTCACTAGCTGTTTATAAGTAGAATAAGTGTTATTGGCACGGAGAATGGAATCAGCAATCCGAGTTCAACTTCCCATATAGACTGTTGTGTTGAAAATACGACGGCTCGAGGATTTGAATTTAAACTTTTCAATTTTCGATTAGTAAAAAATATTGTGACACGATAACTAGACATATACGTATTTTATTATAATAGATTAAAATAGAAAATAGATTAGAATAGAAAATAGTTTAAAAACATATTTAACAAAAGTGAAAAAGAAGAGGAAAAAAATAAATAAATAAACGCTTTTGCTTTTATGAGGAAAATTGTCCTCCGGTAAATATTTGACTCAGTGATAAAGTTCAGCAGGTAGGTTTTCGATGACCCAGTCAAAGGCTGTCCTTTACTGTATCTTGACCACACATTAAGCCTTTTCCGGCGGAAGCCTTATTAAGATATAAAAAAAAGATAACTGAAATTTCAGACTTACAGTCGCCGGTGTTTGCCACCGGTGGTCTAAAAGCATTTCCGGATTTCCGGATTTCCGGTCAATTTTGGATAAATTCAGGTAATTTTTCCGAGTCAGTCAGTTAAGACGAGAGAAGTGAAGGGAGTCAGCCGGGTGCGAACTTGAAGTAAGGATCTCTGTTCGTCTTGTTTCGTTCAGTTCAGATTTGTTGATCTCCATTAATTAGAGTTAGAGCTGTGTGTCACATTCGCCTGACCCAACCGAAAAGGCTAACTCTAAACGAATAAAGTATCCTTACAACTCATCCAAGTTGTGGAAGTTCGTTCCTTATAGTCAATCTTGTACCCCCAGCTGTCCGGCCGACATTTTCAACAAACTCCCGGCAAAATCACAGCGTGGAGAACGGCCGCCGGAGGAAATTGTTAGGACCGACCATTGGGGTGTTACAATATGGTTCTACAGAAGGATGCTGCGAATATCATGGATAGAGCATGTGAGCAATGATGAGGTCTTGCAAATGATGGAAACAAAAAGGAAATTAATACTGAGCATCAGGAAGAGACAGCTAAAGTTCCTGGGACAAGCAATGAGGAAGGAGGGCTTGGAGAATCTGATACTAACAGGCCAGATAGAGGGAAAAAGAGACAGCAACGGATAACATGTTTGAAGGACCTAATCAGGTGTATGACGGAACGAGGATTGCTTGGTGTAACAGGAGAAGGCGTGCTCAGAGCCACCAGGGATAGGGAAACATGGAAGGCCATGATCGCCTACGTCCTGAAGGGACAAGGCACATAGAAGAAGAAGAAATATAGTCTTCCCTTAATAACTTATAAACCTAACGCCTACAAGTTTTAGAAATATTTAAAAAATATTTTTGAAACTTTGTAAATTATTATAATTAAAAGAATGGAAATAATTCTTTTAAAATTTCATTATTAATTGAAAATAAAATTCCGACTATAATGTCCTTAATGTATATTATTTATTAAAACAATTAAAAGTTTACCTAATTAAATAATGTCATAGATTTATTGCAGACTTTTTTTTTTACTATTGGGAACAGATTTTCAGAAAAAGAGCCAAATGGTTGAAAAAATGATAGATGATCTTCCCCACAAAATCTAATTTCTTGAACTTTCATGAATTTCCGTAGAGGTGGAGTAACAGATGCAAAAAATATTTTACCAAGATTTTTAAAAATAATTACTTTAAAAATAATTTCATTTATGTTTGAATAAGTCCTAAAAGTTTTATTAAAATCCAACAATTATTTGATTTTTGAAAGAATTTTCAAATTAATGTGTTTTTCGCCGGAAAAACCTGAGTTACGTAATATTATACTATCCATTGTAAACTCTCGTAACGATTTGGCTACCCGCTAACGAAAATCAAAACAAGAATTTTTTGCCAAAATTTCGAACGTGTTAGAAAGGATTAAAAAATTTTAAAAAGTCATTTAAAAATGCTTTGAGAAGATCAAAGCATTTTTAAATGACTTTTTAAAATTTTTTAATCCTTTCTAACACGTTCGAAATTTTGGCAAAAAAATTCTTGTAGGTCTTAATAATAACAAAACTTTTGATGAAAAAAGTTCGTTTTTACTAAGTTTGGGGATTTTTTTTCTTCATACTGTTTTTAGCGATTTAGTGAAGGTACCTAAAATATTAAATTTAATCTATTAACTAAATCATTTATTATCCCCCAAAAAGAATAATATTTTCTGGCTTTAAATATCCTAAAAAGGCATAAAAACGAATCAGTTAATCAATCAAAACCAGGGACTCAAGCTTAGAACGCTAACAGTCTAACCATTCGCGGACATGGATCAACAGTTTGTTATATCGTACTGGAATAAAGATAAATAAATTGATTAATAAAAAATAGTAGCAAGGTTCCTCAGACTTACAAGAATCTGTTTTTCTGTGAAGATACTTATGCATTCATGCTACATATTTTTTGATTACGTATCTGGCGGATATACGACCACAAACGTCAAAAGAAAAGAAATGATTAACTAAAAAGAGTAAAGGGATTGATATCAGCTCATTTGCCTAATGCTAAACCCGAACAACTACTCAGTTTCTAGACGACCAAGAAGCATTCATTTTATGAGAACCTGGCGGGAGCGGCGAAGCTCGTAAATGAACTCTAAAAAACTTTAAAATATGTTTTCAAATTATGATTACTATATATATATATATATATATATATATATATATATATATATATATATATATATTGAATGTTGTGAGCATATGGAGATTTTGGTTTGTACTCAACTGTCAAAAGTTATGATGGTGCCATTACTGGTTCGAAATGGTTTATAGCAGTGTGTTTTTATTGTAGCATACCAAGCATTAGAAAGGCGACATCTCCACACACACACACACACACACACACACACACACACACACACACACACACACACACATATATATATATATATATATATATATATACGTAAAAAATCACAAGATCGCCAAAACCTACCGCGGTTTCACACAACGGCTCGTCAGGGTTATTATATATATATATATATATATATAAAGTCAGACAGACAGACAGAGAGAGAGAGAGTGGGGGGGGGGAATCAACCCGCTTGATACTTATTTACCATAGGCAACCTGTCAGAGAGGATCGCACAGAAGGAGTGTCGTATTTCTTAGACGGCCATCTGGTTTACTGGTCACCCATAGTTCATTTTTCACTTTCCATCTTTTTTCTTTCTCTCTTTTCATGAGCTTATTTCGTTTTCTTTTCCTTTTTCCTTTTTTCTCTTTCCACATCTTTGATTTATTTCTTTTTTCTTCATCTTCACTCTTATTGATTTATTTATTTATCTTTACCATTCTTTCTTTCTGCTTCTTTTTCTTTCTTTCTTTCTTTCTTTCTTTCTTTCTTTCTTTCTTAATTTTATCTTTGCCTTCCATTCTTTCTTCATCTTTACCTTTCTTTCTTTCACCTTTTACTTTATTTAATTCTTTCTTTATTCGTCTTTCCCTTCCTTCCTTTCTTTCTTTCTTTCTTTCTTTCTTTCTTTCTATATTTTTTCTTTCTTTCTATTTCTTTCTTTTCTATTTCTTACTTCATCTACTCCGTTCTTACTTTTTCATCTTTATCTTTCTTTATTTCTGCATCTTTTTCTTTGTTTTTTTTCTTTCTTTCTTTTCTTTTATCTTAACCTTTCTTTCTTTTTCAGTTTTCCATTCATTCTTTCTTTCTTTTATTATATTTTCATTTCTTTCTTTTCTTTTCTCTTTCTTCATCTTTACCTTTCTTTCATTATTTTTTCACTTTTAAATTGTTTTTTCTTCATCTTTTGCTTTATTTCTCACATTCTTTATTCATTTCTTTCTTTCTTCTTCATCGTCTTCATTTATTTCTTCATCTTTACCTTTCTTTATCTTTACCTTTCTTGATTTTTCTTTCTCTCTTTTTTATATTTTCCTCCCTTTCTTTCTTGTTTTTTTCAATTATTCATCTCATCCTTCCTTTCTTTCTTTTCCATCAATTATTTCAGCCTCCTTTCTTTCATTATACATTTCTTCTCCTTTACTTCTTTATCAGCCCGTCGATCTTTTTTCCACTACACTATCTATCTATCTATCTATCTATCTATCTATCTATCTATCTATCTATCTATCCGTATATATATATATATATATATATATATATATATATATATATATATATATATGGTTAAATAAAATAAAGACAAGAGGAAAACTGTATTTTAAATCGCCTATTTGTTTCGTCCTGTGATGGACTTTATCAAGGCAAAAAGACGAAAAAAAAAGAAAAACGAATTTTTTCGTCTTTTTGCCTTGATAAGTCCATCAAAGGACACACACACACACACACACACACACACACACACACACACACACATATATATATATATATATATATACGTTTTTCTAAACACCCATCTGTTTTCGTTGCTATTTTTTTCTTCGTCACTTTCACTTTTAAGTTATCCTTCTCTGCTTGGTGTCAAATAACGTGATCGATAAAACAACGCACCCCCTCATATATGCATAGCCCCTCTTCATTGATATTTTCTATAAACATCTCCTTTTATTAACGTAAATGCGTATGAACTATAAACAATGATATCATATTAATACTGGAAATTTTGTATACAACATGAAAAAATGAACTCAAGTTGATTTATATATAGAAATCATAACATTTGAAATCGGAAACCACAGGATAACAAATAAGCCATAAATACAAATTTTCCCCAGTGAGAAAAGAAAAATTGGTTGCATGTGAGCCCCACCCAGAAATCATTAGTGGGGAACCGAACCAGTTTTATTTTTCACTTTATATTATGGACTGTTTTGACCAGGTTGGCTTTGACGGATACAGATGGAAAATGAACTGTTCTTATAGGTCTACTCAAATGTTTGTGAGTGCATATGATATATCAACCAATGTGCGTTGTGGTGCAGTAGATATCGACTCGGAACGACAAATCGGGGAGCCAAGTTCGAATTTCAGTTGAACTCTTTACATTCACTTACGCGCGACTACCCTTGGGAAAGGTATTAATCCGTCTCTTCCCTCCAGTTATGAGTTAAATAATAGGACAAACTGGGTTCTATAGCCTTGACTGGCAACCAGTCTACCGCAGAAAGCAATGGCAACCTACAGCGGGATAATCTTCTGCATAGTCAGTCATGTCTCTTTCGAGACATGATCGCCCAAAGCGTGTATCACGTATGGCACTTAACTGACTGATATACGTGCAGATGTGCAAAAAATGCATTTTTGCTTTTAAATAGCTATATACAAGCCGACCAACATGCGGGTAGTGTCAAGGATATCAGTACAGAATGTGGAACCAGCAAACCGAGTTCAAACTCCATGCTAGTATGTTACGCTGACTTTTATTGGAAAACGCATAAACCAATCTCTTCTTTCTCCAGCTAGGGGTTAAATAGAGTACACTGGGGTTTCTACTCTAGTGCGTCTAACGGGTTTAAGGCTAGGAAATCCATGAATTCAAAATCATGGATAAGGCTACTTAAAGCCACTCCACTATGTTCCCTAGAAATGCATGATAATCCAGAGATAATAAACTCAAGATATCTATGAACGACTACGTCTTGAAGGTACAAAGCATTTTAAATAAAGATATACAAGCGGCTATGTTTTCAGAAACATGCACATTATTTACAGTGGGATTATTGCCTCCTCTTTATTATTATTATTATGTCATTTTTCATTATAAATATATTTCTACTTTGGTCGCACTTCCTACCAGGTCTGCAGAAAGACCGAAGGCAGGTCGTGATGTGTTGTTATGGCTCCATTTCATGTTTTTTCATATCTTCCTAACCTCCCTAGCGTTACATAGACAAAGTTCTCCTTAGTGTGTGGGCAGTACTTAACAAGACAATTTTTTGTATATCTCTTAACCCTCTAGGGCCATTCGTATCATATTTGATACAGTATGAAAACAAGCCTTGAAAGAAATATTTTCCTGAAAAATTTTTTAAGAGAAATATTTTATAAATTTCAAATGAAAGCAGTACTGACTGCTCAGTCAATGAATACCAAATGTTTCCTTATAGGGAAATACCAAATGTTTCCTTATAGGGAAATACTGTATCAAATATGATACGAATGGCCCTAGAGGGTTATAGCTGGGGTTTCCAGGGATTCTTTCAATGTGTTGTTTCGTTCCATTTTTTTATCATTCCAAGTGCACCTACTATCACTGGCACGACTCTTGTTTTCAATTTCCACATTTTTTCTATTTCAATTTCCAGGTTTTATATATTGACAATTTTTCGAATTCCTTGGTTGTTATGTTACAATCCGCTGGACAAACCATATCAATTAATAAGCAATTTTTTCGTTTTGGGTTTTAACAATAATGTCGGGCCTATTTACTTCAATTTTTCTGTCTGTGTCGATGGTGTAATCTCATAGAATAGTGACATCTTCTATTTCTGTAACCGGTGCTGGGTGATGTTCATACCACTGTTTGTTTACCTATTTTCCATAGTGTTTGCACATTGTCCAGTGTAAATATTGCCCCACTCTATCGTGACGATTTTTATATTCATTTGAGGCAAGTACAGAACATCCGGAGATTAGATGGTTTATTGTTTCTTGGTATTTATCACAGAACCTGCATTTTGGATCCACATTATTATGTATAATATTTGCATGAAAGTTCCTAGTGAAAAGACTTTGGTCTTCTTCTTCTTCTTCTTCTTCTTCTTCTTATTATTATTATTATTATATTTCGATTTCTGCTATAGTCACACTACCTACTAAGTCTGTAGGAAGACAAAATACAGGTGGTGGTGTGTTGTTATAACTACATTTCATGATTTGTTTTTCTACCTCCCATAACATCACTAGCATTGCATCAAAAAGTTCTTAGTGTGTGGGCTGTAATTATCAAGACAATTTTTGTACATCTCTTAAACTGGGATTTTCAGTGATTTTTTTCAATATCTTGTTGTGCTCCCTTTTTTATCATTCTAAGCGCACCTACAGTGACTGATACAATTATCGTTTTCAATTTTTTTTCTATTTCGATTTTCATCTCTTTATACTTCAACAGTTTTTTTTTTTCAAATACCTTGATTCCTTTGTTACACTACACTAACCAATCCATATCAATTAACAGGCAAGCAGTTTTTCTTTTAGGATTTGACATTTATGTCCGGTCTCTTTACTTCAAACTTCTTGTCTGTAAAGATGTAATCTCATAGAACTGTGATGTCTTCTATTTCTTTAACCAGTGCTGGGTGACGTTCATACCAGTGTTTGTTAATATTATTTCCTAATTGTTTGCTCATTATCCAGTGTAAATATTACCCAATTCTATCATGACAATTTTTATATTCATTTAGCTCCAGTACAGAACATATGGGATGAGCGTTGTGGTGCATTGGATATCGGCTCGGAACAAGAAATCGGGGAGCCGAGTTCGAATTCCAGCTGAATTCATTGCATTCACTTACTTACTTTTGGGAAAGGTATTAATCCGTCTATTCCTTCCAGTTATTGATTAAATAACAGGACAGATTTGGATCTATAGCCTTGGTTGGCAACCAGTCTACCGCAGAAAGCAATGGCAACCTACCGCGGGATAATCTTCTGCCCAGTCAGTCATGTCTCTTTCGAGACATGATGGCCCAAGCGTGTATCACGTATAGCACTTAACTGACTGACAGAACATATAGCGATTTAATGGTCTATGGTTTCCTGATATTTGCCACAGAATCTGCATTTGGGATCTACACTATTATGTATTACAAGGTAACCAAAAAAGTTCTGTCCGTTTTTAAATGAAAAAAAGAAAACGCTTCACAATATGTGTAACTTATACTTAGTCTTCGAAGTAATCGCCATCGGAATCCAGCACCTTCTGCCAACGTAACTCAATGCCTTTGCGGTAGAACTCGGTGGAGTGGGGGGGGGCGACACAAAGAAGTTCGTAAGGGCTTTGCGCAAGTTTGCTTCACTGGTGAAGGATTGCCCACGAAAATGATTATCAAGGGAGTGGAAGAGGTGGTAATCGGATGTCGCAAGGTCAAGAGACTAAGGTGGATGGCATAAAGTCTCCTACCCAAGTTGCTGTATGGTATCCCTGACCACTCGCGCGACATGCGGCCTGGCATTGTCATGGAGGAAATGCACACCTTTGCGATTCACCAGTGTTGGTTCCTTCTGGCGCAATGCCTGTTGCACACGTTTCAATTGCTGCGAGTATAGGTCTCCAGAGACTGTTTGGCCCGTTGGTAGCAATTCATAATGAACTACTTGACGACCTGTTCACCAGACACAAAGTATAATCTTGCGTGGGTGCATAGGCGGTCTTGCGGTGTGAGGGACAGCGTCCTGAGGAGACAACCAATGTCTGGAACGCTTGGAAGTTTCGTACAGAACCCATTTTTCATCACTGTTAAGCACTCGATTGAATAAGGATGCGGTACGGTGGCGAGAAAGCAGCGATATGCAGGCTGCCACTTGTTGTCCCTTGTGGGCCTCCAACAGCGTTTGCGGAACCCACTTGCTCAGTTTGTACGTCTTACCTAGGCGGTGCAGGTGAAGTCTGTTTCATCGGAAACGTTGAACTGTCTTGCAAGTTCACCACACGTTAGACTACTGTCCTCATCAATGGCCGCCTTCAAGACTCTGTCATTCAAGACCTGTGGTCGTCCACTGCGAGGATCATCATGGAGAGACAAATCTCCCAACTTGAATTTTTGAAACCAACGCCTTGCAGTAAGTTCATACACAGCACTATCCCCAAGCGCTTGACATAGGCTGTGAATTGATGCAGCTGCTGATAAACCCACTTTGAAGTCGTAAAGCAAACTGCCCCGAACGAGATCTCCAGACACTTCCATCCTTGTCACAGCTGTTCGGCTTATAGCTGATGGCCGGGCACGGTGCGCGTGTTTTTTATAACATCTGATGTTCCTACTTCCGGCTGTCCGAATTTGAAAACAATTGCTACACGCATTTCGTATATATTTCAACTTCATTCAGTGCCTAATCAAAAAACGGACAGAACTTTTTTGGTTACCTTGTATATTTGCCTCAAAGTTCCTAGTGAAAAGACCATGGTTTTGCGTTACAAGAGAAAAAGCCTTCCATTTCAGCTTTTAATCCAGATGCTCGTATCCATTGATGAATGTTAACTTTATCAACATCGGCCTTATTAACGCCTTTAGGATATTGGCTGTGCAGAGGTTTATCTTGCCAGCGTTGTTTCGTCTGTTCAAGAGCTTTATATTTGGCATTCTTTTTCATATTTATTTCTGCAACAATTGATTCTGTTTCGGTTTTCTACAGAATTTACCAAATATTCACCTCGTTTGTATTTTTACAACCTCCTTTCATGACTGAGTATTTTTCCTTTCTGTTTTCGTGTCGTTTGACTAATTGTGTCATCTAGTCTTTTGTATCTATGTTAGTAAGCCAATAGTTGTTGTCTTGTTTTGTTTTTATGGCATATCAACCACGGCGGGTCATTTATTGCCAACAATACCTTTTTCTTCCAACAATTTATTGTTGTTTTTATATAAGTTTTTGTGTCTAGTAATACTTTTTTCCTTTTCGAGCATGAAGATTCATTGGGGTTTGTTTTTAAGGACAGGGTCCCCAATTCCTACCCTTGTTATTTAACCCAGAACTGGAGTTAAGGGACGGATTAATACCTTCCCTTAGGGTACCAGTGCTTAAGTGAATGCAGGATATTCAATTGGAATTCGAACTCGGCTCACTGATTTCTCTTTCCGAGCCGATATCCACTGCACCACAACGCACATCCGTCACTAATCGCTTACAGCACCTGGTATTCCCAAGCGGTCACCCATCTAAGTACTTACCAGGCTCAACGTTGCTTAACTTCGGTGATCGAGCGAGAACCGGTGTATTCAACGTGATATGGCCGTAAGCCTGTTGTGTTGTGTGACAATTATAGATAAATAAGACCTCTTCAACAATCTTTACATGGTATGTATAGAGCTCTGCATCAACCTTTGGATAATAAAAATTATGCTTAGAAAAAAGTTTTATTGTCTTATAATCTATTCGTTTGATGTCATTTAGAGTTCAGTTCAAGATGTTGAAACTATATTGAACCACTGGAATAGCAAGGCTATTAATGGTTATAATTTAGTTCTAGGAATTCGATTTACAGTATTTCCATTATTCGGACTATTGTCCTCATCTTTGTTACCATTTGTACGACGTTTCGGTCGTTGTACGCTTCGGCCTTCTTCAGGTACTAGGAACTTCGAACCGAACCCTTTATTACAATCACTGGGGTATATCATTCTCATCCCTTGCGTAGTAGTGCCTCTTTTGAAAGTCATGAGTTATTTCCCTCTAACCCTGTAAGTTACTTGCTCACCACTGATGTAGCCTGGTATTGAACATATGGCCTAGTGGATTTAGACGTTGATTAGTTCCTGTGACTTAACCCAAAGAGTTGTGAGTTCAATTCGAAGATCGTTTCAAAATTGCTAGCATCTGAAGAAGGCCGGAGCGTACAATGGCCGAAACGTCGTACAAATCTCAGAAATATAGACAAATAGAATGATCTATTATTAAACGTTGTACAAATGGCAACAAAGATGACGTCAATAGTCAGAATAATGTAAATACTGTAAATACTACCTCATTTCAGAAATATAGACGAATTCGATTGAGTTCTTAATATCAGTCGCACCCTTCTGTAGTGTTCTTTTTGCACTATTTCTTTCATTATTTCTGGTGAATTCCTTCACTCTCATTTATACCGAGGTAATTATACGCCTCCGTTTGCTCTAAATGTTTGATTGTTATTTTTTATTATAAAATAATATGACATTGTTCAAGAGTAAACACGCGGCAAGAGCTTTCATAATTGATATTAAAGTTTAATAACTGGTAGTTAAGAGAATGAACTGAGCCGACGCTGCCTCGTTATTGCCTCTCCCTCCATGACCGTGACAGGATGTGTATATATATATATATATATATATATATATATATATATATATATATATATATATATATATATATATATATATATATATATATATATATATATATAGCGGTTTTTTTATAATGGATAGGAGAGCTGAGTTGGTTTCAACTGAGTTTAATTCAGCCTAAGGATTGAACTCACAATTACTATATCAAATTCTCGCCCAATAACCCTTTACTCCACTAACCTATTTCCTTGTTCACGTCTTTCGTTCTTGTTTTTGCTTTTTCTTTCTTTCTTTCTGTCTTTCTTTGATCCGTCTATCTTTATCGAATGATTACTTCATCCAGTCAAACATATATAGAGTGCTCAATATACATTTTTAGCCATTCAATGTGTGGGGTTTGTTTGTCCGACCTTAAAGTCTCCTGCTAACATCATTTTATACAACATATGTTTTAAATCGACCAAATAAAACCAATAAAACATAGAAGATAGGAACATTCAGCATCAGTACTGGAAACGTCTTTTTTGCTTTCGTTTGTTCATTCCTTCTGGCTGGCTGGCTGGCTGGCTGGCTGGCTGGCTATCTATCTATCTATCTATCTATCTATCTATCTATCTATCTATCTATTTCAGTATGCCTGCCTATCTATCTATCTATCTATCTATCTATCTATTTCAGTATGCCTGCCTATCTATCTATCTATCTATCTATCTATCTATCTATCTATTTCAGTATGCCTATCTATCTATCTATCTATCTATCTATCTATCTATCTATCTATCTATTTCAGTATGCCTATCTATCTATCTATCTATCTATCTATTTCAGTATGCCTATCTATCTATCTATCTATCTATCTATCTATCTATCTATCTATCTATCTATCTATTTCAGTATGCCTATCTATCTATCTATCTATCTATCTATCTATCTATTTCAGTATGCCTGCCTATCTATCTATCTATCTATCTATCTATCTATCTATCTATCTATCTATCTATACTTAATCTGCCTGTTTATCTATTTAATTCAATTTTTTTATATATCGATTAACCTAACCGGTATTATATTAATATAATTATATCGGTTTTATACAAATATAATATTTACCAATAATTCTTTTAACTACCTCAATTTTCGGTTACTCATCTGTCTTAGTTTTTTTTTTTCGTTATTTTTTTTTTGTTTCTTTGTTTCTTTTTTATTTATTTCTTTGCATCTTATTGCTGTACTTTCTGTTTTCTTTTAATTCTTATTCCACTTTCATTCATTCTTTCATTGACTAATTCAATCATTCTTTCATTCCTCCGTTTCTTTCTTTTTACTTATCTGATTTGTTTGTTTCTTTTTTTTTCTTTCTTTGTGTCTTGTATTTTCTTCTTTTAATTCTTGTAACGTTTTCATTCTTTCTTTCTTTACTCCCTTCATTTTTTATCCTATCTGCTTTCTTCATTTCTTTCTTTCTTTTTCTTTCATTCTTTTATCATAATTTACTTTCTTTCTTCTTTTACTTCTTATTCCATTTTCACTCATTCAATATTTCTTTCTTTTTTCTTTTTTCCTGCTTTCTATTTCTTTCTTTCTTTTCTATTTCTTACTTCATCTACTCCGTTCTTTCTTTTTTCATCTTTATCTTTCTTTATTTCTGCATCTTTTCCCTTGTTTTTTCTTTCTTTCTTTTCTTTTATCTTAACCTTTCTTTCTTTTTCATTTAACTTACAACATCTCTCTGCACATTACATACGCAAGAAAACACACACACACACACACACACACACATATATAATGTTTCTAGTTTATTTAACATTTATACACTTACTTTCTGTCTTGCTAGGAGGTAAACAGGCGAAAAATTAGAGAGGGATATAATGGAGGTGGGAGGATGTTTTCAATCTTGATTCAGCAATTGTGTATATCAAAATGGTCTTTTGCTTTTTACACTCCTACATTCACACTGTAAATACCGGAAAAAGCACGTAAAAGAAAAGAAAGAGATTTTCGGACTGAGGCTTGGGGTCCGGGTTGGGTTGATCGCCTTTATCGCTTGGTATCGCTTTTATCAACTGCACCTGAAAAAACTAATATTGGCATTAATACTTTTATTTAGGCAAGTAGAATCATTCAATACACCAGGGTAGTTTATCCGGAGCGCCTTAAAAATAACAACAACAAAAAAATAAAATAAAATAAAATAACTAAATAAATAAAATAAAATAAAATAAAATAAAATTTCAGCCATTTTTATAAGATTCCAATCTCCTCTTCTCCCATACTTTTTTTATTTAGCCCCCACTACAATCTTCTATTCCCGCCTCTTCTCCCCCTCAGCCTAACATTCTCACAAACTCCTCCTATTCGTTATTCTGGTTGGTTTCATCTCTCACTCTCGCACTCTTTATTTATCTTTCTTTCTCTCTTCCTTGTACTTTTTATTTTTCTCTCTCTCTCTCTTTCTTGCTCTCTTTATTGATATCTCTTTTTCCTCTCTCTCATTTTTTTTAGCTTTGCGCTTTTCCGTAAATGAAATTGGAGAGCTCAATTCCGTAAAAAGAGATAATCCAGAGAAAGCTTCCCTCTTCTCCTTTTCTCTCACATTTTCACAAACTCCTCCTATTTGTTATCTTGCTTGTTTTTTTCTCTCTCTCTCTCTCTCTCTCTCTCTCTCTCTCTCTCTGTATATATATATATATTGTGCCTTCCTTTCTTTTTTATTCGCCATATTTTTCTCTTCTCCCTAAGATTCTTCTCTAATTCGTTATTATGGTTGCTTTCTCTCTCTCTCTCTCTCTCTCCTCTCTTTCAATTTCTTTAGCTTCTCCCCTTTTTTTTTAGAATCGACATCTTTAATTTCACTTGTTCTTTTCTTTCTTTTTTTTTTACCACTCCTTATAATTTCCTGATTCCTTTATTATCTTTTTACTTGAACCTGTAACTTTCTTCTCTGTTTATGCTGTCTGTTAATAGCTTATGTTCCAAGAGCAACAGATAAAAAAGTATTTCTAATAGAAATGGATCAAGATATTTGATAACAATTTGTATGAATTGAAGAATCAATTAAAATGTTATATTCAGTCTGTGAAATTAATTTTAATAATTATCAGATTTCTGTCAATACTGTCAATAGGTTTGATTCCGTAAAACACCAAATACGGCACATTACAGTGAGATTTTTATTAGAGCTACTTCTATGTGCCTTGTCCTTTCAGGACGTAGGCGATCATGGCCTTCCACGTCTCCCTATCCTTGGTGGTTCTTAGCACGCCATCTCCTGTATCATCTCGCAACCTCTGGTCTGTCATCCACCTGGTCAGGCCCTTCAAATATGTTATCCGCTGCTTTCCTCTGTCTCTTTTCCCCTCTCTCTGGCCTGTTAGTATCAGGCTCTCCAAGCCCTCCTTCCTCATTGCATGTCCCAGGAACTTTAGCTGTCTCTTCCTGATACTCAATATTAATTTACTTTTCGTTTTCATTCTCTTCAAAACCTCGTCATTGCTCACATGCTCGGTCCATGATATCCACAGCATCCTTCTGTTACAGCAATATTGTTAAAATGCTGTAAATTGAATCAATTTATCAGCACGGGAGTTAGATTCAGCGAACGAGGTTCAAGTTCTTATCTGTTTTTTTTTTTTTTTTTTTTCACTTTACACTGATGTTTTGGGGAAAGGTATGAAACTATTTCTTCTCCCTAATTGGTCCACTCAAATGAGACTATATGATATATAGCAGTGTAGACTTGGATCTCTAGACTTGCGTGACAACCAGTCTATAAAAAGAACAATTTTTAATACAAAATCATAGAGAAAGGAAACGACCCCACTATTTTTACCGAGAAGTCATGATAAACAATAAAAAAAAGGTTTGGCGATTCCTGATCAGCTACTTCACAAAGTGACGTGATCTTTGAAAAATAAAATCTTGTGGTGTCCGCATCTGCACTCACCTCGGTAATAATGTCTAGTCGTGGGTTTGAAGAATGTAAAGAATTAAAATGTAAAAAGGTTTGGTTCTATGGTACATATTGAGAAAAAATGTAAGAGAAACTGTACGATGTTTAATAGTTATCTAAACTTATTTATAAATGTGTGTGTGTGTGTGTGTGTGTGTGTGTGTGTGTGTGTGGATGGGTGTCCGTTACCTATAGACTCTGAAACGGCTGAACCGATTTTCTTGAAAATTTACACAGCTGTACTATAAGCGTCTGCGAGTGTTATTAGCAAGGTTTTGTGTCGAGGCACCCCAGATAAATATCGAAAATCGATAATCGAAAAAATCGGATTATAGAAGGAGTGGTCCGATTTTAATCAAATTTGATACACTCATAGACAAAGACATAAGAAACGATATTCAGAAGTTACAAGGTTGCAGTTCTTACAATAGGGCAGAAAATTTTATATCGATACAAGGAAATCAAAATTTGACTTACATCCATTCATTTTTCTTTCAGTCTACGGTTTTGCTTTAACTGGAAACAACTATTGCTTTTTATTCTTTCGTGCCAACATCCAAAGAGTCTGAGCTCCAGGACCATGGATTAGTTTTAAAACTTTCATTACACCCGAGCAACGCCGGGCTATACTGCTAGTTAAAACTAAATGGAATAAGAAATATAATTAAGAAAAGGAAATGAGATGGGTTGAGGGGTTCTTAAAGAATCGAGACTGAATATTAACTTGGAGATAAAATCTAAAGTTCTTCTATGTGCCTTATCCCTTCATGACGTAGACGATCATGACCTTCCACGTCTTTTCATCCCTGGTGGTTCTCAGTACGCTTTCCCCTGTTACACCGCGCAACCCCCGTTCCGCCATCCATCCGCACAGGCCAGTCAAGTACGTTACACGCTGTCTTTCCCTGTCTCTCCTTCCTTCTATCTGTCCTATTAGTATCAGGTTCTCCAATCTCTCCTTCCTCATTGCATGTCCCAGGAACTTTAGTTGTCTCTTCTTGATGCTCAGTATTAATTTCCTTTTCGTTTCCATCCTTTCTAAAACCTCATCATTGCTCACTTGCTCGATCCATGATATCCGCAGAAGTTAGTTTGAGTAAAGCTCTGTATCCACTTTCCACATTCGGTTGGGCACAAAACTGGGTGAAAAAGATAAGACATAATAAATTACTTGCCAACTTAATAATAAAAATACAGTAGAAATTCTCATATCCGAACATTGGAGTAGTTCGGATTTAAGGTTTGGTTCGGATATAATTGGTTGTTTTGTTTTATGGCATATCAACCTCGGCGGGTCATTTATTGCCAACTAAATTTTATTTATTTATTGCTGGTAATACCTTTTTCTTTCAACAATTTATTGTTGTTGTTTATATATAAGTTTTGTATCTAGTAATACTTTTTTTCGTTTCGAGTATCAATATTCATTGGGATTTGTTTTTAAGGGCAGGGTCCCAAAATCCTACCCTTTTATTTAACCCAGAACTGGAGTGAAGGGACGGATTAATACCTTTCCCGAGGGTACCAGTGCTTAAGTGAATGCAGGGTATTCAACTGGAATTCGAACTCGGCTAACTGATTTCTCTTTCCGAGCCGATATCCACTGCACCACAACGCACATCCTTCACTAAACCTTGTATTCCCAAGCGATCACCCATCTAAGTATTGACCAGGCTCAACGTTGCTTAACTTCGGTGATCGAGCAAGAACCGGTGTATTCAACGTGATATGGCCGTAAGCCCGGGACATATGTAATACCTTAATAAAACACAAGAACTTATCGCAATATATGAAAAATTAATAGTCTTAAAAAAGTAAATATTAATTTGCAACGTTAAAGGCTCAATTATGTTTATTTTCAATTGTCTTTCTTATGCATTATCCCATTTCGCTTACTTTTCGCTGTTCTCGTTTTTGTAAAATAAAGCATTTCTTCAAATTACGTGCACTCATCAATAGCTTTCTCTACTGAATACCAGTCTTCTCATCTAAACTTATTTATAAATAGAACTTTGTCTGTGTGTGTGTCCGTTACCTATAGACTCCTAAACGGCTGAACCGATTTTCTTAAAAATTTACACAGTTGTACTATAAGCGTCTACGAGTATTCTTAGCTAGGTTTTGTGTCGAGGTACCCCCTGATAAATATCGAAAATCGATAATCGAAAAAATCGGGTTATAGAAGGAGTGGTCCGATTTTAATCAAATTTCATACACTCATAGACAAAGACATAAGAAACGATATTCAGAAGTTTCAAGGTTGCAGAAATAGTGCAGGAAACCGATAATATATATATATATATATATATATATATATATATATATATATATATAAAAGGCAAGATGTTTGTGTGTGAGTCTTTTTTTTTGTTGTTTTTTTTTTTAAATCACATCACCCCAAGCAAGGCGGTAAGGCCACTGGTGTGCAGGAGGCTACGTAAGAGTGAATAGATTGGAAGAGAGAAAGCCAGAAACCACATCCTAAACAGGGAACAAGGGATGAGCCTCTACACCTGTTCACTAGACGTGGGTGGAGTGTGAACCGGATGATAGGTCAGTCTATCTACTCCAATTTATCTGTCTGTATGTTCTTTATACAAATCCACAATTTTTATCTCACCAAACTTCACACAAATATTCTTTAGGCTGAGTCTGAGCTCCAGGACCATAGATTAGTGCAAGTTTTTTTTTTTTTTTTGCGTTTCGTTTAGATTCTGCAATGCTTGTTTGTTAATTTACAAATTCAACGAATTAAGTGCTTCGTCTAATTTTTTCAATAATCTCTCATTTCTGACGTAACCTAAAATAATTTATTTTCTTTTTCTTCCAGTTGAAGTTTCTTCTTTGGGAAGCATTATGGGTTAAGAAATTTTAAGGCACTAACAATTATCTGCGAAAAAAAAAATTATAAATAATAATAATATAAATTATATTATATTCCTAGAACATCTAAATGGCAATCACTGAGAAGTCAGGATCTGGGGACATTCGAATCTGAGGATGTTCTGATTTATGACTACCATTATTTGCTTCTATTACTTGTAGTTGAGCTCTCCTGGAATTAATCCCACAAGAAATTCGGATATTTCTACCCCTACATTACAGTCCTCTGGCTAGATCAGTATTAATATCTAATATTAATAAGATCCTTTGGGATTTACCTCCAAGACTTTTTTTGGATTAATGACCAATATATATATATATATTAGTCATCCACATACAAAATATATATATATATATAGTCATCCGCAGACAGATCTGTTTCGCCGTATCACAGCTCATCAGTACGGTTAGACTCCGATTGCTTTTTTACCCAGGATTGAAACCCGACCGAAATGGCGTCAGTCGGCGACTCTACCCCTGGCTATGGGCGTTCGGTGGAAGTAGGCAGACTTTTTAACGCATATCATTATACGCGCCCAATAGCTAGGGCGTTCTAATTCATTTCACTGAATGAGCGATTCATATATAGCCAGACGAACCTACCTAGGGAAAGCTGACAATCCGTTTAGGAGAAACCTAGGTAGGTTCGTTTGGCTCATTAGGTGCTATTTAGTTTGCTCTACCTTTGTATTGAGTGATTTCTGTTACATGGTTACACGTGTCCGATTTTTTATTTATGCTTCCTGCTGATTCCGGTCCGACCACTTTTGACTGACTTTCATGCCCTAAGACCTTCCTTTTTTAACAACCAGCAAAGATACATACATATATATATATATATATATATATATATATATATATATATATATATATATTGTCATCTGCAGACAGATCTGTTTCGCCGTATCACAGCTCATCAGTACGGTTAGACTCCGATTGCTTTTTAACCCAGGATTGAAACCCGACCGAAATGGCGTCAGTCGGCGACTCTATGGGCGTTCGGTGGAAGTAGGCAGACTTTTTAGCACATAACTGATTACTCATTGTCAAAATAGCAATAACCCTGAAATAATGACGTGTTAATTTTGTAATAACAAACATAAATCGTAAATATAGTTAGAGTTTGGCTAATTACACAATAGCTCCCTATATTCATGTTCATTTACAAATTTTATATAAAGGCCAGCGTCAATTTTGTAGTCTGCTTTTTTTCTTTTGTTTTATATTATACTAAACGAAATAAAAAAAATGAGTACTAACACGCAAAATGTGCTCTATTGCATTTGTGTGCTCAACGGAGACGGGAAACTGCTTCTGCTGTCTCAGTGATGTCTCAGATCTGTAACCATATCTTTTTAAAAATACTAAAAATTAGAAAATATGAAGAGTTGTACAAATTTATCAGAAAAATTAATTTTATTCGATGTATTTATTTTTGGTTTGCAGTATGTTTGCACACGCTTGATTGTGTGTAGCTGTATCTGCGTAATTTAGTCATACTTAAATAACTGCCATTTTTTATGGGTAGTATGGTAGTTATAATATAAATTCAGTGAATAGGAAGTGACTCGACATCGAGCTTAATGGCTGTCTTTAAACGAATTAAATTTAAACTGATCGTACAAATAAACAAGAAACTGTGTAAACGTCAGTGTATTTAAACGGGGAATAAATGATAAGTTAATACAAACAGAGATAATGTGCAAGTTAACAGTAATATATATGTGTGTGTGTGTGTGTGTGTGTGTGTGTGTGTGTGTGTGTGTGTGTGTGTGCGTGTGTGTGTGTGTGTATAAAAATTAAGACAGACACGTCATTCCATGGTTAAGTGGTAGTATAGGCCTATTTCAGGTGAACCATCTTCAGATTCCGTCTTTACTGTACAGAATATTTTACACGATTTTTGAAGCTACATATACATGTATATGTATTGAAATGCATATATATTTAGAGCTCTCCTAGAAAGTTATCCTACTACTTTATATACAGGACACTTTTTTGAATTCTTCTATATCTACACCGCATATATATATATATATATATATATATATATATATATATATATAAACGAAAAATACAACAAATTGCAGAAATAGTGCAGAAAACCGATAATATATATATATATATATATATATATAAACGAAAAATACAACAAATTGCAAGAAAAGGTCAAAGAGCTGATAAAAAGTGTAAACGATAAAAGCTGAAGCAATGGATGAAAACCAGAAAAAAAGAATATGTAAATAAAATAAATAAATAATGTAGAAACGAAATTAAATCACATCATTTAGTGTGAAAAATAAATTGATAAATAAATAAATAGCCTCAAGGAAAAGTTTAGAACAACTGAACGAATGGATGAACTGAAATTGTGATTAAAATATGAACTTAAAATGGAATTAAAAAGAATGACTGAAAAAATGCAAAGAAATGAATTTAATAAAGAAAGAAAGAAAGAAAGAAAGAAAGAACAGGTTAAAGAAAAAAATAAAAAGGAATGGTTGATTGAAAGAAAAAAGAAACAAATAAACAAACAAGCAATAAACAAACAAACAAAAAAAACAAAGAATGGGTGAAAGAACGAAAGAAAAAAGAAAGATATAAGGAGAAAAAGAAAACAACTGAACTTTTTAAAAATAAATGAATTTAGAAATTAAAAAGAAGAAAATTTAAGAAAGGGAGAAAAAAAGGAAAAGAATGTGTTAAGGAAAGAGAAAAGAAAGAACGAATGAACAAAAGAATTGTTATATAAATGAAGCTGTTTACAAAATAAAAAAGAAAGAATTTAAGAAAGAATTTAAGAAAGAATGAAAGAAAAAACAAGTGAGAAAGTAAATAACAGTGAAGTTTTCAAAATAGATAAATTTAGAAATTAAGAAAGAAGAAATGTTAAGAAAGAAAGAAAAAAATGAAAAGAAAGAAAGAATAGAATACATAAATGAAGCAGTATAAAAAAAGAAAAAAGAAAGAAAGAAAAAACAAACAAACAAAAAAGAAAAACTAACAACGGAATTTTAAAAAATAGAAGAATTTAGAAATTAAGAAAGAAGAAATATTAAGAAAGAAAAAAAATGAAAAGAATGAAAGAAAGAAAGAAAGAAAGAAAGAAAGAAAGAATAGGATACACAAATGAAGCAGTTTGCCCCAAAAAAAATAAAATAAAATAAAAGAACTTAAGAAAAAAATTAAAGAAAGAAAGAAAAAAGAAAGAAAATAACAGTGAAGTTTAAAAAACTAGATGAATTTAGAAATTAAGCAAGAAGAAGGAAATAATCTTTGTCCATAATGTTCTACTCATTTTTAAAAAGTCTTGTGATTAGTGTTGGAAGTTAAAACGGGAATAAATTTGTGAAGTCCTCGGAAGAGTATTTTTGAAATAGACTAAAGCGTCATTGCCCTTGGTAGGCTATTTTTTCGTTAAAATCAAATGACTGATTGCTTATCGCACATACCACGCATTGTTTATTAGTTTTATTATTTATTAAGGAAACACAGGAAACGACAGGGATTTAAGTTCCAAGAACTGCTACAGTGTGGAACAGTTTCCAGGCAAGATGTTTTCCCAATCACTATCTTGACCCCCTCGAATTTAGGGCTAATCGTTATTTTTCCTGTATAACACCATGAATTCCAATTCCTGTTTTTTCTGACGCTCATTCAACGCAACACTGTAAATATCTACCACGAGCAGTATAGCCCGGCGTTGCTCGGGTGTGATGAAAGCTTTAAAACTAATTCATAGCCCTGGAGCTCAGACTCTTTGGACATTGGCAAGAAAGACTAAAAAGCAATAGTTATTTCCAGTTAAAGCGAAACCGTAGACCGAAAGAAAAATGAATGGATGTAAGTCAAACTTTGATTTCCTTGTATCGATATCAAATACGTTTTTTTCGCCATAAACTGAATTTTGAAGGCTAAATAAGTCATCTGAGTAAATGGTATCATGGCTGAGACTAAGAACTACAATTATACCTACTTAGAGCTAAACCCGAAGCAAAAACTAAAATAAAAAGGCTGAAAAAATACAGACATACAGGCAGATAAATAGACACACACACACAAACATATATATATATTATCTATTTTCTGCACTATTGTAAGAACTGCAACCTTGAAACTTTTGAATATAGTTTCTAATGTCTTTGTCTATGAGTGTATGAAATTTGATTAAAATTGAACCACTCCTTCTATAACCCGATTTTTTCGATTATCGATTTTCGATATTTATCGGGAGTATCTCGACACAAAACCTAGCTAACACTCGTAGACGCTTATAGTACAACTGTATAAATTTTCAAGAAAATCGGTTCAGCGTCTCGGATTCTATAGGTAACGGACACACACACACACACACTCACACACACACACACACACACACACACACACACACACACTGACAAAGTTCCATGTATAAATAAGTTTAGATGAGTAGCACTTGGGCCTTGTATCTGGAGGACATTGGTATAAAAAAAATCGAAAAGAATTTATCAGAGATGACGAGCATACACGCATCCCAAGTAACCAATATAATCAGGAATTATTGTAAACATAACATTTACTTTTCTAGTGCGAACGATCCCAAAGATAATTTTTAGCCGTGACACTTATCTTTTTTTATTTTTAAGCCAAAAGAAGGCAGTAATGGGACTAGCGTGATTGGTATGGAACAGATATAAATAAGAATAAAAGAAGTTCAGGAGGGATGGAGGTAATGAACAGGGATAGAAAGAAGTTTCGGTGTGTATTAAGGAGGGGAGTGGACATAGGAAAAGGCGCGAGCGAAACTCAGGTTGTAAACACACCCATACTTGTATTTATTGTATATTGTTCGACTTTCACATAAATTTCCTTTTGTATACTTCTAATGTAAAGAGAAAACGGTTTCAAAAAGTCGAATTCTTGATATCGTCCTGTGGAGACGATTCCAGGGTGAAGGACTGTTGAATAGCAGAAAATTCAAGTCTTTGGAGTGAAATTGGTTAGACGAAACTGATCGAAAGCTTTTGATCGTTGTGTCAGTCGACAGATAGGTACTGGCAATATCTCTAGAGACAGTGATTTCATAAAACCAGTTATCATTCTGCAGCCTGTGCTACTCTTGGGGATGTGTGCTAACACGCACATGGAAGTGCTTACTGCAGATGGTGACTCGAGAGAAACAACCATTTTCCAGCAAACTGGAATCATTCGCTGGAGTGTGTTGTCATTAAAATGTGCACAATATGTGCGTTGTGGTACAGTGGATATCGGCTCGGAACGAGAAACCGGGGAGCCGAGTTCGAATTCCAGTTGAATCCATTGTATTCACTTACGCGCAAATACCCTTGGGAAAGGTATTTATTTATCCGTCTCTTCCTTCCAGTTATGGGTTAAATAGCAGGACAGATTGGGTTCTATAGCCTTGGTCGGCAACCAGTCTACCGCAGAAAGCAATGGCAACCTAATGCGGGATAATCTTCTGCCCAGTCAGTCATGTCTCTTTCGAGACATGATCGCCCAAGCGTGTATCACGTATGGCACTTAACTGACTGACAGCAGCCCAAAATGTCAAATATAGGTGGAGGACACTAAAATCAAGCAGGTACAAAACTTTAAATACCTTGGAAGTGTTCTAACAGAAGACGGAAAGTGCGACACAGTGATCCGAAGGCGAATTGGCATGGCGAAGGACGCATTCTAAAAGCCGAGTAGAGAATTAAGAGACAGAAAAATCTCGCTAGAAACAAAGAGAGTACTGGATATGTGTTGTCAGTTCTGCAATATGGCAGTGAATGCTGGACAATATCATCAAAAATGAAGGAGAGACTTGATGCAACCGAAGTGTGGTTCTACAGAAGGATGCTGGATATACAGTGTGGGATCAGTTCCATATTACAATCAATATATAAACAGACCCCTCACTTTGTGACCACGGCAGTTTTTATATATTTATATTCATGAGATCTAAAAGCACAAGTATGCATTCCAGGAGCTGAGTAGAGAATTAAGAGACAGGAAAATTTCGCTTGAAACAAAGAAGAGGGTACTGGATTGCTATGTAATGTCAGTTCTTCAATATGGCAGTTAATTCTGGACAATATCATCAAAGATGAAGGAGAGACTTGATGCAACCGAAATGTGGTTCTATAGAAGGTTACTGCGAATATCATGGATCGAGCATGTGAGCAATGGGGAAGTTTTGGAAAGGGTGGAAATGAAAAGGAAATTAGTACTGAGCATCAAAAACAGCCAGCTAAAGTTCCTAGGACATGTAATGAGGAAGAAGTTCCTAGGACATGTAATGAGGAAGAAAGGCTTGGAGAACCTGATACTAACAGACCATATAGAGGGAAGGAGAGACAGGGGAAAACAGCGAGTAACATACCTGAGGGCCTGAGCAGTAGGATGGCAGAACGGGTGTTGCGTGGTGTAACAGGAGAAAGCGTGTCAAGAGTCACCAGTGATAGGGAGACGTGGAAGGCCATGATCGCCTACGCCCTGAAAGGACAAGGCACATAGAAGAAGACTGAAATTTTGAACTCATAATGATTTGCGGTATATGCCGCAGGCAATGATAATATCTACTTTTTTGGGGAGGTCATCAATGTCATTTCGTGTTGTTTTCTTTAGGAAGGCATGAACTTTAAATTCTGAATTTATAAAGAAAATATACAGAAGCATATTGTTTGGTTACCATCTGTTAACTTTTGTCAATAAGTGTAACAGCTTTTCATTGTTTCGATTAGTTGGGTAAGGGGTTGAAACGTTTGACAAAATCTTTACCCACTCAGTTCTCTGTCAATCTACGTTGGTATTCCCAGTTAACAACTGTACCCGTTCGCATCCAGTTATAAGCGAAAAAAGATTGAACTATTCAATAATTTAATCTGTTTGCATTTTAAGATCCTGAGATTAAATGTTTTCTTTGCTATGTTTTTAAAATAAAATCATTTGGATGATAAGATTCTCAGTTCTTAATTTAAATTACAAAAATCGGAATAAATATGGAATAAAATCTAAATGATGTTATTCGAAAAGTAAAACGCGCTCAAATATTAAATAGCTTAAATTTAATTGTAATGAACATAGTCATCATTATTAGCAATGACAAAAGCTTGGTATAAAACCAATTCTTTCTTCCGTTTTTAAAGAATGTAGAATTTTGGGCAAAAGATTTACATCACCGATTAAACCAAAACTTCACCACTAGTTTTAGTGAGCAATTGGTAGGTTTCGCCAATTAAAAACTATTAAAAAAGCCTAAACAATCACAAGAAATGTTTAATTGGCAAGAACGAGTGAAGAGTCGAGATTCATACAAGAATGTCCTGCTTTAGTTAATTCTTCATGATAGTAATTAAAACTCCGTAAATACAGAAAACCATTTTTTATCTAAACTTCTGGAATAAAAACTTGTCATCATTTACATTTATTGTCCTTATCTTTGTTGTTGTTATCACATCGATTTGGTCATTGTGCTCTCCGACCATCATCAGTTTATTGTCGATCCGGGTAAACTTGAGGGAATTTCAAACTAAATCTAATAATGGCTAGCCACTCGTATTCGAGGATATCCGTCTAGAAGGGCAGATAGCTAATCCCCATTGAACAGGCGTCTTGTGTCTTGTGTTTCTTCAACTATGCTGAGCGGACCTTAGTTACAGTTATTTAGAGTGAACAATAGTCTGAAGAAGGCCAGGACGCTCAAACCCTCGGTCACGATGACTTGTGACTTCTAGCGAGCACAACCATCGACGACTCTCCAAAGGAAAACGTCTACCCAATTTCACTCAGTTATGAGAAAGAGCGACAGATTATAGGGGGTGTCAGGAAGTGGGTAAGACTGTGACGATAAAGTGAGGGATCAGTTTATAAATTGATTGTGAGTGTAGAATTGATCTAGTACTTTATATCGACATTATAATAGTATAGAATTTTTTTTAAATAATCATATCGCCCCAAATAAGGCATTTTACTGCCACTGTTTTGCAGGGGTTACATAGGAGGAAAGTTATGAGAAAGAGTGACAGGTTATAGGGGGGGTGTCAGGAAGTGGGTAAGAGAAGGATGAGAATACTAATGAGAGTGGAGTGGACGGAGAAAGGAGCATGAGAGAGAAGATGCAGGTTAGTGAGATAGGAGATGACTATTGACTTTACATTTAAATTCTTGGAGATTGTAACTGTCAGGGAAGCAAGTAAATGGAAGGGAATTCCACAGGCGGGAAGTGTAAAAAAAAAAAAAAAAAAAAACACAAAGAAGCTGTGGAGTAGAATTTGCGTTTACAATTTATTGGTTTCACAACAAAAGGGTGGGACCTAGTAGCTAATCTTGTGACTCTAGTAAACTTATATATAGGGGACACCAGTGATCTAAGTTCATCGGAGCAGAAGCAGTGAAAGTTTTTGTAGAAGTATTTGTAATATGTCTATTCGTTAATATATACTTCTTTGCTCCCTTATCGAGCACTGTTTTATTAATACCAGAAAATATTTATATTTGTGTGTGTGCTTGTGTGTATATGCATACGTATATTTATTCATATCCATACCTATATATACATATATATATATAGAGAGAGAGAGAGAAAGGGAGAGAAAATGAGAGAGATATATACGAACAATATGATATATATATATATATATATATAATTAATAGCACAGACTCACTATAAGTGAGTGCAACACAGTTATTTAAAAACATGTATATATTATTGGAGATAAACAAAGATATTCAAGCCGAATGTACGCTCTGTGCAATGAAATATGATGAAAGATTCTAATCAGATATAAATAAAAAGACACACTTATATATACTAAGTTGACGGCATTTTTCGATTTACGCCCTAACGCCCAAATAGCTGCAGATTGTTTTTTCTTTCTTCTCTCTTTATATATATATATATATATATATATATATATATATATATATGTGTGTGTGTGTGTGTGTGTGTGTGTGTGTGTGTGTGTGTGTGTGTATATGATACGTTACAAAACAAATAGGAGAGGTATATCAGACTAACATGTTTCAGATTTACAAAAGCTTCGTCAGACATTGAGAGAAAACAGACAACATGACAGAATTGGGGTATTTTCAATTTTGTTTGGATCGATTTTCATTGATCAGACATGTATCACGCGCATTAAATCCGTAGATAATTATATATATATTACTCTTCAATAATAAATTGTGTTCTCTCGGTGACTGGTGTGTGTGTATACACCGCATATATATAACATATATATAACACGCTAAAAAAAAAGTACCCTGTCTCTAATTCCATCCTCCTATGGCTTAGGGCGTAGAGACTCCGACCAACACCAAATCGGTCGAGTTTCGATCCCAGCTGGAAGCAAGTGGATGTCTAGCCACGCTGGTAAGCTGTGAAACAGGCGTGTATGTGGCTGACTAATATTAAGTTTATAAAAATTATAGTGTATCTAAGCAGGCATCGTATTGTAATATGTATTCGTAATTATGTATGTGCGTCTGTCTAGTAGGAACAGTTCCGACCAGGTTGCGATAGGTAGGTTGTCGCCATTTTATATTTTTAACTTTCTCGCGTGTGCGTTGTTTGGTTTTGATTTTGTCGACCGCACAGTATAGCCGGGTCAGTTTGGGCGTGACCGTCACTATAACAATCTTATTATTATAGCGAAGGTCACGGTTTGGGACTGTCTGTGAAAGAAAGAGCACCATGACGCGATTCATAACGCCGGCAATTTGAAAACGGCCTGCTGTACTGAATGACATTCGCGTCGGAAGCTCCAATATGAACATTTCAGAGTATTTGGGTCTCAATCGGAAGACACTGAAAGGTAGAAACCGAGGTCGCGAAATAAATCGTTTTCAAATAGATATATATTATCAATTATTACTTTAGAATATGTGCAAACTACAAACTACTACAAAATTGTACATTTTGTTTCGACATTGAAAGAACAATGTCTCATCAGGTAGTTAATAATGATGCAGTTGCACATGTTCTAAAGTAATAATTAATAATAAATATTCATTGCTTTATTTTTATATTGAGCACTGCTTTAAATTAATGTTTTGAATTATTACGTGTAGGGTGCTGTGGAGCGAGAGTCCAACAAAACTCCTTGTAACAACAAAGACGGACCGAAGGCTAGGATAATCACAGCATTCAACTAGAAGACCACCAGAAAAGTGGCAAGAGATTTCGAAGTCGTCTGAAGACGGTGATTGAAGCCAATCTCGATTTTACTGAATAAAAGAAATTGTGTCATTTCAAGATATTTTTGTGTAATTTTAGTAATTATATCTGTTAAAATGAGATGTCAATGTTATTTTCAGTTTGCGTAATTTACACAATTTGTACATTGCAGTCTGTAAACGCTTCACAGATGCTATAACTGTAGCATATGTGATGACCCTCCGACGCTAATGGGTTACGTTACTCGAAACGTATTTCCATTTTTGCGTCGTTTAGAAAATTCATCCATTACGCCCTGTAGATGAACCACTTATGCTATGACAGCAGTATATGTGATGACCACACGACCCTAACAGGTTACGTTAATCAGGACTTATTTTCACTTTTGCGTCATTTAGATGATAATTTATCCAACTGCACTCTATATATTTGAATTGCGATGGTTGAATTGTCGTTTATAGATAGATAGATAGATAGATAGATATCCTAAACTAAACCCCCCTCACTGCCATTAGAGCAGGGGCCATCGACGATTCCCTCACCATCGTCGATGCTTCTGTAACTTGTCTTTTTTAAAGTTAAAGGTGTTGACCCTACGCAAACTCCTTTATCCTTTGAGTGGGGTAGAGTGGTTGCCAACCAAGGCTGTAAAACCCAATGTGTCCTACCATTTTACCCCTAGGTGGGGGGAGAAGAGATGGATTAATATCCTCCTCAAGAGTATTTACATAGCATACACACAGACTGGCATTTATTAAATCGAAATTGTGATCAGATGCATTACGGTGAACTGTCTGCGTTTAATCTGAAGGGTTAAGTTTTTTATGTAATTTTTCATGTGATATTATGATTTTTTTTCTGTTCAGGTCATAAATTATGTAAAAATTGTCCAAATGTTTTATACAAGCGCTTTCGGCTATACTTTTAGCCATTTTCGAGGATGAATGTTATTTTATGTGTAACAGTATGTATGTCGTGTTATGTAGATTTGTAGAGTAGTGCGTATGTGTTATGTACTAAACACAGTAAGCACATTGCTAACGTGTTCGTAGCTGATATTATTGAGTTTTTTTTTTTTTTAATCATATCACCCCAAGCAAGGCGAAAACGCCACTGATGCGCAGGGTGCTACGTAAGAGTGAAAAGATTGGAAAAGAGAAAAACCGGAAACCACAACCTAAACAGGAAACAAGGGATGAGCCTCTTCACCTGTTCAATAGACGTAGGTGGAGTGTGAACCGGGCGATAGTTTAGTCTATCTACTCCAATTACTGGATTTTTCTTTTTTTATCACGTAGAAAACACTTTTATTTTTAATTAACAAACCGGCAATATACATCCGATACGGAGATGATATTTTCATTTCGAATGAGAACAAAAACGAAATTGATATTCTTAAAAGTTATATTCGAAAAAAGTCCGCCCTCAACTTCACATATGAGCTTAGCCAAAAAAATAAACTCCCGTTTTTAGATGTCCTTGTCGAGTCCCGTAATAATACTTTCATTACTTCACTATATAAAAAAAACCCCACCAGTAACAATTCTTGTCGCCTTAAATGTACTAGTCTACGTCCTCTTAGATATAAAACTGGTGCTATTAAACATTTCCTCACGAGAATTCTTCTTCTCGCTCGTTTTTCTTCAAAGAATTCGAAATAAACACTTGTCAACAACGGATTTCCAAATTATTTGGTTGACTACCGCATGAGACTTTTTCTTTTAAACCTGACCAATATTATAAACAAGCGTATGGTTGCAAGAAGAATTATGACAAAGGTAGATGTAAATTTATCTTGTTTATTGGATAAATACAGATCAGTGGTTTACGAATTTTGTAATTCTTAGCCGGTGGGCGTCTAGATGTGTATGAATTTGTTTTAGGCTGGCTGGCTGTAATTTTATGTATTGTTCACAAGGATATGTGCGATTTTGCAAGGCGTTTGTCTTTAGTGAGAAAGGGACAGAAAGTTGGAAGAGAAAGAAAGTGAACATATATGTGTCGCTCAAAGAGTGCAGTAGGTAATCGGTAGGTCTGTGATGATCTCTCTTTTCCTTCCGTAGTAGTAAACGTGAGATTGGAGGGTTCTTTCTTCCTCACCGACAATGTGTGAAGAAGACTTGACGTGACGGTTGGGGAGAAGGTAAAGCAGGCGTGCTGCTGATTGACCAGTCGCATAGCAGCCTGTAAACTCTTCTGACGAATTCAACTTTCTCGGCGATTTATATAGCAAAACCAAACTTCGCGTAGGCTTATTAGATTTATCAGGTTTTGCTTCTGGGTATTTTTTTCAGGGTTCTCATTTGCTGATTAATATTTTCACATATATGTGATGGTGGGTGAGAAGGTAAGGCAGAGATGTTGATGACCGGCCAGCCGGTGGGTTAATCCAACAGTGAGTCGAAGCAGCCTCTAAGCTCTTTTCATTTGAATTTAATTTCCTCAGCAATTTTTATGGCTAAATTAAATTTCACGTAGGCTTGTTAGATTTCTCAGGTTTTGTCTCTGTTCATGTTTTCCAGGGTTCTCATTCGCTGATAAATATTTTCACATATATTCGTGAGGAAATAAAAAAATTTGTCTTGTTAGTTTCCGATCCAACTATGCAGACGTAGGCAAAAATATAGTACTTTCATTTACGGACCAATCAAACAATAGTATTTAGCGAGTGAAAGTCAGAGCCTGTTTAATGGGCTTCCGTGACAGGATGTAAAATTGAAATGACGACAGGAAAAGAATTTACATAAAATAAATAGACAAAACTTGTTTATATTATTTAATGAAACATGCATCAATACATACAATTGTTGTTTTGTTTTTAGTATTTTTACTGATAATAGCTATTCTAACAAGCATATCTTTTACTGTAAAGTGCTTGATGTCTAGGTGGAGACAGTTTTAGTGCATTGATAGTTTTAGTGCAAATAATTTGTTACTTTACATGAACAAACTCAGTTAAAATAAATTCTTTGCAAGAAAAACATATATATATATATATATTATTAATTTTTACTTAGTGCTCAATATCAGAGATAGAGCGTATGTAAATATAAAAGAGTGAACACTGAAATCAACACTCGGACAATTTCATGCTAAGCGCAATCATCAGGCCTGATGATTGTGCTTAGCATGAAATTGTCCGAGAGTTGATTTCACTGTTCACACTTTTATATTTACATACGCTCTATCTCTGATATTGAGCACTTTATCCTACAAATATAGCACACCTTAAAACTATATTTATTCATATATATATGTAACTAGCACGGGAATACGAAGACTTTCAAAAAGGATATTTTATACAACCAACCTACATCCTCAGAAGGGCTGATAACACTGAGATTACTAAATTTTTATCCTCATTGGAGTAGATAGACTAAACTATCGCCCGGTTCACACTCCACCCACGTCTATTGAACAGGTGAAGAGGCTCATCCCTTGTTATCTGTTTAGGATGTCGTTTCCGGCTTTCTCTTTTCCATTCTTACGTAGCCCCCTGCGCATCAGTGGCGTTATCGCCTTGCTTGGGGTGATATGATTAAAAAAAAAACTCGTAAAATCTTCAATGCATAACCGACCATTATATACGTCCATCTTTTTTTTCTGTCTATCTGTCTGTCTCGGACCCTTCGTGTATACACACACACACACACACACACACACACACACACACACACACACATATATATATATAGATATATATATATATATATACACACATATATGTATATTTATTATAAATTATATTTCAGAACATGTACATAATTTTTTTATATATTCACTACAGATCGTACATTTGTTTCGACATTCAAACTTCAATGTCTCATCAGGCGGTGTGGATAGGGATGGAAAGCCTCTTTTCTTATATTTGGTCAGTTGTGTGTGGGATGTTGTATATATATATATATATATATATATATATATATATATATATATAATGGACTTTGCCATCAATGTCTTACATATAATGATCCGATAACCTCCCAAAGTGACAACTGAACGTACAAAATGGAAACATCAGTTACACCTCAGCAGGTGGCAGCAGTCCCTCAAGGTAATATTACAGGAATTGAAAAATTGTCTTTATGTAGATGATCTCTCAACATCCTACTCATCACCAAACATGTCTTCCCTTAAAAGATATGTATTATAAACAAAATAGAAAAATGGACAAATGAAAATGGATCTGTTTTTTTTTTTCAATACAAAAACTGTTTGTCAGCATCTTTTTAAAACACACACCTGCCACCTTGATCCAGAATCAGAATTAAATGTGCTATTATTTCCTATAGTCCAACAAATAAGATATCTAGGAATCATACTAGATAGCAGACTTAACTTCACGGGGCGCATTGATTACCTTAAGCGAAAAAATTCTAGATAGAACAGGTGCAGCAGCCACAAACACCAATTCGTAAACAAATCAAGCTATCAAATAATGCATCTATCTTTACAGATGAACTATAAACCATTAAAATGACACTTAAAATTCAAAAGATAGGAAGTTTATAATATTCTCAGACTCTCTATCTAGTTTTAAAGCAATTAAAGAAATGAACACAAACCATCCCTATATTCAAGAATTTATAGAAACTTGTCATCAGTTAATAAAACACAAAACGATAATATTGGCTTGGGTTCCTAGCCATATAGGCATCAAGGAAAATTATGAAGTTGACACACTGGCAAAAAAGGCAATGAAAACGAAAATAATTCCTATATAAAGATTATAAAAACCAAATTACACAACCCATCAAAAGAAAACGAGAGACAATTTAAGACATTTTCCAAACAATAAAGTGTATAAACATCATCCGGCAATAAGAAAGGATGTAGACAATACATTTATGCCCAATAGAATTAGAATTGGGGACACTCACTCACTCACTCACTTAAGGCAGAAGTTACATCTCGGTGTACCCAGCGCAACCAACTTCTTACTGTCAAGCATATCTTGATAGAACATAAGAAGCACAAAAAATATGTAGCAACTATTATTAAGCACAAAATTTTAACAAGGTCCCACTCTTTTACTGTGAAAACAATCAAGTGTAGCCATAAATTCTACTCTATCAGCTTCTATTCTTGCACTTCCCGCCTGTGAAACTCTCTTCCGTATTCTTGTTTCCCTACAATCTCCAAGTGTTTAAATGCAACGTCAACTGTCAGCTCTTATCTCTTTGATCCCATTCTTCTTCTCACTTTACACTTTGCTCTCACGCAGCTCTCTTCACACCAATGTACCCGTCCTTCTCTTACCCATTCTCCGACACTTATTGTGACCTGTTCTCCTCTCTCTTCACTCTCCTTTTATGTAACTCCCTGCACACCAGTGGTAGTACTGCCTTGTTTGGGGTGAGATGATTATTAAAAAAACCTCAATCTCGCTAGTAATCTGCATGCAAGTCTACATTTTGTGCAACAGCGAGGCTACAAACTGGTTTAAATTCAGAGTTTTCCTTCTCCCTGACCGGTTGCACAGTCTGTCCTGACAATTTTCCATAGCTGGGGAGAGAAGAAATGGATTCATACGTTTCCCATGAGTATTAGCACGTAAGTGGAATTGGAATTCGGCTCTCCGATTCTTCAATACCTCAATACGAGCCCCGCAATTCATTACCCCACTGTGCCACCACACACACACACACACACACACACACACACACATATATATATATATATATATATATATATATATTAAAAAGCTATTGGTTAAAGTCATATTAGACTAGTAAACGTTTTTATCAAAGTGTTCAATACATATTTTGAATTTTTTAAAAAAATAGAAGTCTTAAACCAAGATAGCGTAATCTGCTGATCTTCCGAATTATATATATATATATATATATATATATATATATATATATATATAATGTTATTCGCGTTTATCTATGTAATGATTAATACTTTTCTTAAAGGTATTTGTGCGTAAGTGAATCCAGTTAAATTCCTTGCGTTCATTTACGCACAAATACTCTTGGGAAAGGTATTAATCTGTTATTTCTTTATTTTTATTGGTCAAATAACAGGATAGATTGGGTTCTATAGCCTTGGCTGGCAACCAGTCTACCGCAGAAAGTAATGGCAACCTACTGCGGGATAATCTTCTGCCCAGTCAGTCATGTCTCGAAAGAGACATGATCGCTCAAAGCGTGTATTACGTATGGCACTTAACTGACTGATATCTGTCCTTTTATTTAGTTTATTTCAATCTATTACAGTAATTTCATATCTATCTATCTATCTATCTATCTATCTATCTATCTATCTATCTATCTATGTTTCACTCTGTTCCTGTCTATCTATCTATCTATCTATCTATCTATATATATATATATATATATATATATATATTATATTCTATTCTATTTCTATCTCTATCTATCTATCTATCTATCTATCTATCTATCTATCTATGTTTCACTCTATTCATATCTATCTATCTATCTATCTATCTATCTATCTATCTATGTTTCACTCTATCTATCTATCTATCTATCTATCTATCTATCTATGTTTCACTCTATTCATATCTATCTATCTATCTATCTATCTATCTATCTATCTATCTATCTGTTTTACTCTATTCCCATCTATCTATCTATCTATCTATCTATCTATCTATCTATCTATCTATCTATCTAGCAGTCTTTGTTTTCTAACTGCTATTAAGCTGGATTGTCAGCAGGAGCCCTAAACAACTCTAGATCACCGAATGAGAATCGTATTAAATTGTACAAGTTCTTTTCGAAAACGAGGCAAATATACTTTGGAATAAACAGCTATCACATAAAATACATATGTCTGGGTGGACGGCACAACCCTCCGTTTCTTTGAATAGTTTGGGAAAGGGTGGATGTCAGTCTGTCAGTAAGTGTGTATAGCTTTTTGTGTGGAGGGTTGGAGAAGCGGCACTGGGTGGCTGGTTCGACGTGGATCCTCATCGTATTTTGTTGATGCACATTTCCAACTAAACATCCTGCCCGTAATTGTGTTTATGAAGTTCAGATTAGCAAAGAACGTTACTGATTCTACGTTATTTAAATCCTAACGGAACAGTGTGTATGCACATACGCACGCACCACCGCACACATACGCACACATAAACACATGCACACATGTACACACACATCCGTGCGCAACACAGAAACAAGTAATATACACACATAGGTAATTCTATGCGCATGCACTACAAGACAAACATATAAACACAATTACACACAAGCTTACTCACTCACCCAGAGACATACACCCATACACATACATATCCCTACACATGCACATAAACACATTCGCTCACAAAAACAGACGCATGAAAATGTAGATACAGGTGAATCCGCTAGCGCATTAATACTGACGTACATTTTTTGTTAATCATTTCACCCCAATCAAGGTAACAATACGACTAGGATGCAAAGAGTTACTGAGAGTGAAAATCCCAGAGAGAACAATAAAAAAGACAGGGTACAAAGAGACAGTAAATCACCATTGATATTGCATTTACAATTTTGAAAATATTGATGACAGGAACTCAGTAATTCTGAAGGATTCCACAAGTGAAAAGTGCGTGAGAAGAAACTCTTGGTACAGAACCTAAGATCACAACTACCAATTTCAACAGTGCGAATCTAGTGTTATGCTTAAATTCTTGAATCGATGTACCAAAGAGGAATGCTTATAAAAGCAATAAAAATATTTACAGAAAAAAGGCACAAGAAAGTTTCGTTACAGCTTTGGGAAAGTGACCGAAAACGTTATGCCAGTCAGGACCTATAATGTAACAGATTCTTCTTTAGATTTTGTAAAAATTCTGTAGATATTATACGTTGTATTATTATGGATTCTCCCGTCGATTTCAACATATGAGCGTCTAACACAGACAACCACACAAAAAGTTGTTTAAAGTGGTGAAGGCTTGTGTAGCACCATCCACACTTTTTGGAACTGCTGATAACAAACAATTTTTGCAGACGTCTGCCACAGATCGCATGAACAACAAACCTCAGTTATTTAACCCATAAATGGAGGAAAGGGACGGATTAATACCTTTACCAAGAGTACCAGTGCGTAAATGAGTGCAAAATGTTCGACTGGGATTGGAACTCGGCTCACTGATTTCCCCCTCCGAGCCGACATCCACTGTACCACAACGCACATCCGTCAATAACGCTTACAGCACCTGGTATTCCCAAGTCATCACCCATCTAAGTACTGACCAGGCTCAACGTTGCTTAACTCAGTGATCGAGCGAGAACCAGTGTATTCAACGTGATATGACCGTAAGCAATATGTTGTATACCTACCTATATATAGTATTGATATGTCCCTATCCTCTTAAATACGTGGACACTATTGGAATAAAGGGCAGAGTAGAGGGATTATATTTACTAGCAGTTCACTAGCAGCGTGCGAGTCTTGTACTTGTTGATATACTATTATTCCCAACCTCCGTTCTGATGATTACTCCCACAGTAACGTTTTCAGGTTATATATATATATATATTAGCAGTATAGCCTGGCGTTGCCCGGGTGTAATGAAAGCTTTAAAACTAATCCATGGTCCTGGAGCTCAGAGTTAGCCTAAAGAATATTTGTGTGAAGTTTGGTGAGAATCCGATAAAAATTGTGGATTTGTATAAAGGACATACAGACAGATAAGCAGGCACACACACACAAACATCTTGCCTTTTATATATATATATATTATCGATTTTCTGCACTATTGTAAGAACTGCAACCTTGAAACTTCTGAATATCGTTTCTTATGTCTTTGTCTATGAGTGTATGAAATTTGATTAAAATCGAACTACTACTTCAATAACCCATTTTTTTCGATTATCGATTTTCGATATTTATCGGGGGTATCACTCGCAGACGCTTATAGTACAACTGTATAAATTTTCAAGAAAATCGGTTCAGCCGTTTCGGAGTCTATAGGTAACGGATACACATACACACACACACACAACGTTTCAATATATATATATATATATATATATATATATATATATATATATATAATCTGTGCAGATGTGGCAGCAATATTATAAATTTGCAAGATAGACTCTGGCGAGAAAAACTGCCTGGCCCGCCAGAGTGATCCAACTGTTTTGGTAAAAGACTTAGTAATTGACTCAATATAATCGCTCCACTTGATCTTAGAGGAAAACATGAGTCCAAAAAGGCGCAATTAGTTGCTCTCCTGGGTGTTAGCATCAGCCATGCTGATTGTGGGCAAAAATGGTTCTTTTTTGTTCTAGAAGGGTTACAATTGATCATGTATGCACACACAATTGCACTCACATGAACACATAGACACAGGTGCACTCGCACGCTAACATACACATTGAATTTAGTGCAGTACATTACCAAACAGTGTTTATTCTAGTGGTGCGACGAATTTGCTCGTCCTACACGAAACCAGTTTTTAATTCAAATCCTCTTCTACAATGGTTTCTAAGAAAAATTAAAGGGTCTACTCTGTTCTACTATTAACTTGTTGTGGACCCAGAATAGGTCCGGAAGAAAACTCAAACTCGGGAATTAGTGAAACATATATTAAACGGAAAACAAATACAGGAGTGTTACCCGTCAGTCTGACTGCCAAGTATTAGACCGGGGTGACTCAACCCAACTCAACTCCATCCCCGAGAGACATATTCTCCCGATATTCATAATAATAGGAAGAGTTCATTATAGTCCCAAAAGGGTAGGTCCCATGACATAACTCAAAGCTGGGGGTGAGAAGTGATGGTTTCATTCCTTTCTAAGTGTATTTGTGAAAAGAGAATGCAACGGCTTCGGTTGGAATATAAACTCAACCCAGCAATCACACTTTAAGCGCCAATAACTGTTACGCTGCGTGCACACACACACACACACACACACACACACACACACACACACATGTATATATATATATATATATATATATATATGCGATGCAGTATTGTACCTTAACTATTTATATTGTTCTGATTGTTTTCCTCATCTTTAATGTCATATCCACGACGTTTCGGCCGCTGTATGCTCGGGCCTTCTTCAGGTAATATTTGTTAGGATTTCTTAAGTTCACGGAGGCAGATCATTTTAATTCCACGTGCTTTAGATATCTCAGTTTAAGTTAATTCCTTTTGATAACTCAATTGTCCAAGTTTTTATATTCAACTAAAACTCAGATAAACAAAAAGACACAGCACGTTGAATTAGAACAAACTACCATGGCGGACTAAATAAAGACTCTTGTTTGATATTTCAACGAGCAAAAATTCTGTCAGGATAAGATGGTGAACACACAGAACAACCGCTGGCTCGCTGGGTCCCCCAAAAGATGTACCGAGGGTGATGAAAACCAAATATCCAGTCAAGATCATGGTATTTCGATTGATCACTTGTGATGGCGACGTTATGCCTACATTCATTTTCCCACACGGCCTCAGACCCAACACAGAGGCCTACATCAAGTACTGCTGCCCTGGGTTAAAATGTGGCTGTTGGAAGACTCTATATCTAGCAACAGGAATCTGCCCCATGCCACACAAGCAGGAGAGCCCCGTCATGGCTGTCAGATAATTTCTGCGATTATATCACTCCTTACATCCCGGTCACCTAACTCTCAGGACTGCAACATTATTATGCGTGGAACGCAGTTGAGAGAGACAAAAAAAAAACTCCTTGTAACATTAAAAATGAACAGAAGGCAAGTATTATAGCAGCATTTACCAACTTAAACAAGGAAACTGTCCAAAAGAGTTGCAGGAGATTCCGAAGTCTTCTGGAGGCCGTGGTTGCGATTTTATTGAATAAATTTACTCTTTAGTATTTCAATATATCTGTTTTGTAATTTTGGTAAATATAATCTGTTAAAATGAAAAGTCAGTGTTATTTTCTATTTTTGCGTAATTTAGATCCGTCGCCCTCTGTATACGATGACTATGTTGCCTGCATATATATATATATATATATATATATATATATATATATATATATATATCTCCAAGTGAATAAAGAACGAAGAAAATATTAACAACATTCAAAATATTAATTTAAAACAGTGCTCAATATAGTTTTTTTGTTTTCCCATCTTTCCTATCCTCTTTACCACGTAAATAAAAAAAAATTCAAAAATGTAGGGGAAGTGGGATTTTTTCATTTTCTTTTTCAAAAATAACATTTATTACCATCATTAAACTACCTAATGAGACACTGTTCTTTCGATGTCCAAACAAACTGTACACTTTTGTAGTAAACTGTAATTTGTACATGTTCTAAACTAATATCTATATCTATATATATATATATATATATTACTAGTAATCGTCTTGAATAACCCACCGAGGACGAACTCGGAGGGAAAAGGAGGGGAAGTAAAAAAAGAAACAAACGAAAAACATGAACAAAAAGTCAATACTCGTAGGAAAGAAAAAAACCCCAAGACGAAAACCCTAACAATTTTACCCTGACGAGCCGAAAGGTGAAACTTAGGTAGGTTTGTTGGGTCTTGCATAGATTTTCTGTATATATATATATATATATATATATTCGCACATACATACACGCACAAATAGACATAAGCACATATGTTTATCTTTATGTAGGTAGTATAATGGATATGCGAGTAGAGTGTATAGTGTATATAACTGGATTGAGAAATCGGCGATCCGTGTTCGAATTACGGCCTATTTCGTTAAATCCACTTTCGTATGAATAACCTTGGAAAAGGTAGAATTGGTCTCTTCTCCTCAAGCTCTCGAATAACAAGAGATGACCAAGGTGGCAACCAGTCTCAGAGAAGAAAAACTCTAAATTCAGAACATGATTAAAGATGCAGTATTTACTGTAAATACTGCATCTTTAAATTTACATTATTCGGACTATTGTCCACTTCTTTGTTGCCATTTGTACGACGCTTCGGCCGTTGTACGCCCCGAAACGTCGTACAAATAACAACAAAGAAGAGGACGATAGTCCGAATAATGTAAATATTGTAAATATTACCTAATTTCAGAAATATAGACAAATACGATTAGAGATGGGCTAGAGTAAATTTAACTTGCCCTAGACAGACTATTGATGTTAAAGCTTCAGTACATGTAATATTTACAGGATAAGTGATTTGACGTGACTTGCAGATATATATACATCTATAAGTTTCACATGTAGTTACGTGAAATTTGAACTTAAATTTTCATTCTATAGTATTCATTTTATTTGATTGAAATTTACTACTGAATTAAGTGCATTAACAAGAGATGAAAAGAAAATCTTAACTATTAATTATAGAAGTAATTGCCCGTTAACAAATTATTTCAAGGAAAAAAAAATTGTAAAATAAGACAAAGAAATTTCACGGTGAAAGTATTTCGGGTGCCTCCGTTCACAATCTCCCATGGTGGTCATAGTTTAATGCCTTTAACCTCTTATCTGGACTTGACACCTTCTCTGATACAAACGGGGGAGATTCTGATATCTCCCTATATTTACAGCCTCATCTCTACATTGAAGACGCTGTGTGTGTCATTGGCCTAAGCGTCACCTGCATAGGATGGGTTTGGTTTCTATCATTAGCGATATACACAAGCTGCGGTCTTTAGAGTTATTCACAAGATAGAAGGATAAGGTTCGCGAGGGGAGTACCCAAGTTTGTTGAAGTCATGGGACTGACTTTTAAGGCATACTAACTGTAGGGCTGAATTTGCTAGGAACATAATTGTTCATGGCGAATGGCGTGAAAAATTGGATTAATTGGCCGAGTTCAAATTTCCGTCTAGTCTGATGCGTTCACTTTTACACAGATACCTTAGGAAATGAAACAACCCTTCTCTTTTTACCAGCAGTGAGTTAAAAATGAGGTTCTTTTTTTTTTCATTTTAACCTCTGTGGGTTATTTAATGCCAAAAGGAAGGGTTTTAAAGTATTTTTTTAATGTTCAGTTATAGTCAGAATGTTGATTTACTCATATTTTGATGAAAAACATATTTTTACTTTAGAAAACTGTCTTCTAGTTTTGTATTAAAAATGTATTGCTGGTAATATTTTTTTCCTTCAAAAATCTGTTATGATAATTATTTTTTTCCTTCAGAAAAGTATTGTTGGTAATATTTTTCTTTCAAAAATGTGTATTTTTCTGTAAAAGACTATTTTTATGTAGATATTTCTATAAAAGTCTTTCATAGTGTTTTGACCCCAGTTTGGGGGTTAACTATTTGACCATAGCTGAGACCCTATCAGGTGCTACCACTCTGGGCCAGAGTGGACCTGTGATCAACAGCAATTAAGAGGTGGTTCCATGCTTCTCACAACCTCCCAATCAGAGTCCTTGCTGTCGGATGCAGTTTACCGTCACACCCAGGACCAAAGGAGGTTCTCTAGCCTTAGATGTCAGACAGTCTCGTAAAATAACTACTATGAATTCCAAAATATAGATATATCAACCACTCCACTATCCTTAACAATAGATATTGAGAATTCAGAGATATTGAAAAAAGGAAGCTGTGTAGAGCCATGATCACTTACGTCATGAAGAAATATGACATTAAATCAAATCAGTAGGACAAACCTTCCATTGCTGAATGTCTAATTAATCTGCTACTTGCCCCATTTTCCTGCAAAACAATGGTGGTTTTCTAAGCGCAGCTTAGATGTGGCACAAGTCCGAAAGTATGGGGCACCCAGTGAGGATCAAGCTCACTACTCATCTGTAATGATTCTAGTGAGACAAGCTTGCTTACCATTATACCACATCGAGGTGCTCCTCCTGCGAAAAAATGGATTGAAATTTAATACTATTATACCTCGAAGATATTACGAATTAAACTCCTAAGCAATAATACTAATCTTGCTATAGGCTCCAGAGAAATAAGATGAATATTGTAATAGGCTCCAGAGCAATAAAACGAATATTACATTAGAATAATTCAGACGAATATTTTGTTTTACCAGGTGATATAAAAGCTATGGGAACACAGTTTCACTCCCTTTGTATTTATGTATCGTATCCCTTCAAGACGAAGGCGATCATGGCTCCCCACAATTTACTCTCCCTTGTAGCTCTTAATAAAGTCTATCTTTTCGTTGTTTCTAAATTGGGTTGAACCATCTATTTTCTCAAGCTTGTCAAGTATGTTATACGTCGTTTCCTTTGTAGTTCTTGCTCTCAATTTGTTCTTTGAGTAACAGATTTTCCAAACCCTCTTTCCTCATCATGTGCCCTAGAAATCTCAACTATCTCTTTCTGATGCTAAGTATAGGTTTCCTTTTTCTTTCCATTTTCTCTAAAACCTCGACGTTGCTCACATGTTCTGTCCATGGTATGCGCAGCATTTTTCTGTAGAACCACATTCTTGCTGCTTCAAGTCTCTCCTTCATCTCTGAGGAAATTGACCAGTATTCACTGCCATATCGTAGGACAGATACCACGTAACAGTTCAGTATTTTTTTTAAACAAAGTTTTTCGATCTCTCATTGCTATGCTTGGTTTAGTTTTTGGAATGTATCTTCAAATGGTATTAGGTTTAAAAGTAATATGCCTTAATTAAAAAATATTTTATTTATAACAAAATGTGACAGGGAGAGAAAATTAATGAATGCGGTTGGCAAAATGGCGCCGATCGACTTGTTTGTCGCACGGTTGCCACAGACCTTCAAGTTGTATAACGGAGCTGATAACGGCAAATGCTCGTAATGACAAATCAAATTTAAGTTATTCTATGGTCTAATATGTAAGTGGACTATATTTTTGGGTCCTAAATGATAGATTAGTTAAAACAAAGAGTTAATGTTAAGAAATTTAGTAATTTTTTTTTTGTATAAAGGCTATAGTGATTTCTTAAACCTGGCATAAGGCCATAGTAGAGGGTCCCAAGCAAGGATAAAACTATATAAAAGATAACATTAACAAACACAGATAAACAGTATCAACTGTAGAAAGTAGTGAGGCGGTAAACCAAATGTAACAAACTAGCCCAGAAAGAGTACCAAAAACAAACATGACAGAGTAGGAATAATAATTCACTGGAAAACGTGCAAACGCCTTCGGTTTGTTCATAAAACAAAAGTTATCACCACAAACCTTTGCTAGAAAATAGAATTCAGAATATTTACTGATTTTTTTCACATCCGAATCGACAACTGCATCTATGAAAGAAGACCGGTTATAATAGTCGTAAATAAAAGGAAAAATGACCTGATCGTGAATGTGGCTATACGAACAAGCTAAGCAATGATTTGAAAGAAGAATGAGGAATTAGAAAAATACTAGATGCTTTACTACGCTGATATAACTGCACAAAGGACCCTCTACATTAGTATCTTTTGTGCCGTGTATTGGGTGAATATGGATTTGATGATTTCAAATGGGGAAGTATAATCAATGAACCGACGTACAATGCGCTAAATTTCACAGAAAACACACACACATATATATATATATATATATATATATATATATATATATATATATATATATATCGAAACTTATTTATAAATGGAACTTTGTCTCTGTGTGTGTGTGCATGTGTCTGTGTGTGTGTCTGTCTGTCTGTGTGTCCGTTACCTATAGACTCAAACGGCTGAACCGATTTTCTTGAAAATTTACACAATTGTACTATAAGCGTCTGCGAGTGTTCTTAGCTAGGTTTTGTGTTGTGGTACCCCCGATAAATATCGAAAATCGATAATCGGAAAAATCGGGTTGTAGAAGGAGTGGTCCGATTTTAATCAAATTTGATACACTCATAGACAAAGACATAAGAAACGATATTCAGAAGTTTCAAGGTTGCAGATCTTACAAAATTGCAGAAAATTTATTATATATATTATATACTACAGTCATCCGCAGACAGATCTGTTTCGCTGTATTACAGCTCATCAGTGCGGCTTAGACTCCGGTCGCTTATATATATATATATATATATATATATATATATATAAAAAGGCAAGATATTTGTGTGTGTGTCTGTTTATCTGTCTGTATGTCCTTTATACAAATCCACAATTTTTATCCGATTCTCACCAAACTTCACACAAATATTCTTTAGGCTGAGTCTGAGCTCCAGGACCATGGATTAGTTTTAAAGCTTTCATTACACCCGAGCAACGCCGGGCTATATTGCTAGTATATATATAAAACAAGAAGGCAGCCAAGGAATTATCGGAAACTGTATAAAAAAAAAAATGGAAAAATGAATACAACATTTAGTTGAATACATTAGTAAAAGCGCTCGTTCTCAGCTAAGTTAAGACTATATAGAATCCATTGGTAGGTCAGCTGCTAAGAAAGTTGGTTCACTGCGTTGTGAGAAGTAATTTTTTCTCCAGAATTCATATTATATATTTATACACTACCGACCATAATTATTTAGCCACCCCAGTTTTTAAAACAAATGATGTATTTCATACTATTTTTAGCATTTATTATCAAGTGAATAATTCTAAATGAAAATAGAAAAGTTCTTTTGTTAATACTGCACAATAACATGTGAATAAATTGAACTGTTCTGGTGTCCAGCTTTTGTGCTCTCTTCCCCATGCTAGTCTCTTCTTATTGACTGTCCGAAGCAAAGGTTTCCTCCGTGCCTTGTAAAATTTTGCAAAGTAATAATAACAAAACAACCATTCTATTTTCATTTAGAATTATCCATGTGGCAATAAATACTAAAAATAGTATGAAATACATCATTTTTTTAAAAAAATGGGGTGGCCTAATGATTATGGCCAGTAGTGTAAGTCTACCATTCATCCTGGCTTAGAATATTGCTGCCACATATGGTCCGGTGCCTTGAGGTTCTTGATACAATCCAAAGAAGAATCAGCAATGTTATTGGTTCTGATTTGACGGCTCGGCTTCAGTCACTTTCCCACCGCCGTTATGTTGCCTCTCTGTGTCTTTTCTATAAATACTTTCATGGTAATTGTTTGGATAAGCTTTTCGCTATGGTACCTAGACATTTTGAGTTTAAGCGTACTACTAGACTAGCGTCGAGATCCTATCAGTTTACAGTTGAACTGGCCGTACGTTCTGTGCTAACAGTTTCTTCTCTCACACTTCTCGCTAGTGGAATTCCCTTCCGGTTCTATGCTTTTCATCCAACTTTAATCGGCAAAAATATAAATGCAATGTCAATTGCTCTCTACTGTCTTCCGGATCACTCTTTTATCTTCCAGCTAATTATCAGTGTTCCTATAACTTAACTCACTGATGCTCCCGCCACAAGAATTTACTCGTGCAACCAGACTGGCAACTAGGTCCCACTCATTTACAGTTAGATCAACCAAATGCAGCTGACAATTCTATTCCAACAGCTTCTTTTCTCGCACTTCCCGCCTATGGAACTTCCTTCCGTATACTTGCTTTCCTGACAGCTACAACTACCAAGAATTTAAATGAAATGTCAGGACCCATTTTTTATACACTTGACTCTAGTTTTTTCTACATCACCCCGTATATCTTCTTCTTTTCCTTTCTCTCTACTTTCGCAACTGTTTTCACACCCATGTTCCCATCCTTCTCTTGACCTTTCTCTGACAACCCTTGTAACTGGTTCGTCTTTCTCTTCACTCTCCTCCTGTCTAAACTTTTACTCTTATCTAGCCCCCTGCGCATCAGTGGATTAAAATACAAATAAAAACTTATTCTTCCACACTATGTAACTCCTTGTGGCTTGGTAGCTTTACTGCATGTGGCAATAGTGATTAAACAATTAAAAATGTTGTAAATGAGAGAGAATTTAAAAAGCAAATGTGAAATTATTACGCTTGAAGTGAACAAAAAAGAATCCATAATCATGGCCGTCGAAAATTAAATACATCATGAACAAATCCATCAAAGTAAATATTAACAAAACCCTGTAAAGCAGTATATGTTGCTATGCAAGGAAAGAGTATATGTTACTATGCAGGGAAAGAGTATATGTTGCTATGCAGGGAAAGAGATCAGAAGGTAAACCAGACCAATGAATGCAACAAACTTGACCAGAAAAAGTACAAAAAATTATGATAGCTTCTTTCATAGAAAACTATGTAAATGTCTTGGATTTGCATATATAAAAAAATGATATCAACACAAACTACCAGAGACTGGGAAACAAAAAAATACTAAGGATTCTGGGATTCTGACTTTCGAATCAACCATATCATCCATATAAGATGACCGTAAGTGATAACTCCGAATCCAAAGAATAAAGAATTTATTTACCCTGCTCCCCCACTGAAGCGAGTTGTGACACAAGATCGGTTTTTAAAGTGGGGAACCCGAGTGTGGATGCTCGGGTCAATAGTCAAAGATCATTCAGTCCCCTCTAACGCGGTAACTGAGTACAAAGTTTTGCTTAGAATTTCAGGACTGGTCTTAGCACCTCTAAGCTTATCTTCATTGGTCATGCCTATCCCGCAAAAGAATAAAGAAACCGACAAATTGGTGACCTAGTAGTAATCATCACACCATAGAAGGAACATAAAAGCGCGTAAGAAATTAGGAAAATACAATGATTCTCTCAGGAAACATGTATGCAAGAGTTGCATACATAATAGTAAGATCAGTTTGTAATCATTTCCCCACGTTAAAAACCGACCTTGTGTTACAATTCGTTCCAGTGGGGAAGTATGGTAAATCCCGATCACTTTGTAATCATGCCAGGAGCATTTAAACTGAGATTAGATGTATTTGAAATCCGAAGAGATATTTTAACCGTACAGCGCCACTGGTTTTCCGACGATTCTTGGGAGGATGATAGAAATTTGAGTAAACTCGCTATCGCTCACTCTTCGGCGATGTCCAGCAAACATCTTGTATGGATGTCGAAATGCACAAAAGACGGTGCAGACGAAGGTAAAAGAAGTATGGTTTTACAGAATGATGATGTGAACAACATAGATTGAACATGTGAGAAACGAGGAAGTTTTAATTAAAAGCGTCATTTCTGTTCCCATTTTCCATAAAAATTCTACGTTGCTCACATGTTCCGTTCTCAGTATTCTTCTGTAGAACCAAAACTCCGTTGTCTCAAGTCTTCTCTTCATCAATGGGGAAATTATCCAAGATTCACTACCGAATAGAGAGGATTGATGATGTGACATTGAGGATCACTGGAGAGTAATTAAAGTAAAAAGAAGAGAAAATATAAAGAAGAAGAAAGAGGAAAGTGTCTACAAAATGGATAATAATTGTTGAAATTGTAAGAAGATGGGTTGAAAAGTTGAGAAGAAAAAAAACTAAACACGTTGAAAAATCATGTTTTAAAATGATTTCAAGGAGAATCCAGAATTAAGACAGAGTTGATTAACATTGATCAAAAACAATACTTCTGTCCATCCCCACTTTCCGCCAACAGAAAAGAGACTATGAAACGTATTCTACAAGATGTCAAGTTGAAGGAATCATATGTTGTTGATAAAGAAAACCCAGTGGTCGACAGAATAATATTTACGATTTCTCTGGACAAAGGAGACCAGTGAAAAGACATTCTATTTTGAATCAGCCACCCAGAAGAGAAAAGCCTAATAAGAAGAGAGAAGCCAGTTTGAAACATTTGTTTTTTATAATTCTCCCCGAGAAAAATTTTATGTCCAAAAATTAATTCAGACTTCCTTAAATGCAAATGATAAGAAAAATGTAATTACTGTTTTGAAGTGACTAAGTACAAATAGGTTGAGTCGTTTATTGATCGTAAAAATGTATAGGCAGAAAAAAAAGATAAGCTTCTTTTTAAGAAGAATTGTAATTAATTTTCTTTCCGTTTCTTTTAAGCGGTCTGACCAAGAGAGATCACGACATAAGAGAAGCTGATATTTTCTTTTCGCCATTTTGGAAGTTTGGATAACCGCACGAAGTAGATTGAGGTTAGCTGCTGAAAAGGTGAGTGAATAAAAAGTGAGATTCGTGTCGTCTGAATGAAGCAGTAGTATGAACTGAGACGCTAAGGGAGTCGGAATGAAAAAAAAATGGTGACTTGACTCTTCCGACCGCTTTGAAAAAGTGGCTGGGCAACCCCAAACTTAGAAAATCACTTGAGTAAAGATATTTTGAGAATACGGAATTTTAGAAAAATGGTTGAATTCAATAGAACCCAAATCCTGGCCAATCCCCACCCTTACCAGACGTAGGACTCGATATAAACTGAAGATTTTAGGACAGAAGAAACCGGGGGACACATGAAGAGTCCTCACATCTCACACTACTACTACCGGAGTTCACAGCAATCGGCGAGATCTCTTGACCAAGATCTTTTGCCAACCCAGAATAAATTAGAAATAGAAGAGTAGATCAACAGTATTGCAAGAAGATTGAGACAAAAGATCGGGAGAAGACGAAAGGCTGAGAGACTTTTTGACAAAGTCTTTGTGCCGGTCCAGAATATAGAAAAAACTTAGGAGAAATCGAAAGAGAAGATCACAAAATCACAGAAAACCAGAACTTAGAAATTAAAGTTACTACAACACGAGCTGTAAACTCCGAAGACGATCCCAGTAACATGCCATTTTAAGTAGAAAAGGTTAAAACCGCTGTATATACAACGAAGCACATATAAACCAAATTGTTTCATTTTTAACCCGAGTTAATTCATTATTCTAAAGGATTTCTTATTGTGTAACTTCCAGTTGTCAGACTAATTTTCACTTCAAGTTTACTTCATCAGCGATCTTTTCACTCTCTGAGATCAAAAACATTGGCAGAGGTGTGGATGTTCGTGAACAGACAAATGCCAGCTAAGTAGAGTAGAACCGTGCCACCAACACGATATGAGCTGCAAAACGAGCGACGGGTTAACGAGTGAGGATTCAGCTAGAAGATAACCATGCTGGCCTGAAGAAACTTGAAGATCAACACGGAATACAGGGCTACATTACTGGTTACTGTTTACTACCGATACATTTGGTCGCTGCTTATCAGGTTCTAAAGAGTTGATGGATTATATTACGTTGTAATAACCGATTTCAGAAACAATTTTATTCTTGAATAATTAACTGTAGAAATGTTGAAATGGTCAGGAGAATATAGAGGATATGGTAAACTCTCTTATCGCAAGTTTATGAGATTTTGCAACGTCATTCTTGCAACATGTCCGCGAATTATCGTGGAATAGAATTGGACCATGTCGATTAATCAATACAGGTCACAGTTTTTTCAGGTGTGCTTGCATTTCAGCATGTTAATTACAGTAAAGCTCTGCATTAATGCTCTGTCAGTCTTCCAGAAAGCTGTAGTTGATAACACCAATTACAGACCACCAGTCAGTCGCTATAATCTTTTGCTGATGCAACTTTGGCTTTGGGAAATGTTTGGGAGACTCATCACGATACAGCCATTGATCTAATCGTTTACAGTTATCATAAAGAAACCACTTTTCCTCACAAGCGAATTCATCAGTGTTATGCAAAAAGAGCATCGAACACACTTCAAAAAGCATAAGTTTTTGATATTTATTGAGATCATGAGAAACCTATTTATCGAGCTTTTTGACCTTGACACTCTGCAAATGACGTGAAACTGTTGTAGTGCCGACACCAAGCGCCTGAGACATTTCTCTGACACTTTGACGTGTGTTTTGCTCAACAACTGCTTCCAGTTGTTCGTTTTCATGACTGCATGACCGTCCTCTACCTTCTTCGTCTTCAAAACTCTCTCTCATCACTCGGAAATTCTGGAACCACCTTCGTACTGTCCGATCACTTGTGGACACATCTCTACATTTTCTGTTGATATTGGCAGAAGTTTGGGAGGTACTGTACCCAAGTCTGAACTCATGGAGGTAAAGTAAAAGAAAATCATGCTTATCTAATATATACCGTGAATACCACGGTAAAATGGCTTTTTAAAATAAAACACTTCGAGAAGACATTATTTTTGTAACAGCCTAATTCTTGGCCACTCTTATCTTCGTTTCCAACGAAACTTTCCTGCTTCTTAATATTTTACTTAGCTTCTGGAAACCATCTTTCGCTAATCCAACGCGTCTTCAGATTAATCTATGATATCTATCATAACACTTGCCAGATAATTACTTTATTCTGCTGTCTCCATTTGCTCCTGATGCTAATGTCCATACATTTCGTCTTGTTAGTCCTTTCTTCTCAGATTTACGGCCACATCACCTTGACTTACCGTTTTCCGTACGGTCACCGAAGTTAAGACCGGTCAGTATCTAGATGGATGACTATTTGGTTATACTAAGTGCTTTAAGCTTTGATGTGCAGGTGGTGTTATGGATAATTACTAAGAATTTTTAATCGGAGAGCCAAGTTTCAATTTCAGTCGAGTTTGTTACGCGAAAATATCATTGGGAAAAGTATGAATCTACCTCTTCTACTCCCAGCTATGGGTTAATTACTTAGACTTGTCTCACTAAATAATTATTATCTCAAAAAGCTTCATACAAACTAAAAATATGTTCTGGCTTTAAATAACCTGCAAAAAATTGACAAACGGTAAAAAACGAATCAGCCAACAACAACTTTCTTCTCACTTTACTTTAATATCTTGTTTAGATAGTCCTGGGTATGACGATAAACTACATCCGGCAGCAAGGCCTCTGATCGGGAGATTAGAGGTTTTGATGAACGTGGAACTATTTCTTAATTGCTGTTGTTCCAGGTCCACCTTGAGCCAAAATGTTAGCACCTGTTAGAGTTCCAGCTATGGGAAAATAGTTATCCTCAAAACAATGCATTTTATAGGAAAATGACCCGCAAAATGTTTTTACAGAAAAATAACGAATAATGGATTTTACAGCAAAATGGCCAACAATGCATTTTATAGCAAAATGACAAGCAATGCATTTTATACTATTTACACTGTTTGGACTATTGTCCTCATCTTTTTTGCCCTTATTATGATGTTTCGGCCGTTGTACGCTCCGGCCTTCTTCAGGTGCTCGGAATTTCGAACCGAACTCTTTATTACGATCACTGGGGTAGATCATTCTCATTTCATGTGCGATGCCACTTCTGGTAGCCATGTAGTTATCTCCTTTTAACTTAACTCTCTTATTTACTCAATTCCTAGCACCTGAGTAAGGCTGAAGCGTACAACGGCCGAAACATCATAATAATGACAATAAAGATAAGAACAATAGTCCGAACACTGTAAATAGTGTAAATCCTCCCACAGCTCAGAAGTATAGACAAATACATTTTATCTGTCGTAAAAGGTATTCAATTGCATCACAAATAGATTTAGTTGAAGGCATACAGCAGCGTTCAAATTATTTAAATTTCGGTATTAAACATAGAGGTTAATACGCCGCTAAAGAAAATCAGCTAACCAAATCAACCTTGTTTTTATGTACCTATGGTTTACTCGGTGTGTGCCACGAATATGGTGTCAACTTATGTTGTTGAAGTTGTAACTATTAATAAAAAAAATCGCAGCAAAATCTCCAGAGTGACCCGTTGTATTGGTTAAATCCGGTACGAAGATACATCCTTGATTAATCCTTTTGCATTTATCTAGTCCGTGTTCTCTCCCTATGCAAGCGGTTTGTTTTGGGTTATTCTAATATCTTTCATGCATAAATCAAGTTTTCTTTACTGTTTAAATAGACCTCCGTTTCTATTTTATCTAAGAGGTATTTTTGGAGACTTCTTCTTCTATATGACGTGTACCTTGAGGACGAAGGTGACCATTGGCCTTCTACATCTCCTTATTCCTGATAGCACTTTACACGTTTTCTAATTTTACCCGTCCTAAACCTCGATCTGCCATTTATTTATTCAAGCACATCAAGTATGTTACGTGTTGCTTTCCCCTGTTTCTCTTACCCTCTATCTGACCTGTGAGTATCAGATTCTCCAAACCCTCCTTCCTCATATTTGATCATACACATCATGAACAACAAAACGTATTACTAAAATCATACCCGTCCTAAACCCCGATATGCCATTTATTTACTCAAGCACATCAAGTATGTTACATGTTGCTTTCCCCTGTTTCTCTTACCCTCTATCTGACCTGTGAGTATCAGATTCTCCAAACCCTCCTTCCTCATATTTGATCATACACATCATGAACAACAATACGTATTACTAAAATCATACCCGTCCTAAACCCCGATATGCCATTTATTTACTCAAGCACATCAAGTATGTTACGTGTTGCTTTCCCCTGTTTCTCTTACCCTCTATCTGACCTGTGAGTATCAGATTCTCCAAACCCTCCTTCCTCATATTTGATCATACACATCATGAACAACAAAACGTATTACTAAAATCATACCCATCTTAAACCCCGATATGCCATTTATTTATTCAAGCACATCAAGTATGTTACGTGTTGCTTTCCCCTGTTTCTCTTACCCTCTATCTGACCTGTGAGTATCAGATTCTCCAAACCCTCCTTCCTCATATTTGATCATACACATCATGAACAACAATACGTATTACTAAAATCATACCCGTCCTAAACCCCGATATGCCATTTATTTATTCAAGCACATCAAGTATGTTACGTGTTGCTTTCCCCTGTTTCTCTTACCCTCGATCTGACCTGTGAGTATCAGATTCTCCAAACCCTCCTTCCTCATATTTGATCATACACATCATGAATAACAAAACGTATTACTAAAATCATACCCGTCCTAAACCCCGATATGCCATTTATTTATTCAAGCACATCAAGTATGTTACGTGTTGCTTTCCCTGTTTCTCTTACCCTCTATCTGACCTGTGAGTATCAGATTCTCCAAACCCTCCTTCCTCATATTTGATCATACACATCATGAACAACAAAACGTATTACTAAAATCATCAAGAATTTAGTCAGTTAAATGTCATACATGATACACGCCTGAGCGATCATGTCCCGAAAAAACTGGACAGAAGATTTTCCTGCGGAAGATAGCCATTACTTTTTGCGATAGACTGATTGCTAACCAAGGTTATAGAACCCAATTTGTCTAGCTATTTAACCCATAGCTGGAGTTATAATTGATGGATTGATACTTTTCCCAAGGGTATTTGCGCGTAAGTGAATGCAACGAATTTAAATGGAATTCGAACTCAGTTCTCCAATTTCCAGTTCCAAGCTGATATCCACTGCACCACAACGCACATTGTTACATCCGAGGTGACTTACTGTTAGTTAATTTCCAACGATAGCCACCAGATACTGGTGTGAAAATTCATATAATAATGATGATAAACGAGAGAAATACAAGCAGAATATAAACACTGACGCCATGAGCGATGTAATGGTAAACGCCTGGAGTGTATCAAAATCCGCTGGGTATTGAGGGCCCCCCACAATGAGAAATACCTGACACGAATGAAAATATTACGTCTCCATCACCCGCACAAATACGAGATTCCCGCCACAAAGGTGTTTCTATACACGAACCTATCACTCTTCCCGCCATTCTTCTCAAACTGTTGAAACAAGATTATTTTCCTGGCTATAATATTGTTTGAATAACTACTGGAAAGTGTTTTAGAATTTGAAATATATCCCGCGCCTGCACAGTAATCCTTGAAGCGGTGAGTCTCCACAGACTCAGAAACGTTTATCTAGATGTGTGTGAGTGCGCGTGTATGCCTGGATTCATGTGTACACGTGTATTCTTTTGCGTATATACACATACACATATTGGTCCACTTGATGGCAGGAACTGTTGTCATATTTTTTTACTGGTGTCAGTGGACGAAACTCGAGCTAACACAGAAACAATAGTTTTGAATGATGTTTTTTGTGTTATATTTTTGTTTTTTTAACCAAACTTGGCTTAATATCTTGAAAGATTGGCGCTACTTTATCTTATTTTCTTCCATTATATGATCCACTATCAAAGTAAGCGAGGCTTGCGGTCATATCACGTTAAAAAGCTGTTTCTTACAAGATCAGCAAATAGAAGCCCCGTCGAACCTGGTCAGTACCTAGATGATTGATCACTTGGGAATACCATATCGTGTAATCATGGATATGCAGGCGATGTCTAAGACTGATATTAGATCGCTGATGACCAAGTTTGAAAAGTTTGAGGGTTATATATTAACTAAGAGCTGGGTCCTCTTTATATCCAACGAAACTTTCCTTACTTAGCTTCTAAAAGCCGTTTTTCTGTATCCCAGTGCGTCTTCAGATTAAATTATAACATTTTTCATCATCTGTTATAACTCTTGGTAGATAAATAAATTCATGTACTTTCTTTATTGCAATGTCTCCATATGCTCCTCTTGCTAATGTCTATACATTCCCTCTGGTTAGTCCTTTCTTCTCAGACGTACGGCCATATCACGTTGAAACAGAGTTCTCTATGATCACCGAAGTTAAGCTCGTTCAGTACCTAGATGGATGCCCGTTTTTGGTAATCTGGGTGCTGTAAGCTTAGATGTGCGGATGGTGTAATGGATAATGGCTCGGAATTAGAAATCGGGAAGCCAAGTTCCAGTTCCATTCGGGTTCGTTATATTCACTTACGCGCAAATGCCCTTGGGAAAGGTATGAATCCATCTTTTCTCCTCCTAACTATGGGTTAATTAGTAAGGCTTGTATCATTAAATCATTATTATTTACTAAAAAATTATCTGAATCTAAAATATTTTTTTGGTTTTAAATAACCTACAAAAGGTTGATAAATCGCAGATTCAATAAAAATACAAGGTTTAATATATAACTAATTTAATTTAATTTAATTAATTGTGTGAAAATGGTTCCAGCTTTTTTATTTAAAAAATACAGGCTTTTTTTTTTTTTTTTTTTTTTTTTTTTTTTACTGTGGATTAAGTCTCTTTCCATGAGGGGGTTGGCAACCTTTGTAAATACCTAACCACACACCCACCCACACACACAGACACACACACACACACACACACGGGCACACACACAGGCACGCATCTTTACTGCATCATACACAAACATGTATGTGTGCGTGTGATGTGGTGTGTGTTTTATTTGTTTTATTACTTTTTTCTTTGTGTGTGTGTGTGTGTGTGTGTGTGTGTGTGTGTGTGTGTGTGTGTGTGTGTGTGTGCTTTTAGTGTCGAATTCAAGAGTGATCTTAATAATCGGAAGCAGAGGCTGGAATTTATTTTCAATATGCAATAAACAGGGGAGTCTTAATAAAAAAGGGGTGACGGAAAATTATGTAAGGAGTCAAAAGGCGTGGAATTACTCAACGGGTTTTTCCCTAAAGAAATTCCCTAAAGAAATGTCTTCCAATCTATTACGCATCAAAGACTTTGTATTTGTCTATGCGCATTTGTTTGTATCATATGTTTGCTTGTGTGTCTGTAAGTATGTAAGACGAATGGATACCATATCTGTGAAACTTCAAATAGGACAGATAAATTGAACATTTAATTTTGTTTATTGCTATTAATGTTCTCTCTTTTGATATAATTCTATCTCTTCAGGAATTACCTGATTCCTTCTACTTGACTTCATTTTTACAAGAATCAGATTAGGCCAAAAATGGGGTAGTTTTACTATGTCTGGGCTGGAGCTGTTCAATCCTCACTTTTCAACCTTAAATATATGAGGGTCAAAAGGCATCGATAAACGCCGGGAAATGACTAAAGTTTTTGAACCAAAACCTGGCATTCGTGTAAATCAAAATTTAGACTGAGACCTAATGATATACATGATGCCACAGAAAAAAAAGAAAAAAAAACATTAAGGGAATCCTTAAAAGTTTTGACGACTTTGATAAAATGCAAGTACATGCTTGGATTATTACATTGTTTTATTTTGTGAATAGAAAAAGCAGAAACTGAATCTCCCTTACAAGAGAATTTAGTTTATTTGTTTGTTTTTTTAACGGCCTATCAACTCCTTATGGGTCATTTAATGCGGAAATTTAATTTTCTTGGGAGCTTTGCTAATTTTTTTTACTATTAAAATTTATTGCTGGAAATTTATTTATTTCTATTTTACTATCAAAATCTATAGCTAGATTTTTTTTTTTTACTATAAAAATCTATTGTTATATTTTCTTATTATTTTGACCCATTTTGGGGATTAACTATTTACCCATAGCTGGGACCCTAACAGGTGCTACTACCAAGGGTCAGGGTGGACCTGGTAACAACAGCAGCAGAAGTAGTTCCATGCTCCTCAAAAACTCTCGATCAGAGGCCTTGCTGCCGGATGTAGTTTGCCGTCTTACCCAGGACGGCGAAGAGTAATAAGGCGATAAATCTTTTAATTTCTACTCTCTTACTTCTTCTAATTAATGACTTGCAATATTTTGTTAAAGTTCTTAAGTTTAAATATTTCGCGATGCAATATTTTGTAGTCGTGTAACTTGAAATGAGTATATTTATTTATTAAATATTATGATAATTCGAAAATTACAAACAGAAAAACAGTGAAATTTACACGGTTATTACTAATAACCAATAATATGATTGAAAAGTATTTAATAGTAATATCTAAACTTATTTATAAATGAAACTTTGTCTGTGTGTGTATGTGTGTGTGTGTATGTGTGTGGGGGTCCGTTACCTATAGACTCCGAAACGGCTGAACCGATTTTCTGGAAAATTTATACAGTTGTACTATAAATGTTTGCGAGTGTTCTTAGCTAGGTTTTGTGTCGAGGTACCCCCGATAAATATCGAAAATCGATAATTGAAAAAATCGGGTTATAGTAGGAGTGGTCCGATTTTAATCAAATTTCACACACTCATAGACAAAGACATAAGAAATGATATTCAGAAGTTTCAAGGTTGCAGTTCTTACAATAGTGCAGAAAATCGATAATATATATATATATATATATATATATATATATATATATATAAGGCAAGATGTTTGTGTGTGTGTCTGTTTATCTGTCTGTATGTCCTTTATACAAATCCATAATTTTTATCCGATTCTCACCAAACTTCACACAAATATTCTTTAGGGTTCTGGTCATGGGCGACTTATTTTATCCAATTTCTCCCCGATATTGAAACTCGATACCCCGATATCCAATCAGGTCTGATCCAGATCAGGATTTCAGCCCTTTTATCGTGGTTCTTGCTGCAGAATTTGCTCTAACTTGTTAAAATTATAGTTTTTAGACTTAAACATTAGTAGATCTTCTCAGACGACTCATTTTCCCCGATATCGGAAATTGATACCTACAGTTTCGCTTTAAGTGGAAACAACTATTGCTTTTTAGTCTTTCGTGCCAACGTCCAAAGAGTCTGAGCGCCAGGAACATGGATTAGTTTTAAAGCTTTCATTACACCCGAGCAACGCCGGGCTATACTGCTAGTTATGAATAATAATAAAAATACAATCAAGGGAGAATTACGACTGTTCGCATCAGAACATTTCTGAGATTGGGGAAGTTACTGAACTTTGAAAGGATGAGTTGTCATTCAGTTTTCAGGGATAACCAAAAAGCATTTGGTTTGAAAAGTCAAATAATAATAATAATAATAATGTTGATAAAAAGCAGAAATCTCAGCAGAGTTTGGATCTGTCACTTAAATGCCATACGTGATACACACTTGGGCGATCATGTCACGAAAGAGACATGATTAACTGGGCAGAAGATTATCCCACGGTAGGTTGCCTTTACTTTCTGCGGTAGACTGGCTGCCAACCAAGTCTATAGAACCAAATCTGATCTGTTATTTAACCCATAGCGGGAAGGAAAAGACGGATTACTACCTTTCCCAAGGGTATTTGCGCGTAAGTGAACGCAACAAATGCCACTGGAATTCCAACTCAGCTTGCCGATATCCACTGTATTCACAGCTTGGCTAGATTACCGTAATCTTTGATTCTTAAGGCTTTAGAAATGTACAAAGTCTCTTTGGTCATAGTAAATTTCCTTTAATATAGCCCGGAACTGTGTAAATCTACTACTACTTCGCTATACTGTGTCCCTCCAGGACGTAGGCGATCAAATCCTTCCACATCTGCCCATCTCTTATAGGTATGAACACCCTTTATCTTGCTACTCCGCCTAAACCCTGCTCTGCCATTTATTTGCTCAAGCCCATTAAGTATGCCATGCGTTGCTTTTCATTGTCTCTCTTTCCCTTATCTGTCCTGTGAGTATCAGATTCTCCAAGCCCTTCTTCCTCATTACATGCCCCAGAAAACTTAGCTGTCATTTTCTGATGCTAAGTATAAGTTTACTTTTCGTTTCCATCATCTCCGTTGTTGCTAACATGTTCAGTTCATGGCATCCTCAGCATCCTTCTGTAGAACACCATTTCGGTTGCTTCAAGTCTTTCCTTCATCTTTGACCAGACTTCCTTGCATTCACTGCCTCATTGAAGGGTAAACATTACATAACAATCCAATGGGCTTACGGCCATATCACGTTGAAGTTAAGCAACGTTGAGCCTGGTCAATACTTAGATGGGTGATCGTTTTGGAATACCAGGTGCTGTAAGCGTTTAGTGACTGATGTGCGTTGTGGTGCAGTAGATATCGGCTCAGAAAGAGAAATTGGTGAGCCGAGTTCGAATTCCAGTTGAATACCCTGCATTCACTTAAGCACTGGGAAAGGTATTAATCCGTGCCTTCCCTCCAGTTTTGGGTTAAATAACAGGGTAGGACTTGCGAACCCTGCCTTTCAAAACAAATCCCAATGAATCTTGATACTCGAAAAGAAAAAGTATTACTAGACACAAAACTTATATAAAAAAAACAACAATAAATTGTTGAAAAAAAAAGGTATTACCAGCAATAAATAAATAAAATTTAGTTGGCAATAAATGAACCGCCGAGGTTGATATGCCATAAAACAAACCAACCAACAATCCAATACTCTCTTCTTGGCTTTCAGTGAAATTTTCCTGTCTCTTAATACTCTACTCAGCTTTTGGAATGCATCCTTGGCCATGTCAATACTCCTTCGGATCTCAGTATCACACTTTCCGCCCTCTGTTAGAACAGTTTCCGGGTACCTAAATTTCTGTGCCTGCTTGATTTTAGTATCCCCGAACTGTAGTTGGTATTTTGGGCTGCTCTTTTGATTAATGACCATGCATTCATTTTTCTTGTAGTTTATGTTTAGTCCTTTTTTTCCGTTTTCCTTAGTTAGCTTCTGTAATACCTTAATCACATCAAAGGTACTGCCACTTCCAATTGTTTGAATATCCGACGAGGAATCTTTCAAGGAGACTCCATGTTACCCCTTCTGTTCTGTCTGTCCTTTATCCGTCTTTCCTGTGAACGAAACAGTAATAACTATGAATATAAATTTAAAAAAGGAAAATGTTTAATCATATATTCTATATGGATGACATCAAACTCTTTGGGAATGACCACATATTTTATGCATTAAATGTAAAGAAAGAAAGAAAGAAAAAAAGAAAGAATGGGAATTCAAAAAAAATTATTAAAAGGTTAAATAGAAAAATCAAGAAATTATTCGAAAAACAAAGAAAAAAAGAAACCTAAAAAACTGAAAAAAAATTATCTGAAAAAGAAAGAACAAACTAAATAATGAAATGTAAAATTGAAGGACTGAGTTAGGAATTTCAGTTGAATTCCTTACATTCACTAACGTGCAAATACCCTTGAGAAAGGTATTAATCCGTCTCTTCCCTCAAGTTATGGGTTAAATAACAGGACAGATTGGCTTCTATAGCCTTGGCTGGCAACCAAGGAATGGAATGGCAACCTACTGCGGGATAATCTGTCCAGTCAGTCATGTCTCTTTCGAAACACGATCGCCCAAGCGTGTATCACGTATGGCACTTAACTGACTGACTGACTGACTGAGAAAGATAAAAAAAAATTCGCTAAGAAGAAAAATAAAGATAAAAATAAAATTCAAAATGCAAAAATATACAGGAATAAACAAATAAAATAATCTAGAAAAAAAGAAAGAAAAAAAGAAAGAAAAAGTAAAAAAGAAAAAGAAAGAAAGTGGAGAAGGAAAGAGAAAGACATGAGTAAAAAGAAAAAGGAAAGAAAATAGAAGCAAAAGAAGTTAGAGAAAGTAAGATAAAAAGCGTAAATAATACAGAAAGAAAGAAAGAAAGAAAGAAAGACAATTAAAAAAAAGAAAGAAAGAAAGCTAAATAGAAGAAAGAGAGAATAAAAGAAATAATCTCTATATATAAAAGGCAATCTGTGAGTCTGTGTGTGACTGTTCCCTATGCACAATTACATTTTTTAAGCTACGCCATTCAAACTTTCTAGGGACACATATCTACAAGGAAGCCAGGTCGACACATACTTTTTGAGTTTAAGTTCAGCAATTTTCCCTTTTACACTTTTTGGCCAACGAAACCGATTGTTTACATTTGCTCCGTAAAACATCTAAGATCTAAGATGGTTGCTGAATTACGTCACAGAAATCAAATGACACATGTCAAACGCGATTAAAATATTTTTTATTTAAAATAAAACAAATGTGCCTTTATATTTAATTTTATTTCAACGTTATAAAAATTCATTTGGTGAACAAAAAAATGTGAATATTTTTCCCCGTAATTTTGAAACAAAAGAAATATTTTAAAAAAAAGTTTTTTTTTCAAACAAGAACAAAATATGTAAAAAAAAAAAAAAAAAAAGTGTCTGTAATTCGTGTGGCATTAATCTAACTGTTTCCTCTAAAATTAAATGTCTACATTTATAAATATTCCTCGAAAATTTCTGAATTGAGAGCGTAATAATTTTTATATTTCTAATTTCAGTAAAACAAAATAAATAATTTTTATTTTCATCTTAAATTCATTTAGTCAACAAAAAATGTAAATATTTTCCCCGTTATTTTGAAATTAGTACAAACGCAATGTTGTTTACAATGTCACAAAAAACATCAAATCACGGTTATGCAAAACAAAAGAAAATAGATTTTTTTTTCCTAGTATTAAAATATTGTGAGTTGCACGGGCAACGCCGGGTTATGATGCTGGTGATTGCTAAGATTAAAAAGCGCAACAAATTAAGCTAAAGAGAAAGAACGACATACAGAGAGAAAAAAGATGCAGTTACAAAGAAAGAAATGTCGAAAGAGAAAATATGCAATTTAATAGATTCTAGTACAATAAAAAATAACGCAATTCAACTTGAAAGAAAGAAAAAAAAAGAAAGAAAGAAGGAAAGAAAAAAAGAAGAAAAAAGGAAAAAAGAAAATATGACAAAAAGAAAGAAAGAAGGAAAGAAAAAAGATGGAAAAAAGAAAATATGACAAAAAGAAAGAAAGAAGGAAAGAAAAAAGAAGGAAAGAAGGAAAAAAGAAAATATGACAAAAAGAAAGAAAGAAGGAAAGAAAAAAGAAGGAAAGAAGGAAAAAAGAAAATATGACAAAAAGAAAGAAAGAAGGAAAGAAAAAAGAAGGAAAAAAGAAAATATGACAAAAAAGAAAGAAAGAAGGAAAGAAAAAAGAAGGAAAGAAGGTAAAAAGAAAATATGACAAAAAGAAAGAAAGAAGGAAAGAAAAAAGAAGGAAAGAAGGAAAAAAGAAAATATGACAAAAAGAAAGAAAGAACACCAACAGACAATAACAAATAAATGTACCAATCAATATCGGAAAATTCTGGAAATTCTTAGCCTCACCAAAACAGCCCCTATAAAATAAAAATCTTATTTGGTCAGTATCGGGGAAGTAGGTCGGGCCGGGAATTTTTCAGCATCTCCTCGTATTCACGTAACATTTCATCGAGCCTGTGAAGCGTCAAATAAATGAAACAAATGAACGAGGTTTGTTATTTTCATGAATGTTATCTTGACCAAGCGCCTTTCTATGAAATCTATTCGACCAAATCTCGTCTTTCCACTCATTTGTCGACCATTCATGATCTGATCAGGAATATTGGCAACAAATAGCAAACAGACGAAAAAGAAAAGAAAAGAAAATTAATGAAACTGTCAATTTGATTTTTATTAGATTAGGAGAAGACGTGGCTATTGCAACGGTTATCGGCGAGGAAAGTAAAATCGTCGTGCTGAGTTCAATTCCCGTTCTATTTTGTTTCGTTAATTTTACACTGATTCCCTTGGAAAAGGAATGAACCCATCTTGGATCAGTGAAGACGGTGAGAAGGAAAACTGAATTCAAAACTAGCCTTAGACACACCATATAAGCTGCCTGTACACATAGTGCCTCCATGACAATAAGGGGTTACGGGATTTCGTGACCTGATTTATAAAAGGGAACATTTTTAAAATATTTTTTAAAATGCCATGCAGAATGTAGTAGGAAATGCTTTAAAAACCCCAGAGAATATCAAGAACTGGAGATACTACCGAACCATAGATAGGATATTTTTTATATACATGGATATAGAAAGAGAATATCAGGAACTGGAGATACTACCGAACCATAGAGAGGATATTTTTATATGCATGGATATAGAAAGAGAATATCAGGAACTGGAGATACTACCGAACCATAGATAGGATATTTTTTATATACATGGATATAGAAAGAGAATGTCAGGAACTGCAGATGGTACCGAACCATAGAGAGGATATTTTTTATATACATGGATATAGAAAGAGAATATCAGGAACTGGAGACACTACCGAACCATAGATAGGATATTTTTATATGCATGGATATAGAAAGAGAATATCAGGAACTGGAGATACTACCGAACCATAGATAGGATATTTTAATATGCATGGATATAGAAAGAGAATATCAGGAACTGGAGATACTACCGAACCATAGATAGGATATTTTTATATACATGGATATAGAAAGAGAATATCAGGAACTGGAGATAGTACCGAACCATAGATAGGATATTTTAATATGCATGGATATAGAAAGAGAATATCAGGAACTGGAGATACTACCGAACCATAGATAGGATATTTTTTATATACATGGATATAGAAAGAGAATATCAGGAACTGGAGATGGTACCGAACCATAGATAGGATATTTTTTATATACATGGATATAGAAAGAGAATATCAGGAACTGGAGATGGTACCGAACCATAGATAGGATATTTTTTATATACATGGATATAGAAAGAGAATATCAGGAACTGGAGATACTACCGAACCATAGATAGGATATTTTTTATATACATGGATATAGAAAGAGAATGTCAGGAACTGGAGATACTACCGAACCATAGATAGGATATTTTTTATATACATGGATATAGAAAGAGAATGTCAGGAACTGCAGATGGTACCGAACCATAGATAGGATATTTTTTATATACATGGATATAGAAAGAGAATATCAGGAACTGGAGATACTACCGAACCATAGATAGGATATTTTAATATGCATGGATATAGAAAGAGAATATCAGGAACTGGAGATACTACCGAACCATAGATAGGATATTTTTTATATACATGGATATAGAAAGAGAATATCAGGAACTGGAGATACTACCGAACCATAGATAGGATATTTTTATATACATGGATATAGAAAGAGAATATCAGGAACTGGAGATGGTACCGAACCATAGATAGGATATTTTTTATATACATGGATATAGAAAGAGAATATCAGGAACTGGAGATACTACCGAACCATAGATAGGATATTTTTATATGCATGGATATAGAAAGAGAATATCAGGAACTGGAGATACTACCGAACCATAGATAGGATATTTTTTATATACATGGATATAGAAAGAGAATGTAAGGAACTGGAGATGGTACCGAACCATAGATAGGATATTTTTTATATACATGGATATAGAAAGAGAATATCAGGAAAAGGAGATAGTACCGAACCATAGATAGGATATTTTTATATGCATGGATATAGAAAGAGAATATTAGGAACTGGAGATACTACCGAACCATAGATAGGATATTTTTTATATACATGGATATAGAAAGAGAATATCAGGAACTGGAGATACTACCGAATATACCCCCAACAAAACGACATAAATGAAAATGAAAAGGATTCCCAGTACCACATCGCCTGACGAAGCATCGGTACTCCGATGCAGAAACGGACGCGCCTTCGTAGCGATTATATATAGAGAAGTTATGTACATGCTCTAAAATTTAATTTATAATAAATATTCACAGCTCTATATAGAAAATTATATATCGAGCACTGTTTTAAATTAATGTTTTGGACGTGGAAAGAATTCTTCGTTCTGTATTCACTCGGATAACCCGCTCCTATATTAAGTTGAGCACTCTTACCATTAAGATAAAAACTGAACATGGAAATAGTAACTTTCGACATTTCGCTGAAAAATATTCCTATCCCAAACAAACAGGAATACTTTCAAAAGCTGGTCCAAAAAACTGAAGACCTAATACGAAGGATGAGATGGAAAGCGTTTTTCTTCATCAAGGGCCAGGAAACTACTGAAAACATGGAAAGATTCGGATTTAGAAACCTAAAAACCGCCCCTCTCATAGACAAACTCCAAAACTTCGAGAACGACTTGTTCGAGATAGTAAATAAAATCACTTTCCACAAACGCAAAAACAAATTCCTCAACCACTTGGACACACTAGTCAACAACATAAACAAATCCAATAAGGTCTTTGTCAAATCGGACAAAACTTCAAACTTCTACAAAATAGATCCCAAAGACTACAAAGAACTGATTATAAAAAACTTAACTATGAAATACAGAAAAATCGACACGGAGCACCAAAACCACATAGACAGAATTAACCAAGCAGACAAAAAAATTACGGACAAACTAAAAATCAGCGACAGGGTCCCCAAAATGACAACAAAGGAGGCATATGAGCTCCTAAAAGACCACAAACCGGATTTTTACTTTAGATTACCAACAAGAATAATTAACCCTACAAAATCTGAAATCGGTAGGATTAGCAAAGTAATATTAGAAAGAACCAACCAGCAAATAAAAGAAAAAATTAAACTAACGCAGTGGAATGGTACAATGGACGTCATCAAATGGTTTGAAAACCTTGGGGGAAAAAATACCACCTTCTTACAGTTCGACATCGTGGATTTTTACCCATCGATTTCTAAGGACCTCTTTAACCTCGCCCTTGAGTTCGCCGAATTCTACTCGGACATCACCGAGGAGGAAATCAAAATAATCCTGAACTGTAGAAAATCAGTTCTCTTCCACAACAACCAACAGTGGACAAAAAATTCAACGGATAATTTTGATTTATCCATGGGAGCTCTGGATTCAGCAGAATCTTCAGATCTGGTGGGGCTATTCCTGCTGTACAACCTCACTGCGCATAAAGAAATAGATACGAATAATATCGGACTATATAGAGACGACGGACTCATGATAATTAATGAATCTACTGGAGGTAAGGTCGATAAAATCAGGAAACTAATTCATAAAGTCTTTAAATCCTTCGGTCTTAACGTAGTGATTAACCCCAACATCAAGCGAGTAGACTTCTTAGACATAACATCAGACTTAGTATCGAACACTTTCCAACCTTACATGAAGAACAATTCGAACCCAATATATATAAACCCGAACTCTAACCACCCACCATCCATTACCAAACACATCCCATCATCAATAGAACGCCGCATTAACACACACTCATCCAGTAAAGAAATATTCAATAAACACAAGGTAATTTACGATAAAATCCTAAAGGATAGCGGATATCAATCATCAAAAATCAATTTTGTGGAAAACTTCAGAAGTTCAAAGAGCAAAAATAGGAACCGAAAAATCATATGGTATAACCCTCCTTTTAATCAATCAATTAACTTCAAACTGGGACATAAATTTCTTCAACTAATAGATAAGCATTTCCCCAAAAATAACCCTCTGAATAAAATATTCAATAAAAATACAATTAAACTAAGCTATAGCTGCTCCAATAATCTAGAAAAAATAATTAAAGTACATAACAACAAAATATTAAAAACACACAGCAAAAATAACTCCAACACTAATACCAATCCGACTCATAATTACAACCCCTGTAACTGTAGAAACCTTAACCTATGCCCCATGAACAACAAATGTCTAACAAAATCCCTGGTATATATGTGTTCGATCTCATCCATGGAGAATCCTAAGGATGAAAAAATGTATATCGGAAATACCATGAACGTATTAAAAAAAACGATTTTATAATCACCTGTCATCCTTCAATAACAAAGAAAAACAAAACATGACATCTCTCTCCAAATATTTTTGGAAGTTAAAAAACGAAAATAAAACACCTAGAGTTAAATGGAAAATCCTTAAACAAACAAGAACACCTAAATCTATAAAAGAACCATGTTTCTTCTGTCTTCAAGAAAAAATTGAGATACTTAAATATATGAACAGTAACAAACTTTTAAACCAGAGGCATGAAATCACAGTAAACTGCAAGCACATCAGAGAGCTAACATTACAATCATGCTAAAAAACACTACAAGAGACAAGAATGTGACCCATGCATATAGGTGTATATATCCATATGTGTATATATATATAAAAAAAATTTTACAAGGTTTAATATTAACTACAAATAAGGTGTATAACCATAATTAGTATTGACTAAAAGAGTTAGGTTGGTAACCATAATCGGTATTAATTAAGATTAATTAGAAAGTAAGGTTAATAGCTAAAATTAGTAAAGTTAATAAGCATAATTAGAGTAAGGTTAATAATCAATATTAGAATAGGATCAATTAAGGTTAATAACCATAACCATAACCATAACCAAAATAAGATGAATTATATATTGAATAGATATGAAAATAGAAGTTAAGAATTAAAATATGGGGTAGAACCATGATTAGTTTTAACTAATAAAGTAAGGTTAATAACCACAATTGATATTGATCAATATTAATTATAAATTAAGGTTAAAGATCATAATTAGGAAGATCAATATCCATAATTAGAGTAAGGCCAATAACCATAACCATAATTAGAGCGAGGTTAATAACCATAACCATAATTAGAGTAAGATTTATAACCATAAATAAAATTACAGTAAGGTTAATAACCATAACCATAACCATAATAAATCGAATCATATATAGACTAGATATGAGAATAGAAATTTATATGAGAATAGAAAATTAAAACTTACAAATTTAATAGTGAAAATGATTTCCAAAAAATGATCTAATTAAAAATCAAAGATTAAAATTTAAAAATTAAATAGAGAAAGCGATTCCCAAACAATGATATATAAAAAGTAAAAAATTAAAAATGTAAGACAAATAACACATTCCCTAAACCCAATATTAAGATTAAACATGCAAACTTACACCGATTGTAAAGACTCTGCAAAAATAAAAATAAACAAACAAAATATCCGCACCAACTAATAAATTCCAACGGTCACAGACTGACTACATTATCTTGCTACAACCCACCAACACACACTAACACTCTCCACAAAAATTCCAACTGTCAACGAAATATCACAATATCAAAAAACCCCAGCCAATACCCCTAACAAAACGACATAAATGAAAATGAAAAGGATTCCCAGTACCACATCGCCTGACGAAGCATCGGTACTCCGATGCAGAAACGGATGCGCCTTCGTAGCGATTATATATAGAGAAGTTATGTACATGTTCTAAAATATAATAAATATATATTGTTTGAACATTATATTTTTTTATCGATACTCGTATTTAAGTAGATATTCTGTTGTTAATGAAACAGTATTATATATTTATTTCTACCGGCCTGATTATTTACGATATTTATTACGAAAATGTGCGCCATTCGAACCTGCGACCCCTATCTATATAGGGGAAGCTACCATTTGATCTGCTAACGTCTTAGACCTCTCGACCACGAATAGCCTCCAGTCTGAATGAGGTTTTTATCGAGCCTATATAACACAATTTTCGATCCATCGTAAACAAACATATCTGCTCTGAAATGTATCGTAATGTCAACAAATGTAAACGTGTTACGGAAATCAACGAATTTTAACGAAACTTGGTTATAAGCAACCGACAATTTGAAATGAATTGTTTGAACATTATCTTTTTATCGATACTCGTATTTAAGTAGATATTCTGTTTTTAATGAAACAGTATTATATATTTATTTCTACCGGCCTGATTATTTACGATATATATATTGATTGTTTAATTATTTAGTTTTGCATCATAATAAAATTAGATCAGTACACAGTTGTATTAAAAAATATTCAGTACAATTGTATTGTAGAATTTTTAAATATTCTTCATTTGTAAACGAGTTATTAAGCGATGTAGGCTTCTACCATAGAACCCTAGGTCGCGTAATAATTCGTTTACAAATTATATATATATATATATATATATATATATATATATATATATATATATATTCTAAATTATATTTTATAACATCTACGATTTTTTTTATATATTCACTACAAATTGTAGATTTGTTTCGACATTAAAAGTACAATGTCTCATCAGGTGGTGCGGACAGCATTCCCGACACTTTCATTAATCAACTATATTCCCTACCCGCCCAACTTTTTCAAAATTCTAACAGTCAATTTACAAGACTTATCGCTAACCCCCACCAACATCCCACACACAACTCGCCAAATATAAGAAAAGAGGCTTTCCATTCCTTTCCACACCACCTGATGAGACATTGTAGTTTTAATGTCGAAACAAATGTACGATTTGTAGTGGACATATAAAAAATTTTTAGATGTTCTACAATATAATTTAGAATAAATATTCGCAGCTCTATATATCATATATCGAGCTCTGTTTTAAATTAATGTTTTGGACGTTGTAAAAAACAATTTTTTTTCTTTGTTCCCTATTCACTCGGATATATATATATATATATATATATATATATATATATATATATATATATATATATATAATAATGATAATAAAACCGACTCTGTCCGTATTCTACTCTTAAAATATTACACAAGAATCTTTTAAAGACTATGAATAAGCAACAGAATCTAACTCCGTTACCGTCCTCGGCTATAGAGCTTTGGACAAAGAGGGGACAAAAAAAGAAAACTGCGTAGGACCGACAATGCATACGGATCTTCACAGTAAAGAAAAAAACCCTCTAACGGAACAACCACCAGGAAAGAAAAGTGCTCGATACAAACTAACCAAAAGTGTTAACCAAAAGGCAGTTACGCAGAGCAAAAACACACGAAAAAAATCGCAAGATCGCCAAGACCTACCGCGGTTTCGCACAACGGCCCTGACGAGCCGTTGTGCGAAACCGCGGTAGGTCTTGGCGATCTTGCGATTTTTTTCGTGTATATATATATATATATATATTAATTCAGATACTTTAATCCAAGGGAAAAAAGCAGGAAGGTAAATTCCAAAAACCCGATCCTAATTAATATTAAAAAAATTTTTAATGTTAAAAAATGATACAGGAAGAAAGCTCCATGTAATAAAATCTTACAGAGCAAATATAAATTAAAAAAGGATTAATTCAATGATGTTGAATGACCATTTCGATATGAAGATCCCCACGGGGGATAACACATCACTTCAGCAACAGAAAAATCCTTTCAGAAACTGGAGAAAAATCAGTCTAATTTTCCTTTTTAAATAGATTTGCAAAGAAATTAAAAAAGAAAATAAAAAAGAAAAAAAGAAAAGAAAAAAGAAAAAGATAAAACAAAATCAAATCAAATAAACAAGAAAAGAAACAATAGACATCGTCTGGGTTCGCAAAAGAAGGAAAGAGAATTGTAACTAAAAATTAACAGACAGCCGTGTTGAAATTGATGTAAGGTTAAGCAACACGGAAAAAAGGTGGGAGATAAGAGAGATAAAGGAAGGAAGGGAGGTAAAAAAAAGAAAAGAAAGGAAAATTTTTTTTTATATTACAGACGCTGGACATATTCAAAAACCTAACTTCCCAAAAACGTTGAAGTATTAGAAAAAAGCCTTAACTTAAAAAGGCATAATTAATTTTAAAGGGAATAAAAAGATATAGGATTTAAAATAATTTTTTTTTAAAATTAGGTCATTGGAATTAAACTAAATAAAGATTTTTTGCTTATATATATATATATATATATATATATATATATATATATAAGCACATCACAACATCAAACACCTTCCTTTTATTCATTGAAGCTATGAACGTGGATAAAAATATAATATATGCGAAAATACAATGACTTGTGTACTTGCGATTTCGCGCCAAAATTCGACGATACTGGAGCCACCAGAATGATTTAACTTGGCTCCAAATCAGTATTTTTATGGAAAATGTGTAGACAAGCTCCATCTCTTAGTCCAAGAAGTTCAGAAATTTACAGCTAGGACACAATATGCAATGTATTTCTTCAATATTCCGTGTCCTTTCAGAAAGTAGGTGATCATGGCTCTTCACAACTTCCTGTTCTTTGTAGCTCTTAATAAATTCTGTCTTGTTATTATATCTCCTACACACTGTTCCACCACCCGTCTACTCAATCTCACTGTTTTTCTTTGTCCGTCGTGCCTTCAGTCTGTTCTGTGAGTATCAGATTTTCCAAGCCCTCTTTCTTCACAATGTGCCCTAGAAATTTCAGTTGTCTCTTCCTGATGTTAAGTATTATCTTCCTTTTTGACAGAAGCAAATCATCCTCATTTCCTTGGTAAGAAAGTGAGGTAGTAGTTCCACTAAGACAGCTGCTTCTCAAGAACAGCTACTTTGCGTAACGTGCACCCGAGAGGGTGCTTTCCCCAGTCATCGCAATCTTTAAATCTAGGGTCAATCGTTTTCTATCCTACTTATCCTCATATCTATACAGTTTGAACTTCTTCCTCTTATGTTGATATGACCTCACTCAATAACCCTCTACATTGAGAGTTTCTTGCGCCTTGTATTGCAAACTAAAGAAAAAACAATGTTGTTAGACTACATGTTTTACATAGTTTTGATCAAAATTGTCAAAAGCCTAATCAATCAACAGTTAATTACTTTAGGCAAGTCTTTAGCTTGCTTGTCGAAACTGTCGCTATGATTCCGAACAAGCGTGTTCCTATTTCGTAGCCCGGCTTCCCTGAGAATAAACGTCGATACTTGTCCTCTTAATTCTATTTACATTACGATAGATGGAAACATTTTATGTCTTGACCGCAGACAAAGACATCTTTTCTTATCTAAAGAAAACACATTTCTGCTTGCTTCGAAACAGAGGCAACAAATCAAATGAACCGGACAGGATCAGGCTCCATCACTCTGGATCACGTGATCTTTGCTTACTCTTTCTCCTCACAATTTCACACTGCTTGTATTTATTTGTTTATTCCTAGTCTTTAATTTATTTTCTTCACCATTTGCTCTTTCTTTCTTTCTTTTTTCCTTTTTTCCTTTCTCCCTTTCTTTTTTTTCTTTCTTTCTCACTTTCTTTCTTTTTTCTTTCTTTCTCCCTTTCTTTCTCCCTTTCTTTATTTTTCTTTCTTTCTTTCTTTTTTCTTTCTTTCTCCCTTTCTTTCTTTTTTCTTTCTCCTGTTCTTTCTTTTATCTTTCTTTCTACATTTTTTCTTTTTTCTTTCTTCCTCCCTTTCTTTCTTTCTTTCTTTCTTTCTTTCTTTCTTTTTATTTTTTCATTAGATTTTTTTTTGCAAAATTAATTTTTTTCTTTATTCCATTTCTTAAGTTTTCATAGCATCTCTTTTTTTCTTTCCTTTTGTTTCGTTACATCTTTCTTACTTTTCCACAGCTTCTATTTATTTCTCTCTTTCTCTCTTTTCTTTCTGCATTCTTTATTTAAGACTATCTTCCCTTTTCACGGTTTCTCTTTTTCTCCTTTCTTTCTTTATTTTTGTTTCTTTTTCGTTATTCGATTAGATAACGCTTCTTTCCTTAGGTTATTTTATCACTTTTTTCTATTTTTTTTTTTTTTGCTTTTTTATGCCTTTTCTCAATTTTCTGTGAAGACTGCTTCCACTACTTACCATTTCTAAAATCATTTCTATTTGCAGAGTTTTCTTTCCTTTGTCTTTCTTCATTGCCTAGGGCCATTCTTTTTTTTTTTCTTCCGTTTTTTTTTTAAATCATATCACCCCAAGCAAGGCGGTAACGCCACTGATTTGCAGGGGGCTACATAAGAGTGAGAAGATTAGAAAAGAGAAAAACCGGAAACCACATCCTAAACAGGAAACAAGGGATCAGGGTCTTTGCTTTTTTCTTCCTCGCCTAGGGTTATATTTTTTTCTTCCTCACCCAAGTTTTTTTCTTCTTCACCTAGAGTTATTCCTTTTTTTCTTTTTTTTCTAGGGTCGTTCCTTTTTTCTTCCTCGCCTATGGTCATTTCTCTTTTTCCCACGCCAAGGGTCATCCCTTTCTTTTCTTCGCCTAATGACATTTCTTTTATTATACTGATCCTTTTCGATTTTCGTTTCTTGTTCTTCTTACTTTATCTCGTATTCTTTCACTCTGTTTTCCTTTTGTAAAACGACATTTTTCTTTTCCTTTTTTCTTCATACTTATCCTAAAAATACTTATCCTAAAGAATGGCCCTAGGCAATGAAGAAAGACAAATGAAAGAAAACTCTGCTCATAGAAATGCTTTTAGAAATGGTAAGTAGTGGAAGAAGTCTTCACAGAAAATTGAGAAAAGGCATAAAAAAGCAAAAATAAAAAGAAAAAAGTGATAAAATAACCTAAAGAAAGAAGCGTTATCTAATCGAATAACGAAAAAGAAACAAAAATAAAGAAAGAAAGGAGAAAAAGAGAAACCGTGAAAAGGGAAGATAGTCTTAAATAAAGAATGCAGAAAGAAAAGAGAGAAAGAGAGAAATAAATAGAAGCCGTGGAAAAGTAAGAAAGATGTAACGAAACAAAAGGAAAGAAAAAAAGAGATGCCATGAAAACTTAAGAAATGGAATAAAGAAAGAAAAAATTAATTTTGCAAAAAAAAAAAAAAATCTAATTCTTCAATTTTGTAATAATTTATTCCTTCCTTCTTAAATTTTTCTTTTCTTTCTCACTTCCTTTCTTTCCTTTCTTCTTTCTTTTATTTTTCATATCCTTATCCTGTTGATTTTTTCAAGTTTGTCGCCATTTCTTCTTTATTTCTCGTTATTACCTTTTTTCTTTACCTCCTTCCTTCGTTTTGCCTTTTTTTTTCTTTGTATTTCTCTTCATCCTTTTCCAATCTTTCTCATATTTCCCCCTATTCCGTTCATAAAAAAAAAAAAAGACAAACACTTGGTCCTTTTTTTCCCTTATTTCTCTAGAACGGACTTGTTATAAAAGAAAGTCGGAGATTTGAGGCCATCGGGTTATCACTGCAGCCCCACTCACAAATGCTGCCAACGACCCTAGCTAATTGTAAACAATTCAAGCTTATCACTTCTTCCTTTCTCTTCTATAGTTCCTTCGTTCGTTACCAATTCTTCATCGGTGAAACACACTTCTCCACAGGCCTATACTAGTTAAAAGCCATTTTTCTCTTCTATTTTCCCTATTTGTGTGGGAATGAGTCGACTGCTTATTATACGTTAACAACCTGGACCGAATCTGATATGTAAATCGGAGAATTAAGTTACTTCGTTGTGTTTATGACGAGAACAAATCTGACTGTGGTAGCTCATCTGCTTAGGAAGTTTCTCTTAAAAGCAACGATCCTCCCTATTATAATAAAAAAAATGCGTTAAGTGTGTGTATATATATATATATATATATAACACTATGAAAGTATAAAAATACACTTTTATAGAAATATATACATAAAAATAGACTTTTTTTTAAAAAAAAATATACAGTTTTGAAGGAAAAATATTACCAATAATACATTTTTGAATAAAAAATTATTACCATAACATATTTTTGAAGGAAAAACATTATTCTCAGTAAAACATTTTTTAATACAATATAGAAGACATTTTCAGTTTTCTAAAATAATAAAGAATAAAAACCAAAAATTTTCATTAAAATCTAACTAAATTAACCTTCTCACTATAACCGAACATTAAAAAATTATTTTAAAACCCCGCCTTTTTGGCATTAAATGACTCACAGAAGACAAAACTCAAACTCAAACTCAAACGTTCATGGAGAGAGAGAGAGAGAATAGCGAGGCAACAACAGTGCCTTATTTTTTTGCAATACTTTTGTCGTCGGGTAGTGAAGAATATATATACATATATTTATTATAACCCTCTCTATTATAATAAAACCATTGTCTATTTGTATATATATACATATATATATATATAGAGAGAGAGAGAGAGAGAGAGAGAGAGAGACAATAGCAAGACAGTGGCGGCTCAGTTCATTAGAGAGACGATAGCGAGGCCGCGTCGGCTCAGTTCACTCTCTTTATATTATTTGTGAATTGAATGAACCAGACGACACAAATTTTGCCTCTTTTTTTATCAATCAATTTAAAAACAAATTCACACGCCTAGTCATAACAGCAAAGAAAATAAGAGCCTGAGTAGGTTTGAAGATCCGTGCATTTGTATATGTATATCATTTTTATTTCGACGTATGAGGGTCAAGCAGCACAGGTTTTAGAACCAACAACCGGGCTACCCACACATATCATTTGATTATGGCGGTGGAGACTTGTGCAGAACCAACCACGCATTTTGTTTGAGCCGAATAGAGAGAACTGGTGTACATTATGCCACAAGATCCCTAAACGTCCCTCCTCAGGTTTTGAATTCATAGTTGTCCTCCTAGACAATTTGCCACCCAACGCTATAGTATTCAGTCTAGCCTGGATATATATATATATATATATATATATATATATATATATATATATATATATATAAAACACAACTCGGAGTTTCATGCCCTACGCAATCATCGTTTAAAAACCCCTTTGTGCGTTGTGGTACAGTGGATATCGGCTCGGAACGAGAAACCGGGGAGCCGAGTTCGGATTCCAACTGAATCCATTGCATTCACTTACGCACCAATACCCTTGGGAAAGGTATTAATCCGTCTCTTCCCTCCAGTTATGGGTTAAATAGCAGGACAGATTGGGTTCTATAGCCTTGGTCGGCAACCAGTCTACCGCAGAAAGCAATGGCAACCTACTGCGGGATAATCTTCTGCCGAGACAGTCATGTCTCGAAAGAGACATGATCGCCCAAGCGTGTTTCACGTATGGCACTTAACTGACTGACTTTCATTTTTAGGTTTTTTTAGATTTCGGAGGTATCTATATTTATATAAGTTTATTAAAATCAACAGTCAGGACTATTTAAGAATTTTAAGTGATGAACTTCATCCTATGATCCAGGAAATGTTTCCGGAGGGAAATGTCATCTGTCAGGATGATAATGTAATGCACTCATTCATACTGTTAAAATTGTAGCTGAATAGCACGAGGAACATTCTAGTGAAGTAGAACATCTTATCTGGCTACCACAGTCCCAAGATTTCAACATCATTGAACATTTATAGTTCATTTTAGAAAAACAAATGAGGAGTGAACATCCTCTACCATCATCATTGAAAGAGACTGTTTTAACTAAAGAAGAGGATAAAAAGTAATCTGGAAACTATTAAAACTATCTATCTATCTATCTATCTATCTATCTATATATATATATATATATATATATATATAGAGAGAGAGAGAGAGAGAGAGAGAGAGAGAAATAGAGAGACTGTCGTTGCTTTCAACGTATGTAGTTCAAGCAGCTCAGTTTTTAGAACCAACAACCGGGCTACCCGCACATATCATTTGATTATCGCGGCAAAGATTTGTGCAGAACCAAAAATAATTTTTGTGAAGAGACGAATACAGAGAACTGGGTGCAGTATGCCACAAGGTCCTCCAAACAACCCTCTGGATGTTTTGAATTCAGGGTTATCCTTCTTTTCGTCTGTGCACTACCCAAAGCCCCAGACCGTTCTTCTATTTACCCATAGCTGGGGAGAGGAGAGATTAACTTTTTGCTGAAGATCATACATTCAGTTTTTTTTTTTTTGAGGTTCAGTTCTTTCTTCTCGCTTTCTCTTGCATTTTCTTTCCGTGTCTGCTTTCAGTACCGTGTCATCTCCGTATCTTACATTGTTGAGACTGTGGCTGCTAATGATAAATCCTAGCAAGGATTTTGTTTCTCTCAGAATTGTTTCGCTGTATAAGTTGTGGCTATACTAAAACATTAGAGGTGGTAATGCTGGTGTTACATACCACGAATGACTGATCATATCTTATATTTTCTTCGTCAACAGAATAAAGATACCGTCTCTAAAAATGACAAAAAACAAACTATAATAGAATATGCGATCACTATTTGTAGCAACTGACTCCAATTGAAAAATAATATTTTTGATTGAAGGTGAAGGATAGATCTTTTTTTCAGCATTCATAATTAGTAGCCTACTTTCAAATAGACGGGCCTAGATGATTATCTTTTTACAATGAAGAACAATCCACCTGGTGCATCTTTATTACAGCCAATTCGTTTTTTAATAATCAAGAAATTGCCCTCCATTATAAACACGTACAAGTGAGGCGGTAAAAAAAACTGTTATGATAAAATTCACATCATGTGTATTATTCGTGAAAATATTTGCAGAAAGCCATTGTAGGAAAGCTATTCGTATTTAGCGAGCGTTGTACATATTTGATACGTAGACTTAAACTACTTTTACAACTGAAATGACTATAAGTTCTGCAAGTTCTATGCTAACAGTTTCTTCAGTAGCACTTTTCGCTTGTAGCCTCCCAGCACATATTTGATAGATTGACTCAAACTATTTTCCCCTTTAGTTAACCGAGTGCGTTCTGCCTATATATGTGAATGTAAAATCTACGGTTTTCATGGATATGGTGCGACACCAGAATCCTGAGTAAGACTTTTCAATGAAAAGATGGTTTTGTGTACTTTGTGACGATAGAAACGGAAATAGAACTGATTGTACGATAAAAAAGAACTTTTAAAAATATTGAAAATTGCATGAATAGAAAACGGAACTTGATATGAATATTCCCACATGAAATACGGCGCACTCACTCTCACACGTACGGAAAAAAACAAAAAACAAAAAGAAATAAATCAGACCCCCCAACGTTGCTCCCATCCTTCGCGACAACAGACTGCCGACGGCATGATACACAACTCCGCCATCGACATTCTCACTTCCGCCATTGCTACATCAAGAAAGAACTGAGTTTGAAAAATTTATTTTATATCTGAACCCTGGCAAAATATCACTTAAAAGACAGAAAGGAGAGAAAGAAAGTAACAAAGAACAGGAAAGAAATAAAGAGAAATTAATACTGAGAGAGAAAAACTCCAAGAAACAGAAAAAAAAAGTTTGCCTACCGCGTAGTGATAGCGAGCTGGTATCATTGAATTTTACTCCTGTATTAGTGAGTTCGAGCCTAACCGGATGACCCACGCATGCGCTCTTGTGTCGGTTTAAGCACATTTTATTAAATACAACTTAAAGGTGTTACGCCTAGGAAACCCAAGTTGCTACAAGTGATTTCTGGCCTTGTGCCTGACTAAAGATTTTTTAGTAAACAAACGGAAAAATAAAATTGACATAAAGATGCATATACTGATAATTATAAATTTATCTGAATCTGTACTATGCCAAGTGATTTTTATTTGTCTTTTCGCTGAGAACCATCTACTTTGCACAGTACCGCAAAAAAAGTCAGAAGTGGGGAGGCGTCTGTTTTTTATCTGATTCTATCAATATATATATATAAAATCCAAAAGGAGGATCAGATAGGTACATTTTCCTGAGAAGGGATGATTGTTTTTCCTGTGGATGGGTGATAAAATCTTTTATGTCATTTGAATTTGAGTAAATAAAATTTTTGTTTCACCGTTGCTGAAGAAGCGATGATTTCCTCGTAGAAATGGATTTAAATAACGAAATTTTGTTTTATCTTATATATATATATATATATATATACACACACACACACATATACACACACACACACACACACACACATATATATATATATATATGTATATGTGTGTGTGTGTATGTGTTTACTGAAAACTGTAATCGACAAAATTATGTATTCATTTATTATTATGAATATATTTTTAATTAGAATATGTAAATAAAAAGCTAATGAATAAATGAATAAATTACTGATTGTATATACACCTATATCACAAATTTATTGATTTTGAAAGAACTTCCTTTTACGTGTATATAATTAGTCAATGTAAATTGCAAATATATATTAAGAGTAATTGTTACTCTTAGTATATATATATATATATATAGGGGTATGTCTTCTAATATGAGACATAGGTATCTGTCTGCATTTCCCTTCTTACTTTCTTACATTCAAAAATTGTTAATCCCACCCCGTTTTATTTTCCTGTGTATGGATTGGTTTTATTGGACTTCTACCGGTATAAAATCTTTTAACACATTTGAATTTGAGTAATTTAAATTTTTGTATCGCCGTTGCTGAAGAAGCGATGATTTCCTCGTAGAAATGGATTTAATATTATATATATATATATATATATATATATATATATATACGTAATTACAATAAAGCAGCACTAATTATTATTGACTAAATGTCCGAAAAATCAATACTAACCTCTCAATAAATAAACTAAATCGTCAATAACCCAACGAGGACTACCTCGTAGGTTAAATAAAGGGGAAGAAAAAAAAAAGAAACAAAGCAAGCACAAGAACAATACGTCAAGAGCTTGTTTGAAAAAAAACAAAAAACAAAACGAAAACCTTAACAGTAAAGTGCTCTATACGAAAGTACTGTATTTACTAGCCTTCCCACGCAAAGCCGGATGTGACACATGGTCATTTTAAAGTGGGTATTCTCGGCCATATAGCCGGGCCAAAAAAATGTCTGTCTATTTTTACCGAGTCGTGGTTCTACCCTTCGGCGGAACCACGACTGGGTTTGTGCTCTCTGCTCGGAAGCAGAGAGCGCCCTTTGCCCGAAGGCAGAGAGCTGACAGTGAGAAATGCCGTCGCAGCGAGAAAACGCTTTGACACGAAAGTACGAAAGTATAGCAAAAATACAGTATACTAAATCTAAATGTGAGCCAACACCGACCGTGGTTTCACACAACAGATCGTCAGGGCCAGGCACGTTGTGAAACCGCGGTCGGTGTTGGCTCATTTTTAGATTTAATATACTGTATATATATATATATATATATATATATGTGTGTGTGTGTGTGTATATATATATATATATATATATATATATATATATAGAGAGAGAGAGAGAGAGAGAGAGAGAGAGAGGTAAGGATTATATCCATGGTTTCATTGACAAGGACATTTATATATAAATTTTCTACGTCAGGGGACGCTAGAATTCCATGGTTTGGTTGTGTAGTTTTAAGAATTTGGAGATATTAATAAATTGATTTGATGCTATAATTGATAGATAGACATGGAGTAATGATATAATTGAGGAATTTTCATAATTGGTGTATAGGTGTTGGGATCTGAGAAATGATGGATCATAAGGGATATGTATTTTAATTGTCAAAATTTTAATTGTCAAAATTTCAACTGTCAAAATTCCTCAATTCATTACTGCATATCTATCTACCACGTATATAATGAATTAATAGCATCAAATCAGTTCATGAATTTCTACAAAACCGTAAAGCTACACAACCAAACTAAGGCATTCTAGCATCACCTAGCGTAGAAAATATATATATATATATATATATATATATATATATATATATTAATGCATATCTGGGCAGCAATCTTTCTTTTAAACATGTTTCGTTAAAAACGACCGACAAGGATGATTTTAATTTTTGATTTAAATTTTCCAATATATTTAAATGTTTCCTTTTTGCTGGAGATAAGATGTGTAAAAATGATCCATCATTTTTGGCTTTTCAGCCACTTCACTAGCCATTTTCGAAGATGTTAGAACAAAAAAAAACATAAAAAAATAATATCCTTGAAAATGGCCAGTGAAGTGGTTAAAAGCGTCTGGAAAGTCGAAAATTATGGAACATTTTTACACTCTTATCTCCAGCAAAAAGGATAGATGTAAAAATACTGGAAAAATTAAATAAAAAAATTAATAAGATCTTCCTAGTCGGTCGTTTTTAATGAAACACACACACACACACACACACACACACACACACACACACACACACACACACACACACATATATATATATATATATATATTTTAATTTCGAACTATTTGTATTGATCGATAAAATTAATACTTAAACCTTAAAGCAATTTCTATAGAAATGAATCGAAACTACTTTGCTTACGTTTCGAATACGAAACTGAGCCGATATGGCGTTTGAGAAAATCTGAACGAGTGAACGTGCTTTATGACAAGCAGAACCGTACCTGACTTTGAAGTTCCCCCGTAGCTGAGTATTTTCTTTTGTAAAAATAGACGCAGAGTTCGAACCCCCACCCCCGATCGTCAGTCAGTCAGTTAAATGCTATACGTGATACACGCTTTGGGCGATCATGTATCAAAAGAGACATGACTGACTTGGCAGAATATTATCCCATAGTAGGTTGCCATTGCTTCCCGCAGTGGACTGGTTGCCAGCAAAGGCTACAGAACCCAATCTGTCCTATTGTTTAACCCATAACTGGAGGGAAGAGACGAATTAATACCTTCCCCAAGGGTATTTGTGCGTAAAGGAATGCGAGGAATTCAACTGGAATTCGAACTCGGCTCCCTGATTTGTCGATATCCACTGCACCACAACGCACATCCCGGATGATATATATTTTTTTTTTTATAAAATTTTCTCGAATGCACAGACTTGGTTAAAATAGACGAAGAAATACGAAGAATTTCGAATACATAATAAGAGAAGATTGTCTGAAAACATGCGAAGGGTTTCATGTGTCCATTGATTTACCAGTGCCAAATTACTCGCCAATTATATTCCTGACTTTTAAATAAGCACAAGGCACTTCAAAGAATGTTCGTTCAACAACCCAAGAAAGTATTTCAAACTCTCTCTTGGTCTACTTTTGATTGTATGCAACCGTATATCCCTTCTCTGAGCAAAGAATTCTTTTATCTTTAGCATTTGTTTATAATTCTGAGATGAAGCAGTGTTTGAACTGTTGTCCTCATCTATTGCTATAAAGGGTTCGCTTCGAAATTCCAAGCAGATGAAGAAGGCCTGAGCGTACAACGGCTGAAACATTGTGAATATGTCAATAAAAATAAGAACAACAGTCCGAACAATGTTGTTGGTTGGTTTTGTTTTTATTGCACATCAACCTCGGCGGGTTATTTATTGCCAACTAAATTTTGGCTCAACGTTGCTTGATTCAACGTGTATTTTATTTATTTATTGCTTGATTCAACGTGTATTTTATTTATTTATTGCTTGTAGTACCTTTTACTTTCAGCAATTTATTTTAATATAAGTTTTTGTGTCTAGTAATACTTTTTTCTTTTTCGAGTATCAAGATTCATTGGGATTTGTTTTTAGGAGCAGGGTCCCCAAGTTCTACCCTTGTTATTTAACCCATAATTGCAGCGAAAGGACGGATTAATACCTTTCCCAAGGGTACCTATGCTTAAATGAATTCAGGGTATTCAACTGGAATTCGAATTCAGCTCATGGATTTCTCTTTCCGAGCCGATATTCACTGCACCACAACGCACATCCGTCACTAAACGCTTACAGCATCTGGTATTCCCAAGCGGTCACCTATCTAAGTACTGATCAGGCTCAACGTTGCTTGAGTTCGGTGATCGAGTGAGAACCGGTGTATTCAACGTGATAAGCCGTAACAATGTACCCCGAACAATGTAAATAATGTATTTTACCTTTGTTTTAAACGTGTTTAATATTATTTTTGTGTCAGCTCATTAAATCTGTTTTTTGAACATTTTCTTTTTATGGCAATTCCTTAAAACTATGGAATTTATATATATTCATGGCTTCTGCTCCAACGAACTTAAGTCACTGGTGCCTCTACAACAGGTGTTGCTCGTGTAACCCGACTGGCAACTGGGTATCATCCAATCACAGTTAGATCAACCAAATGCAGACTACAATTCTACTCCTTCAGCTTCTTTTCTCGCACTTCCAGCCTGTGGAACTCGCTTCCATATTCTTGCTTTCCTGACAGCTAAAACATCCAGGAAGTTAAATGCAATGTCAATAGTCATCTCTTAACAACTTGTCTCTAGTTCTTTCTTCAGCACCCTGTATATAAGTTCTTTACTCCACTTATACAACTGTCATCACACCTGTATTTCTATCCTTCTCGTGCTCCTTTCTAACTGGTTCGTCTTTCACTTCACTCTCTTCTATCTAATCTTTTTACTCTTATGTAGCCCCCTGCACATCAGTGGCGTTACCGCCTTGCTCGGGGTGATACGATTAAAAAAAATATTTTCCTAAAACGAGCTACTGACATAACTTTAAGCGTGTAAATTTGTAAATTGTTTGGTTCAAATTACCCGTACGTTTCCTCGTCATTATCATCCTTCATTAATCTACTCAGCGTGGTTAAATCAACTGTTTACTCAAACCCACGTGACTATATTTTAAACATTTATAACAATATAATTATAACTGTTCACTCAGTCTCACGCCACTATATTTTAAACATTTATAACAATATAATTTGTCATTATTCAAGTGGAAATGAGAAAAGAAAATAATTCTGTGTTAACAACTCAAGTAACATGACTGCCTTAGCGACAAAGTGAAAATCGTTTTGGGGGAAGAAATCAATATTCATCCAGCTGACGTTCCAAGGAGAAGTAAAGAAAAACATTCAACTAGAAAACCCTAAATGAGTAAAAGAGGAAATGAAAACTTAACCTAAAAAAAGGATAAGTAGAATAGACGGTACTTATTTATATTAAGAGAAAAATATAATTTTAAGAAATTCCCAAACTTTTCGCATGATCGATGGACTTTGCGAAAAGTTCTAAATTAACGGTTAAAATACAGCGCGGAGTGCGTTATTATTGAATACGACACTTGTGTGAGGCAGAGGAGATTTTCTCTTGGCAGTAAGAAACTCCAACAGAAAATCTACGAGCGACGGGCTTTATAACATCAGCCCACTCTGCTGTAAACTTTTGAATTAATACATGCGAAATTAAATGCACTCAAACGAAAACGGATAGATTTCCATTGCAGCAGGTGTATAATCCATTCTAAAATAAACTAGTTCATAAAAACAAACCATTATTACATGTTGAGATTAACTGTGCAACTACCAAAATTATACTTTTGGACACACATATCTATCTATCTATCTATCTATCTATCTATCCAAGTCTTTTATCTTTTCCAGTCTCTTATCTATCTATCTATCGCCCGGTTCACACACCACCCACGTCTATTGAACAGGTGAGAGGCTCATCCCTTGTTCCCTGTTTAGGATGTGGTTTCCGGCTTTCTCTTTTCCAATCTTCTCACTTTGGTTTATTTTTTTTTCCAATTGGTGTAGATAGATCTATCTATCGACCGGTTCACACTCCACCCACGTCTATTGAACAGGTTAAGAGGCTCATCCCTTGTTCCCTGTTTAGGATGTGGTTTCCGGCTTTCTCTTTTCCAATCTTCTCACTTTGGTTTATTTTTTTTTTTTCAATTGGTGTAGATAGATCTATCTATCGACCGGTTCACACTCCACCCACGTCTATTGAACAGGTTAAGAGGCTCATCCCTTGTTCCCTGTTTAGGATGTGGTTTCCGGTCTTCTCTTTTCCAATCTTCTCACTTTGGTTTATTTTTTTATTTTTTTTCCAATTGGAGTAGATAGATCTATCTATCGCCCGGGTCACACTCCACCCACGTCTATTGAACAGGTTAAGAGGCTCATCCCTTGTTCCCTGTTTAGGATGCGGTTTCCGGCTATCTCTTTTCCAATCTTTTCACTCTTACGTAGCCCCCTGCACATCAGTAGCGTTACCGCCTTGCTCAGGGTGATTAAAAAAATCTATCTATCTATCTATCTATCTATCTATCTATCTATCTATCTATCTATCTATTTGGCATTTGGAACTTATGTGCAATAAATAAATATGTCCCCAAATTTGAAGTTTTCTCATTTTGTCTTTGTCTAGACAATACTACAGACCAAAGACACTTGAAGAAAATATATTTATTCAAAAATATACAAACCTCGCCTGAACAAACTCTCATAAAATACATCTACCAAAGACTTCACCCTCACAAAGAAGCACACACATACAGACACAAAATATATCTCTGTCTATTTTACTAATTGATTATTATTACTTTTATTATTATCTTTACTTTTAAGGTGATAATCCACTGTCACGGCACACGCACATGCATCTGGCTACTTCAATCAGTTAAGTGCCGTATTGAGCGATCATGTCTCGACCGGGCAGAAGATTTTCCCGCAGTAGGTTGTCATTACTTTCTGCAGTAAACTGGTTATCAACCAAGGCTACAGAATTCAATCTGGTCTGCTGCTTAATCCATAGATGGAGAGAGAAGAGATGGATTCATACGTTTCCCAAGGTATTTGTGCGTAAGTGAATGCAATTCAAATGAAATCCGAACTCTGCTCTCTGATTTCTTGAGCCGATATCCACTGCACCCCAACGCTCATTCTGGCTACTTACTGAACCATAAAACCTACACATAGACACTTATTTACAAATCTTGTTTATTTTGCCATCATCAGAATCATTATTATTAATATTATCACTTTTACAGAATGTAACATTCTCCTGTACATTCCGACAGAGTAGAAAGCACTAAAACTATTTCTATACACATACATTCACACAAATTTTATACTTGCATATTGAATATTTTGGAGTTGCTACTAGGGTCAAATAAAAAAGAATTCCTGACACTTGAACTACAACACTATGTTTTCATGAAATACTTAAAATTTGTTATCATGAGATACTTAATACTTTGTTGTCATTAGCTAACACTTACTGAACTATAACACAACAAAATTGGCAACATAATTTTATGAATTTTGGCGCAAAAATTACTGACTGATCATGTCCTCATAGTTACCCAAAGAAACTGTATTTTTAACAGTAATCTGAGTCTCATTTTTGTATGAAACAGAAAGAAATCTTCAACTACAATTAGATCTTAGATTTATCATGGCATAGCCACACGTCTCTCCATCTTAATTTAACTTTTGAAAACCATATAACTATGAAACCGTTAATGTTACTATAAATAAATATTCTTAAAGAGTCCAATCGCATTTTCAACTTTTTTCAAATATATATATAGTGACGTAAATTAATAAATATACATATGAGGAGGGTTAATATATGTATAGTAGTATTAATCAGGTGTTAATAAAACAGTACTCAATGTATGAACAGAGCTGTATTATATATATTAATAAATATAATATTATTCTACGTATATAGCACGACTCGGAGTTTCATGCGTTATGCAATCATCAGGTGCATATTTCAAAAGAGTTTGAAATATAATATGCAGAAACATAGTTCACGGCCATATCACTGTAGAAACACCGGTTTTCGTATGATCCCGCTTAGGAATACCAGGTATTGTAAGCTTAGATATGCGGGCGGTGTAATGGCTTGGAATTGAAGATTGGAGAGTCGAGTTCTAATTACAACCGGGTTGGTCATATTCACTTACGTACAAATACTCTTGAGGAAGTTATGAACACAACTCTTCTCCTCTTCCCCAGATATGGATTAATTAAGATTTGTTTCAGTAAATCATGGTTGTGCGTTGTGGCGCAGTGGATATCGGCTCGGAATGAGAAATCAGAGAGCCGAGTTCGAATTCCAGTTGCATTCACTTACGCGCAAATACCCTTGGGAAAGGTATTAATCCGTCTTTTCTCTCCAGTTATGGGAAAATATAACAGGACAGATTGGGTTCTATGGCCTTGGTCGGCAACCAGTCAACCGCAGAAAGCAATGGCAACCTACTGCGGGATAATCCTCTGCCCAGTCAATCATGTCTCTTTCGAGACATGATCACCCAAAGCGTGTATCACGTATGGCACTCAACTGACTGATCAGTAAATCATTATTGTTTAAAAAAAACTTCGTATAATCTCAAAATATTTCTGACATTATATAACCTGTAAAAGGTTAACAAGCCGTACAATACAAATCAATCTGTCGAAACACATTTCTGTTGCCTCAAGTCTCTTCTTCATTTGCGGTGTTGAGGTAACAACAAATACAACCAGAAACAAAAAGTTGGATCATAATTGAAATGCGATCATTAAAAGTAAATAAAAGTCCTGACGCGTTCGTTTAATAAATCATACCCTTAGTAATACGGGTAATATAAACTCTTTGCAATGGTAATAATTTCACCCTTATTTATAGCCTAACGGTAAAACTATTAAGCAACACCTCTTTCAATTGGCCACTTTCCTGGTGTGAAATATTCAGTGAATATGATTTAAGCAGCTCCGTTTGTAATTGACAAACACTCCTTAAGACAAAAAAAACAAAAAAAAACAAACGAGTTTTAAGCAAATAATTACCGAATCACCTTCTTTTTCGTGGCCTCTTTCTACCTCCCTCTCTTTCAATTAAGCTCCACCATTGACACTGCTCCACTGGAATATCTTATCAATAAAGATGTTAAAACCGACCAGTAAATAGGTTTATAGTTTACTGCCCAAAACACCAGAGGGTCGGTGGTGCGCAAAACCCATGAAAATGCCATTTCGTTGCCTTTTGGTGTGTTTTTCGTCTCTCTTGCAAATAGAGAATCTGTTGGCAGCATATGGCTGTGAGTAAAGAGTATTTTATAGCTGCTGGTTTGTTAGTGTTCGTTGGGTGTACTGATAACATCACGACCGCCACCGTAGTCAACACTGTGAGGCTGGGGGTAGTCTGTTGGGGCGAGGAAGGAAACAAGGAAGAGAGATCCGTTGGCCAAAAGGAACGGCAACTTGTTCAACACGAAATTAATAAAACTGCTAATTTTTTTCTCCTTACTCAAACGGATATTAAAGTCAAAGATTTGCCAGGTGACCTCGTCGTTAATGTTTAAGATATGTCCCAAACGAACACACACCAAAGCAGACACAAACAGAAAAAAAGTGAACTGGGGAAACGAATAAAGAGAGGGGTTAGAGAAAACGAGATAAAAAGAAATATAGGGTGTCCCCAAACACACACACACACACACACACACACACACACACATATATATATATATATATATATATATATATATGCTTAAAATAATAGTGGTAATAACTAATGAATATATAATCCACGGTTTGGTAATTATTACTTTTTATAAAGTGCTCAGTACACAAGTAGAGCCTTTACAGAGATATAGTTCCATACGTTATTATTATAATACTAATAACTATTTATCTATCTCTCTCTCTCTCTCTATATATATATATATATATATATATATATATATAATTTTTTTATATGATTATTTCATTCTAAGCAAGTCAGGACCACCACTGGTGCGCAGTGGGCACAAGGATATATCGAAGAAAAGATAAGAGACGGATGGGAATCAAGCAGATAGAAGGTGGCTATTAATGTTGCATTTAAACTAAGTATCTCTACTTATTTTTGATACCTAAATTTAAATTGAATTTTTAAAAATAAAAATGTTTTCTTGAAGCTTTAATTTTAGCTTTAATTGAAAGCCAAGTGATTAAATTTACTGTTTAAGCAAAATACTTTCAAACCGAAATTATATTGATCGAAACCTAAAATTCTCTTGAATTAAAAAAATTCACTTTTTCGGCCATTTTTCATTGATCGACACATTTTGTAAAGAAGCCAATTCTCGGTTTTAAAAAATCTTGCAAAATAAATTACACCTTCTTAACACATTATTTTATTCAAATTACAGAATTTAAACTTACCTTAATCTGACTTGAAACAACAATTACTTGCTAACTTTTTTTTTATAATCATATCGCACCAAGCAAGGCATTTTATTGCCACTGTTTTGCAGGGGGTTACATCGAAGGAAAGTTATGAGAAAGATTGGCAGGTTATAGGAGGTGTCAGGAAGTGGGTAAGAGAAAGATGAGAATACTGATGAGAGTGGAGTGAACGGAGAAAGGAGCCTCAGAGAGAGAGAGAGAGAGAGAGAGAGAGAGAGAGAGGATCCAGGTTAGTGAGATAGGAGATGACTATTGACTTTACATTTAAATTCTTGGAGGTTATAGCTGTCGGGAAAGGAAGTAAATAGAAAGGAATTCCACAGGCGGGAAGTGTGAGAAATTACTGCCTGAAATGTACTATAAAAGCGTTTTTTAATTACGGTATCCTTGTTATCGGGGTTATCATCGCTCTATCAGAGGCAATAATTGACATGACATACAGTAGCCGTCAAAAAATGCTAAGTATGGAAGACGAATTTGACATAATCTTATTCGTATGCTTCGTTTTTTATATTTTTAGCTATATGTTAAAATTAAAAATTTAACACAATATTATCAGCAATTATCCAATATTTTATAGAATTTTAATTAGTTTAGCTTTATAGCCTTACGTTTGAAGATATTTTATGAAAAATAAAAATAATATAAAACTTTCTTTTAAAAAAAATTACAATTTAATAACAGAATGAATTTATATAACAACAGGGGTAACTAAATAATTTATGAAATATTAAGGTATTTATTGATTTTTTTAATATCTATTTTTCATATTCTTTTTAAGTATCTTCATAAGTTGTGAATTTCACAATTTCTTCTTTTTTTTTAAACAAAATTAGGAATTAAAATACAAAATTTGCTTTAAATTTTGAAGGGATGATTTGCAAAGCCCGTTGAATGTTGAAACGTAGGGCATAGAAAACGCTGAAGCGAGATGAAAGAATTGTACCCGACCGAAAATGTTTATATGGATTTTTTTTATGCAACGCCTAACCTATTAATGATATACATTATGTACAGCCACCCGTAACAAGAAAATACGGGTAGTCAGCATGCAAACAATTTAAATGTTTTAATTATTTTAAAAACCCATTGGCAAATAATTTTTTTATTAATCTTTTCAGTTTTCGGTTAGTAAATGTAGTCTTCATGTATTAATTTAACACCATAGGGTTAACGATGAAGTATGAATGTTTATAAATTATTATAATTTAAAAATAATAAAAATGAAAACAATTCTTGTAAAAATTCATTATTCATTTTTTTTTTCAAACTATGGTATCCTTAATTTAGATTGTTTATAATAGCAATTAAAAGTTTGTCTTAAAAAGATTTTATTGCGTTTTTATTTTCGTAATTCGGAGCAGATTTCCTAATAATGAGCTAATTTTGAAGAAAAAAAGACAGTTTATTAGCATTTCCCAAAGACTCCTCAATTTGATTAATATTAAGTTTATGGGCAAACAATGGCAAATTTCTAGACATTTTCGGAAATTAATTAGTCGGTGGAGGTAACATATATAAAAAAAAAATATTTTTACCAAGATCTTCTAAAAATAATGACTTTAAAAATGATTTTAGTCAATTATGAATAAGTCCTCAAATTTTCATCAAAATTCGACCATTATTTGATTTTATAAGAATTTCCAAATTAGTGTGTCTTTCACCGGCAAAAAAGTGCCTTGCGTAATAATATTACGTTTGCCGTTATAAACCCTTGTAAAAATTACGTCACTCACGAACGAAAAAAAAAAACAAGATTTTCTACCAAAATGTCGAAGGTGTTAGAAAGAATTAAATAATTTTTAAAAAAAATAAAAAGTACTTGGATTTATTCTCTTAATAATAATATAAACATTTTGCCGATAAAAGTTTGTTTTTATTTAGTTTGTTTGTTTTTTTGGGTTTTTTTTTTCTTCATACTATTCTGTTTTTTCAGTGATTTTTTGGAGGCAGCTAATGTAAACTTTTGGAATTTGTAGCTTTCAGAGAAGCAAGCAAACAGTAAGGAATTCAACAAACGGGAAGTGCAAGAGAAGAAACTGATGGAGTAGAAGAGGCGGTTATATTTATACATTTTGACAGCAAAAGGGTGATACCTAGATGCTAAAAATTATAATGTATTTTATATTATTATTATTATTATTATTGTGTCATTTTTCATCATATTTCGATTTCTGCTTTGGTCTCACTACCAACCAAGTCTGCGGGGAGACCTAAGGCAGGTAGTGGCGTGTTGTTATGGCTCCATTTCATGTTTTTCTATCTTCCCTATCATCTCCAGCATTACATAGATAAAGTTTTCCTTAGTGTGTGGGCTGTACTTAATAAGACAATTTTTTGTATATCTCTTAAGCTGGGGTTTCCAGGGATTCTTTCAATGTGTTGTTTTGTTCCATTTTTTATCATTCCAAGTGCACCTACTATCACTGGCACAACTCTTGTTTTCAATTTCCACATTTTTTCTATTTCAATTTCCAGGTCTTTATATTTTGACAGTTTTTTCAAATTCCTTGATTGCTATGTTACAATCCGCTGGACAAGCCATATCAATTAATAGACAAGTTTTCTCCTTCTGGTTTTTAACAATAATGTCTGGCCTGTTTGCTTCAATTTTTCTGTCTGTGTAGATGGTGTAATCCCATAGAATGGTTACATCTTCTATTTCTGTAACCGGTGCTGGATGATGTTCATACCAGTGTTTGTTTACAGCTTTTCCATAATGTTTGCACATTGTCCAATGTAAATATTGCCCAACTCTATCGTGGCGATTTTTATATTCGTTTGGGGCAAGCACAGAACAGCCTGAGATTAGGTGGTCTATTGTTTCTTGGTGTTTATCACAAAACCTGCATTTTGGATCCATATTATTATGCATAATATTTGCCTGAAAGTTTCTCGTGAAAAGACTTTGGTCTTGTGCTGCAAGTATAAATCCTTCAGTTTCAGACTTTAATCCAGATGCACGTAACCATCGATGAGTATTAACTTTGTCAACATTGGATTTATTGGCACGTACTGGATATTGGCCATGCAGAGGTTTGTCTTGCCAGTGCTGTTTCATCTTTTCAAGAGCTTTATCTTTGGCTTTCATTTTCATATTTTTTGCCGCAATAGTTGGTTCTTGGCTACTGTTTTGCTTTTCTACAGAATCTACTAACTGTAAATCTTGTTTGTATTTACTGCCTTCTTTTATTATTATTATTATTATTATTATTATTATTATTATTATTATTATTCTTTTATTATTATTATTATTATTATTATTATTATTATTATCATTATTATTATTATTATTATTATTATTATTATTATTATTGTTTATAATATAATAATATATTATATAATTATTATATTATTATTATTATAACGTGGAATAACTTGGACGAAACATGTAAGTTACAAGGAAGTTTTTAGAAAATTTTGAGGCAAGAGAAATGTAATTCTACACAAGGGTGCAGAAAATAACGTAGACGAAACACGTGAGTAACAATTAAAGTTCAAGGAAGTTTTGTGGTAACAGAAATGTAACTCTATGCAAAGATGCAGAGAATAACATGAACGAAACACGTCAGTAATAAGGAAGTTTTAAGGAAGTTTTTGGCAACAGAAATGTAATTCTACATAAGAAAGAAAATAACATGGTAAGAGGCAAACATGAAACTGTTGAGCGTTGATTGTTTTTGACCCCAGTATATATAGATAAAATTGAATGAATTATTGACATATAAAATAAAATGAATTATTGACATCAGATTTTAGTGCATCTCCTCTTAATCATTTAGCTTGAACAATCCAAGAAATTTCGGACTGAACTCTTTACCTTATCTAGGGTGTTCATGTCTATGGCTATTCAGTTTAGTTCTTTCTTAGTCTTACTCAATCCGTTTGCACCGAGGCCAACGTTGGTTCGCGCATTCGGTAACATAGTCCTTTTTAAGCCCAATACCTGCGTTGGATAGTGGTTATATGAACTCAATGGAAACAGAGCGAGCAATGACTGAGCACTACCAAAAATTAGAACGAGACGAGACATTCCTAGATATTAGCAGTAGAACGATAAATAGGATTCAGTCCGGTATTCCCTGCAGCTTACCCCGATTAACATAAAAATGATGAAGGCCGGAGGATACCACGGCCGAAACGTGGTAATGACAACAAAAAACACGAGGACAATAGTCTGTGGATAAATGGTGTATATAGCAACAACTCCTCATCCCAGAAATCCTGACATAAGTTATGACTTCTTTTATCATAAGATCTTGGTCATTGAACGTCACAATATTGTTTCGTCCAATACTCACACCGCTTGTCTGTATCTAAAAATATACCTATATAACCGTCAGTCTCATCGTGATTCATATTTTATGAATCTAGAAGGTATGCACGAGTTTTGAAAATATTCAAATTAGGATAATAAGAACATGCTACTGGATATCATTGGCGATATAACATGAATGTCTGTATCGCATTATCATATATATGATAAACAGGAATGTAGAGAGGGTAACGATAAATCTAAACATATTTATAAATGGAACTTTGTCTGTGTGTGTATGTGTGTGTGTCCGTTACCTATAGACTCCAAAACGGCTAAACCGATTTTCTTGAAAATTTACACAGTTGTACTATAAGCGTCTGCGAGTGTTCTTAGCTAGGTTTTGTGTCTAGGTATCCCGATAAATATCGAAAATCGATAATCGAAAAAATCGGGTTATAGAAGGATTGGTCCGATTTTAATCAAATTTGATACACTCATAGACAAAGACATAAGAAACGATATTCAGAAACTTCAAGGTTGCAGTTCTTACAAGAGTGCAGAAAATCGATAATATATATATATATATATATATATATATAAAAGGCAAGATGTTTGTGTGTGTCTGTTTATCTGTCTGTATGTCCTTTATACAAATCCACAATTTTTATCCGATTCTCACCAAACTTCACACAAATATTCTTTAGGCTAAGTCTGAGCTCCAGGACAATGGATTAGTTTTGAATCTTTCATTACACCCGAGCAACGCCGAGCTATACTGCTAGTACTTATAATAAAGCTATTGTTTGATTCTATTTCGTGTGAATCATTAATCACCCTTACGTTTATTACGTAATCATATATGCATTATTGTCAATTTTCTTTTTGCTAATTAAAGATCCATCGACACCAAATCTTATCGGGACTGTTCGTGTGCAGCGTTTGAAAAAAAAAAAAGATAAAAATAAGTTAATGCTTCTTTTGTAGACAATTCGGACAGCAAGCTTCCTTCGTGATTCAGTTGGCTTCCCTTTTTCATATGCCAACTGAAACGATAAATACATATTATTTTCTTATCAAATAAATAAGCTATAAGAAAAGAAAAGCCCACGGTAATAGATAAAAACTGTTTTCATTTCTCGCCAAAACGTCATTGTATTTATAAATTACAATGATCTAACCTTTCTGGGAAGAGAAGATATGTATCTTAACGAGTGGATAACAACGAAATCAAACCAAAATAATGATGCTCATTAATTCCTAAAATTACGTTTTTTTTATTTAGATTAAATTTTATCATAAAAATAAAAGGACTGTACTATTTATTACCTAGAAATTTGTGAGAAAATACAGTAATTCAATGAAGAAAAATAATAACCATCTACGTCTCCAAATTACTATTGCTAAGTAAGAAAAGCACAAACACTGTGCATGAAACAGAATAGTGGGGGGGGTCTCTCAAAAAGCCAATAACGATCTCTGAATGCTTATGGTATTATTAAGTGGGTTGATAATTGTTTGGGACTTAAAAGAAGTAAATTAGTAAATTGATTAAGCTATTTGAAACCAAAAACATTTATATCCATTAAGTGTAATATATTACCTCGAACGTCGGAAGTAATTGACAGGTACATCCGGCTGTAGGTCAGGTCAAGAAAAGTGACAAACGGCTTGAAAGGCGATGGCACAGCAAGGTTGTAGCTGACATATACATCCGGCCGTAGATAAAAATCAACAAAGGACAAGGGTGGCTGACAGATATATCCGGCCATAAATGATGTCAACAAACTGCAATGTAAAAACAAGTAACAAATGACTTGAAAAGCAATGAACCGAGTGCGATTGACAGATATATCCTGCCATAGATAAAAGTCAACAAAGCGACAACCTGAAAATGCAAAAAATGTGTGGGAGTTTTAAGACTATATAAAGACTAGAATTTTTGGCTGAAGAGACGGAGACAGACTAACGACTCCCGGCAGCTCCTTCGTATGTGCAAATACTCTCCGGCTACTTTCCAGCTCGACACAACCGCCACCGACGAAGAATAAAAATATAAGATTATATTTTTATATATACGTGTTCCTTGTTGTTTGTCCAGATCCAGCGGCAGTATACAACAGAAGTACCGGGAACTATTAAGCGGATCTGGATATCTTAATATAATGCGCGTGCCTGTCTGGATTGTTACACTATTCGATTTAGAAATAGGAAATGTAGACACTGAATCACACTTAAGATGGACTCATTATATGTGTGTGTATCTCAAAGATAAAGCATTGTGAAAAAATAAAAGAAATAATTAGTGTAATGTAAATACTAACTGAAATGTGGTTCTACAGAAGGATACTGCAGATATGATGGACCGAGCATGTGAGCAATGATGAGGTTTTGGAAAGGATAGAAACGAAAATGAAATTAATATTGAGCATCAGGAAGACACAACTAAAGTTCCTGGGACATGCAATGAGGAAGGAGGGCTTGGAGAACCTGATACTAACAGGCCAGATAGAGGGAAAAAGAGACAGAGGAAAGCAGCGGATAACATATTTGAAGGGCCTGAGCAAGTGGATAATAGAACTGGGGCTGCGTGGTGTTACAGGAGAAAGTTTGCTAAGAGCCACCAGGGACAGGTAGACGTGGAAGGCCATAATCGCCCACACACAGAAAGTACAAGGCATATAGAAGAAGAAGAAATACTTTTACTGAAAACAACTGGCTTAGTTCAGCAGTTGTATTCCCAAGTTTCTAAATCGTTGAACCTGTTTTTTGTAATGCAAATACTTTTCTAATTAATCAGAGGAGCAAACTGAAACGCTGCCTATCGAACAGACCCTTCTGTTTAATGATATCAACGAATTCAATAAAACATGCATTAATTTATTGTTAATGTGTTTATTGTTATGAAGTTTCTCTCATTACTAATATTAGTGTAAGTCTTACTTTCCTGCCTGCTGGAAGTCCTCTTTCGTGGTTCCAATATATAAAAACACTGGGGACCCTATGACCCCTCTAATTATCGCCCTACCAGCCTCCTACCGATTATTGGCAAAGTGTTCGAAGCCATCTTCAACGACGTGGTGGTTCAACATCTCACAGCCCACAGAGTCTTCTCTGACAGCATTGTTTCCGCTTCAGCAGGTCTACTGCTGATATGCTCATGACCATCACTGAGTATACACACCAGGCTCTCGACAAGAACGCCGAAACCCGAACAGTTGCCCAATATATCTCCAAAGCGTTTGACATGCTGTCCTTCTACGCAAGCTGCGAGGCTATGGTATAACTGGACAATTGTTTGACCTAATCCAGTCATTCCTTTCAAATCGCACAATTAAGGTAGTATTGAACGGATATGCCTCCCAATACTATCGTACGAACGCGGGTGTCTCTCAAGGCACTATTCTAGGTCCTATGCTTTTCCTTATCTACATTAACGATCTCCCATATGTAATAAGATCCCAAGTAGGCATATACGCTGACGACACTACGGTTTACTCTCGCATCGATCAAAAATCTGCAGTGTTTGACAAAGCAAACCTCGCTGCCGAGCTTGAAAAGGACCTCCAGTCTGTCGTGGACTGGGGTAAGAAATGGCTCATGAATTTTAATGCTTCCAAAACGAAGCTGCTATCTATTAACCATCACAGACAATCGCTCTTACCCCCACCCATTAGCATAGATCAGGCTAGTCTCCCTGAAAGCAAAACTCTGCGCCTTCTCGGGTTAAGTCTCACAACAGACCTCAAGTGGAATGTATACATAGAATCCATACCTAAATCCTAATAATTTTCTGTGTAGGACCAGGAAGTTTTTCCCGTCCCGTCCTAAACAATCCTGCACATATATAAATCGACCATCCGCCCGTGCATTGAATACTGGTCGGATGCTCCTGTTATCCACCTAAGTGTCCTTGAGAAAATCCAATGGAGAATCTGCCTATGTGATCGATCTTGACTTGGCATCTCAGATACAGTCACTTTCTCACCGGCGTAATGTGGCTTCCCTGTGTTTCTTCTACAAATACTTTCACAGCTTCTGCTCCGATGAACTTAGCTCACTGGTGCCCCTTATATATGAATTTACTCGAGCCACAAGATTAGCAACTAGGTCCCACCCTTTTACGGTGAAACCAATAAAATGTAAACGCAAATTTTACTCCACCAGCTTCTTTTCTCGCACTTCCCGCCTGTGGAATTCCTTTCCATTTACTCGCTTCCTCGACAGCTACAATCTCCAAGAATTCAAGTGTAAAGTTAATAGTCATCTTCTATCTCACTAACCTGCATCATATCTCTCATGCTTCTTTCTCCGTATACTCCAGTCTCATCAGTATTTTCATCTTTCTCTTACCCACTTCCTGACACCCCTATAACCTGTCACACTTTCTCATAACTTTCCTCTTATGTGACCCCCTGCAAAACAGTGGCAGTAAAATGCCTTGCTTGGGGCAATAGGATTATAAAAAAAAACAAAAAAACTCCTGCCCAAATATATGGCAACAGTAGTCAATTTTTAACTTGATGTGGCTATTATAAATATATTATTATTATATAATATTATTAATTCTTTTAATAATCCAATCTAAGCTTTCGGCTTACATAAGCCATTTTAAAAGATTTCAAATTACATTATATATTATATACACGGACAAACCATAATGACAAACTATTTTTGTTTACATGGAAGATTTCCAAGCAACAACAAACTCGTGCATTTAAGACGCTGGAAGCAATTATCTCATCACAGCTCGTGACGTTACACATGACCAGGCGAGAGTGAAAACAAGAAATATTAAGTATGGTAAGCCAGTGGAATAAACCAACGGCTTCTGTTATTAATCATAGGCATTTAAGAATGTTTGTGGAGATTTCATAGTTTATCTTGTTCAGGTTAGGTTTCAACTGTTTTATGTATATAGCTTCGAGAATTTTTAGTTTTTGTTTATTGTTTTCATGTTTAGGTATAGTTGTGTTTTCAACTAGGGTTTTCCGTAATTGTGTATGTGGTCAGGCATGTCGTTTTATATGTCGAAAAATGTTAGAATTATCGTTCAAGTGTAGTGTCAGGCGTCGTGAAAGCAAGTTTGTGGTGTGATCAACATAAATATTATTTAATCCGTTTGAGATACAATCTCTCAAAGGGCACTTAAATTTGTAAACTGTGTTGGTTTTTCGAAAATCGCTAACCAGGGGAAAAGAATCATTGCAAATAATTGAGTCGGATATACTAGATTTAGAGTAAGATATGATTAACTTAATTTTTTTTTATCAATATTGTATTTTTCTTTCTTCATTTAATGATAATGCTATTAAGATTATCAGATAATACGAAAAAATTTACATGAAATAAATAGACAAAACTTGTCTATATTATTTAATGAAACAGGTATATATATATATATATATTTCATAATGGCAACAATTTTTACATATATTTGCTCTATATGTATTTATATACATATATATTTAGAGCTCTCCTAGAGAGTTATCCTACCATTTTATGTACAGGGTGCTCCTTTGGATTCTTCTATATCTACACCACACACACACACACACACATACACACACGCGCGCGCGCGCGCGCACACACACACACACACATATATATATGTATATATATATATATATATTGTCATGCGCAAACAGATCTGTTTCGCTGCATCACAGCTCATCACTATGGTTAGACTCCAATTGCTTTTTAATCCAGGATTGATACCCGACTGAATTGGCGTCAGTCGGCGATTCTACCTCTGGGCTATGGGCGTTCGGTGGAAGAAGGCAGACTTTTCAGCGCATATATTATCATTATACGTGCCCAATATATATATATATATATATATATATATATATATACTTATCAAGACAATTTATTGTATATCACTTAATATATATATATATATATATATATATATATATATATATATATATATATATTAGAGACTCCGACTGACACCAAATTTGTCGAGTTTCGATCCCGGCCAGAAGCAAGTGGATATGTCTAGCCACACTGATGAGCTATGATACAGCGAAACGGGCTTGTATGTGGATGACTAATATATATATATATATATATATAAACAAATTATTATAGGCACAAAATTTCATAATGGCAACAAATAAAGTCAATTTCATACTTACAGGCATTTATAGATCTAGAATAACGATAGATGTTATAACAAATAAGAAATACGTTTTCGGGATTATGTACCCGTTGGGACTCATTTTGTCATAGAAAACGAAAGACAAATTTAATTAAGACTCTTACACACGGGGCATTTAATATTTGCACGGAAAGTTATTTGGACGTGGAGTTAGATTATATTCGCAGCACCTTATCTAAAAATGGTCATCCCAGTGATGTTGTTAATGGTGTGATGCAGGATGAAATAAGTCATTTTTCAAAGGATAAGCCGTATACTGTGGAAAAATGTCCGGTGTACATAAAGTTATCTTATATTGGTTCACGTAGGGAGCAACTAGCTAAGAAAATTTCTAGCGCAGTTACTTTTCTGCTCAGGTTAGGGTCCATCTTGACACTCGTTCTGCTTTCCCGTCTATGAAAAAGGACTTACTTCTCATCATATTTCATCTGTTATTTACAGATTTATTTGTAGTTGTGGTAATGACTGCATAGGAAGGACGTCACAGAGATTGAATTGTAGGATAAAACAGCATGTGCCACTAAGAATTCTCAAAATGGATGTTCGTGTGGGTCAACTTGTGAACACTTCCGGGTCAGCCATTGATGAACACCTGATAAGTAACAGAAATTGTGGAAATGGCTTCAGTGTGGATGAGTTCACTGTGTTGTCTGGTTCACATTCAACATTTCATTTACAGGCATTTGAGTCGATATACATTAAGACCAGGACCCCGTCTCTCTGCAAACAGAGAGAATGTGCTATCGGACTCCATATTACTATTTAATACCTGCCCATATCCTCCCGATAAAGCATTGGAGTCGATATACATTAAGACCAGGACCCCGTCTCTCTGCAAACAGAGAGAATGTGCTATCGGACTCCATATTACTATTTAATACCTGCCCATATCCTCCCGATAAAGCATTGGAGTCGATATACATTAAGACCAGGACCCCGTCTCTCTGCAAACAGAGAGAATGTGCTATCGGACTCCATATTACTATTTAATACCTGCCCATATCCTCCCGATAAAGCATTGGAGTCGATATACATTAAGACCAGGACCCCGTCTCTCTGCAAACAGAGAGAATGTGCTATCGGACTCCATATTACTATTTAATACCTGCCCATATCCTCCCGATAAAGCATTGGAGTCGATATACATTAAGACCAGGACCCCGTCTCTCTGCAAACAGAGAGAATGTGCTATCGGACTCCATATTACTATTTAATACCTGCCCATATCCTCCCGATAAAGCATTGGAGTCGATATACATTAAGACCAGGACCCCGTCTCTCTGCAAACAGAGAGAATGTGCTATCGGACTCCATATTACTATTTAATACCTGCCCATATCCTCCCGATAAAGCATTGGAGTCGATATACATTAAGACCAGGACCCCGTCTCTCTGCAAACAGAGAGAATGTGCTATCGGACTCCATATTACTATTTAATACCTGCCCATATCCTCCCGATAAAAAAAAGCTTTCCCTCATAGTGTGTCATAATTCATTTTCATCTTTTAGTATTTTAATGTTGAAAAATTAAATTAAAAATCCCAGTTGACCCTGATATGATTAATAAGTATGGAAGCCGGTCGATCATTTTTCGTATTTCTTGTTTTTTATAACATCTATCGTTATTCTTTCATCTATAAATGCCTGTAAAAATGAAATTGACTTTATTTGTTGCCATTATAAATATATATATTATTTGTAAAACGAGTTATTACGCGATCCAGGTTTCTACCTTTTCAGTGTCTTCAGCCGATTAATAATAACTGATTTTACCGGGTTTTTTTTTGGGGGGGGGGTTAACACTCACGTAACAAGGATTATTTTATGAACGCACAGTTTTCAAAATTAGAAGAAATTAGAACGTTTTCATTAATGATTGTATGATCCTAATAGGTATTTATTAATATGGTTACACTTGGTCATAATGTATGTTTTTTTTGTTTTGTTTTTTTTCATTTAGTAATTCATTTTCTTTGTGAATAATATAATAGCTAACTTGTCTTCCTGGCACAGTCTACATTTTTTGCCACCGTTGGAAGACTTGACTGTTTTTATTATACTCCACGTTATATCTGGGTCTTTTCCATTATTTTAATTTCAATTTTCATAACTGGTTATTTTGTATAATTTTCAAAGAATTCTAGTTTATACATACATACATATATATATATATATATATATATATATATATATATATATATATATATAAATTAAGACAGACACGTTATTCCATGGTTAAGTGGTAGTGTAGGCCTATTTCAGGCGAACCATCTTCAGCTTCCGTATTTATTGTACAGAAGATTTTACACGAAAAATATTCTGTACAATAAAGACGGAAGCTGAAGATGATTCGCCTGAAATAGGCCTACACTTCCAATTAACCATGGAACAGTGTGTCTGTTTTAATTTTTACATATATTTACTCTATATGTATTTATATACATATATATTTAGAGCTTTCTTAGAGAGTTATCCTACCACTTTATGTAGAAGGTGCTTCTTTGGATTCTTCTATATCTACATCGCATATATATATATATATATATATATATATATATATATATATATATATATATACTTATCAAGACAATTTATTGTATATCTCTTAAGATGGGATTTCCAGGGACTTTTAATGTACTGTTATGTTCCTATTTTTATCATTTCAGGTGCACCTATCTAAAACATTTTAGTGGCCTTAAATAACTTGAAAAGGCTGATGAGCCATAAAAAAAATATTAATCCGATGGGATTGCTAAATCAGTGAGAAGTCATTTTTATTATTTGTCTATATTTCTGAGATGAGGTAGTATTTACATTATTTAACTGTTCGAACTGTTGTCCTCATCTTTATTACAATCTTTACTACGTTTCGGCCGTTGTATGCTCCGGCTTTTTTCAGTTGCTTAGATTTTTTTTCAATCACTTGGGTATATATCATGACAGTAGGCATATCAACCGAAATGTCATAAACATGGCAATAAAGATAACGGCTACAGTCCGAACAGTGTAAATAATAATAAAAATAATAATAATAATTATTATTATTATTATTATTATTATTATTATTATTATTATTATTATGAACCATGTTTTTCTAGATAACAAGAAAATAAGGAACAATGGCTTTATGCCTAAAAGTATTTGTTAAGTGCATTTACTTACCAGGTGCGCGTGAGTTCAATCCCTGAACAAGTGATAGTGAAAAGAACAAATAAATTAGGAAGAATTAACTTCGACGATGTATATTATTTTTTATCATTTCACCCCCAAGCACACCACTAGTGCGCAAGGGGGTTACAGTAAGAGAAAAGAGAGATATTGAGGAAAGGATAAATGATGAACGAGATTCAAGAGGATAAAAGATGGCAATTGACATTGCATTTAAATTTTTGGAGTTTGTAGCTAACAGGAAAGCAAGTAAACGGAGGGAAGTTCCAAAGCGGGGAAGTGTGACAACAGAAACCGTTGGGGTTGGAGTGGCGGTTACATTTAACTACTTAAACGATAAAAGGGTGCGACCTAGATGCCAACCTAGTAGCGTGTTTAAATTCATCTGGTTTTGAAAACCAGGGAGAAAAAGCTTGTCAGAGCAGTTGCCATGAAAATATTAGTAAAAAAGACAGAGGGAAGCCACGTCATCTCGGTGAGAAAGTGACTGAAGTCGAGATGTCAAGTAAAGATCGATTATATTGCAGATCCTTCTTTGGATTTTGGAGGCTTTGAATAGCTAGTCTTTTCCCACACTGTAAACCCCTGCGCACTAGTAGCGGTTCTGCTTTGGTTGGAGTGAAATGATTAAAACAAACATGCTATTTTTACTGAATCGACGTCAAAAAGAAAGCTTGTTTTCTTCTCAAAACGCATTTGTCTTCTAAAATCTACGAATGCTTAAGCCATGACGTGGTAGTCCAGTAAAACAGACGCCATGAAAACCATTATCTCTTTTTCTTCGCCTTTTTTTCTTCTTTTCCGCATTAGATTTTAAATTAAACAATACTAAACTAAACGTTTTACGTCAACATATGCGGGAGGCAAAATTGTTAGTTCTTACAGAACGATAAGAATTTTAAAGAAAATAAAAGCCTTTTTTTTCACGAATTTTACTGCCTTGGGAACACGGATGTAAATTTGGGATAATAGAAAAGCAAACATATATATATATATATATATATATATATATATATATATATATGCAATCTTTAAAAAAAAAAAGAAGAAAAAGTGAGTAAGTTATTCTCAATCAAAATGGCGTCTAAATACAAGCGAGAAATTATGATAAGAAGAAAGAGTGCTGAGGATTGCATTTCCCGTTCTGTGTAAACACGAAGTCGTGTAAGTCATAAACATTTGAATTGTCGTTCTTCACAATTTACTGCTATCGCCTTAGAAGCGGGCGGCTGTAGCCTGGAGAAGTGACTGAACCGTTGGTAAAGAGAAAACGCTCTTGTAAAGCACTCGCCCGAACACGACGAAGTCATAAAGATAGGTAATTATAGTTTGAGACAAGATAGCAGAATGTCACAATACAACTACGTTTTATGTGCGATGAAACCAGGTGCCTCTTATATAAACGCGTTGTCGTATTCAGATATTCACTTAACTAATACTAGTCTGACACAAGGACACAATACTGGTGCTCTTAATAAAAGTCGGATTCACTAGCAATCAGTAAAGAGCCAAACGTGATATACGCTTTAGGTGTGTCAAAAATTATTCAATCAAAGTAAGAATTATGTAACAATGGAGATTTGATTATTTGGGTTATGAAAGGGGGTAGGATGGCCTAGATCTAAACATGTCACTTTTTAATATTGTCTGGGCAAGATACATAGTGGGAAGAGGAACAGTTTTGTTCTGAAACATGAAAATTTTTGTATAGTGATATTATGCTTTTATAAAACATTGTAATAACAAAATTACAATATATATATATATGTTACTGTAGGCTTTGACAGAAAACATTCCTGAGTACCATGATCAACTCGTAGACATTTAGAAGTCACCACGACTCTGAATGTATTGGATGGGGAGGATAATTGCCTTGGAAATAAATTCACGGAAGGCGCCGAATTTTTTTTTTCTTTTTTACTCAAATGTTTTCGGTTTTTCCAAGATCATCTTCAGGGGTAAATTACAAAGACAAATTGCGATAAAATCAGCATTCTATTGCGATGGTGATTTTTTAAAAGACACGCTTGAGCGCGCTCTGTTATAGCTATTTCAGCATTTAAGATTTATCCGCTTATTTTATTTTATTTTATTTTATTTTTACAAATGAAGCTTTTCTGTCTAAGGAAACTGACCGGAAATTGGTAAAATGTAAAAGAGCATGAATATATATATATATATATATATATATATATATTCATGCTCTTGAACCCACAGTTCAAGCATTTACTTTTATAAAGAGTGCTCGATACAGAGTAGAGCTTAATATTGTAATTTTGTTATTACAATGGTTTATAAAAGCATAATATCTCTACTCAAAATTTTCATGTTTCAGAACAAAACTCTTCCTCTTCAGGTGATATGTAAAAATAAATGGTGAAAACGATTTATTTTCGAAAATATAAGATGAATTTCTGGTTATTTAGAAAATCAGGGAGTTGTAGTTGGAGGAAGTGCATTTAGGTGGGGGTCAAAATTGTCCAATCAAAATTGAGAATTATGTAACCATGGAGATTTAAATATTCGGGTTATACTATGTATCTTACTCAGACAAAATTAAAAAAGTGACCCCTATGGATGAACTAAAGTTATCGCCCGGTTCACACTCCGCCCACGTCTATTGAACAGGTAAAGTGGCTCATCCCTTGTTTCCTGTTTAGGATGCGGTTTCCGGTTTTCTCTTTTCCAATCTTCTCACTTTTTTTTTCAATTGGAGTAGATAGATCTATCTATCGCCCGGTTCACACTCCACCCACGTCTATTGAACAGGTTAAGAGGCTTGTCCCTTGTTCCCTGTTTAGGATGTGGTTTCCGGCTTTCTCTATTCCGATCTTTTCACTATTACATAGCCCCCTGCACATCAGTGGCATTACCGATTTAAAAAAAATATCTAGATCTAAGCCATCAAGCCCCCTTTCATAACACAATTTGCTTGTTAGTAATAAAACGAGCCCGGCTCTCCGGTTTTTTTTTATTTCCAGCCTTGCACTACCCACACATTCAAATTTACAATATCTGTTATTCCTTCATCTAGATATTGACCAGGTTCGTCGTTGCTTAACTTCGGTGATCTTCCTTTTATTTATTTATTTACTTTTTACAAAATGAACATTTGTCTCTGGCGCTTTCGGTTAATCTGTTAGCTATTAGTAAGGAAGTGTTTGTTTGTCTTAATTAATTTTTAATGCAGATTCTGATTGTATTTTTTTCTTAGCAATAGAAATGCTTTCATTCATGAACACAGTCAGCACTTAATAAATGCTGATACACCCAGTTAAGTGGACGGTATGATTCCTGGACGCTCCATCTACGAAGCTCTTGTGTCGAAATATTGAAGCCAACATCAATCACCTAAATGACAAATGTTTTATTTGTACTCTCTCTCTCTCTCTCTCTCTCTCTCTCTCTCTCTCTCTCTCAATTTTGCTAAGAAAATACATATAAACGAATGTCAGTCAGTTAAGTGCCATACGTGATACACGCTTTGGGCGATCATGTCTCGAAAGAGACATGACTGACTGAGCAGAAGATTATCCCGCAGTAGGTTGCCATTGCTTTCGGTGGTAGATTGGTTGCCAGCCAAGGCTATAGAACCCAATCTGTTCTATTATTTAACCCATAACTGGAAGGAAAAAAAGGATTAATAACTTTCTCAATGGTATTTGTGCGTAAGTGAATGCTGGAATTCGAACTCCTCTCCCCAATTTGTCGATCCGAGTCGATATCCACTGCACCACACGCAGACGAAAAACAATTTTCTTCCAGCGTTTATGCATGCGCATGCGTGTTCTTTGTCCATTAGAACGATGTTGGAACTAAGCCAGATGTAATGTTTACTGTCAGTCAACAAATGTATTTCTTACCAAGCGTTCAGTCATTGTTGCTATTTTTTTTTTTTTATAAAAAGAATTACTGACTACTATAATCACATAAAGGATGTGCGTTGTGGTGCAGTGGATATCGGCTCGGAACGAGAAATCGGGGAGCCGAGTTCGAATTCCAGTTGATATTCATTGCATTCACTTACGTGCAAATACCCTTGGGAAAGGTATTAATCCGTCTATTCCTTCCAGTTATGGGTTAAATAACAGGACAGCTTGGGTTCTATAGCCTTGGCTGGCAACCAGTCTGCCGCAGAAAGAAATGGCAACCTACTGCGGGATAATCTTCTGCCCAGTCAGTCTTGTCTCCTTCGAGACATGATCGCCCAAGCGTGTTTCACGTATGGTACTGAACTGACTGATAATCTATTATTTTAGATTACGGTTGAGTTAGTAAGGTAAAAAAATAAGCGAGGGGCTTCAATTACACTTCTTAGTTAAGACGAGCCAACATATGCAGACGATGCAATAAATTCTCAGTTATTAGATTTAAAAAAATGCATCTCGATGTTTCTGTTTCTTTTAATATCTGCTTGCTTTGTGTTTTTCTTCTTTAAAAAGATTATGCCGTAAAATGTAATTTTAAAATAACTCAATAAATTATTCAGTTTTGAGATACTTTCAGTAGAGAGAAAAGGTGGTCCCAATTATAAACGTTAAATAAGCGCTTTTTCCCAAAAATGTTAGCTATTTTGAATTTAGATTAAAGACTCAATATTATATAGATACTTCCAAATGATCAGAATGTTATCAGAAGAGCAATACAAATAAATGCAGAAGGAAATACACTTGTGTTTTATAGATTACACAAAAGCATTTGACAGTGTATGGTACAAGGATTTATTTGAACTGTTACGAAAAGTAAATCTATTTGGAAAAGATGTTAGAATAATCCGTAACTTATACTGGGAACAAACAGCCTTCATACGGAAAGAAAATAAATTGAATAGCTATACAAACGTAGAAAGGGGCGTGAGACAAGGATGTATCGTCTCCCTAGATTTTTCAGCCGTTACAGCGACGCCATCCCAAAAGACATGGAGATCTTACCAGGACTTATTATCAGCGGATGTAATCTTATTAATATAAGATACGCAGATGACACTGGTTTGATGGTCGACTTGGAAAGAAAACTACAGAACCTCCTGGAGAGGGTGGTAGAAGAAAGCGAAAAAACTGGACTATCAACTACACGAAGACATATAGTAGGCATCAGCAAGTGAAAAAGCTCAAAATGCTAGTTACAAACTAAAGATATACCCATCAAACAATTGCAGGAGGTTAAATATCTGGGAAACATTTTAACAGAGGATGAAAAATGCGACAGAGAAACCCGAAAACGCATTGGACTAGTGGTAGGAGCATTAAAAACGTAAGGTGATGAGAAACGAAAAATGTTGTTAGAAAGAAGAAAAGATTGTTGGATTACTGTGTTATCCACTCTCTTAAGGAGCAGAGAATGCCAGACAATCTCTCTACGAAAATGTGAAGCAGAAATGTGGTTCTACAGAAGGATACTGAGAATTCCATGGACGGAGAGAGCAAGCAACAAGAAAGTCTTAAAGAAAATGTCAACAGAAGAAACATTTATACTCAGAATCAGGAAAAGACAGCTGAAATTCCTTGGACAAATAATGAGGAAGGAAGGTTTGGAAAACATAGTATGAGAAAGAGCGATAGCGAAAGAAAACGAGTCACTTACCTGACGACCGTGTGTGAATGAATGGTAGAACAGGTGGAGGGAGGAAATAGAGAAAAACTGCCACATGGGATTGAAAGTTGTGGAGAGCTATGATCGCCTATATCCTGAATGAAGCTGGAAGAAGAGGATCTGTAAATATGGTAAGGAATTTTGAAGAATCTCCTCATAGATGAAGAGACTTGAAGCAAGAGATACGACATTCTAAGGGTAAATAATAAGAATGACATGGACAGAGTAAGTGAAAAAATAAAGAAAACTTCAGAAAAACATTGACTACAAGCAAACTTATAATTACAACCAGGAAAAGACTATTGAAGTTACTTTTATATACATAATGATGAAAGTGGGTCTGGAGAATTAAACACTCATAGGACATATTGAAGGCAAGAGAATCAAGGAGAAACAGTAATGAACCTACTTAATGAATTCTTAAGGAATATAGAAACAACAGCTAAACTTATAATTACAATCAGAAAGAGACAGTAGAAATTACTGGAACGTATTATGAGGAGAGACGGTATAGAGAATTTAACACTTATAGGACATAATGAAGCAAAGAAAAGCAATGGTGAAATTCTGAGAACACTCGTTAACTACTGGATAGTACAAAGATTGGAGCTAGAGAATTAAAAAATTGGAACAACAAAATACACGAAGCTATTGAGAGTCATGATAACCTACACCTTGAAAAAACTAAGGACGTGTAAATATAGAAGGAGACAAACTATTGACTGAGTCTAGTGAAACGTTTGAAGTCCTCTCAAGTAAACTGGTCTCCTTGATGGAAAAGCGACAACAGAACTCAAGTATATATATATATATATATATATATATATATATATGGGAATCGAAAGGAAAAAAAATGACAAAGTTCCTAATATAACATGGAGTATATTAAAAAAGCGAAACCTTAAAATGGTGGTGATGTCCGCAATTTGTACCAAGAAGAAAAGTAAGCCATAATATTATTTCCAGAACAAATAAATAAATAAATACTTACTAAATAGAAGTGATGCCTGGATGTTTACATACCAGAAAATATATTTTAGGATCATGCAAACCCGGATAAAAATGTTTAAGAGCCTTAAAAAAAAAAACAAAAAAACTCCTTCATCTTAAAATTTCAGTTATTTTAAACTTCCAGTCGTGCGTTCGTAAAAATCTTTTGTTTTTTAAATAAGTTCACTTCAAGCAAGGTAGTTTTACTACCACTGGTGCGCAGGGGTTAGAAAGGGGGAAATGATGAGAGAGAGAGGCAGGTTATAGGGGGTGTCAGGAAGAAGGTAATAGAAGGATGAGAAGTCGGAAAAAGTCACATTACAGATTCTCTGTTGGATTTTGTCAAGAACCCCGAGATGAATAGCAGGGTCACCCGACCAGATGTGGCAGCAGTATTCAGTACACGGGCGGATGGTAGATTTATATATGTGCAGGATGGAATCAAACAGGAAAAACTTACTGGCCCTACACACTGAACCAACCTTTTTAGCAGCAGATTTAGTTTTGGATTTGATATAGTCATTCCACTTGAGGTCTGCTGAGAGAGTTAAGCCAAGGAGGCGCAGTGTTTTGCTTTCAGGGAGGCTAGCCTGATCCATGCTAATGGCGAGTAGGAACGATTGTCTGTGACGGTTTACAAATAGCAGCTTCGTTTTGGAAGCATTAAAATTTACCAGTCATTTCTTACCCCAGTCCACCACAGATTGGAGGCCCTTTTCAAAGTCAGCAGTGAAGTTGGCTTTGTCAGCTTCAGCAGATTTTTGATCTAATCGAGAGTAAAAAGTGGTGTCGTCAGTATATATGCCTGCTTGGGATCTGATTACATCCAGGAGATCATTAATAAAGATCAGGAAAAGCGTAGGACCTACAATAGAGTCAAATAATATCGGAGAAGAGGGGGACTAAATAGATTATTCATCCAGGCTTGTAGGAACGTAAAATGTAGTTTGTAATGTGTATGCATGATTTCAGGCCTTTTATTTAATATCTATAATAACATTTCTAGAATAAAACATAGTTGCTAAATAGCAATATTTTTTTAACACAAATACGAAGGACCGACATTTCAGTGTCTTGAAAATATATATATTTGGACATGTTGATTTTTCACGTTTGTTAGAAAATCAACATTTCACTCAGTGTGAGTTGTGAGATTTGATATGATAAAGTCTGATAACAAAAATTAGATTCATAGCTATTACAAATTTTTGAGGTTTAAAGATCGTCTGAAAAATATACAGAAACATCAAATTTCCACAGACTTTTGCTTACAAACTGACTTCAAAATTTTATTTTTCACGAATAAATCCAAATAAAGTTAATATTTTTATATTATATACACTGAATAGAAAATTATGAATCACAACAAGGAAAATATGCAATTCTTTTGCTGTTTTCGGTAAGTAAAAACTGTAACGATTATAATAAAAGCTAATCAACGAATAAGATTTCTTAGATCATTTGACAGATCATCTAAACTTATTTATAAATGGAAATGTCTGTGTGTGCGTGTGTGTCTGTGTCTGTGTGTGTCCGTTACCTATAGACTCTGAATGGCTGAACTGATTTTCTTGAAAATTTACACAGTTGTACTATAAGCGTCTGTGAGTGTTCTTAGCTAGGTTTTGTGTCGAGGTACCCCCGATAAATATCGAAAATCGATAATCGAAAAAATCGGGTTATAGAAGGAGTGGTCCGATTTTAATCAAATTTGATACACTCATAGACAAAGACATAAGAAACGATATTCAGAAGTTTCAAGATTGCAGTTCTTACAATAGTACAGAAAATCGATAATATATATATATATATATATATATATATATATATATATATATATATAAACGGCAAGATGTTTGTGAGTGTGTCTGTTTATCTGTCTGTATGTCCTTTATACAAATCCACAATTTTTATCCGATTCTCACCAAACTTCACACAAATATTCTTTCGGCTGAGTCTGAGCTCCAGGACCATGGATTAGTTTTAAAGCTTTCATTACACCCGAGCAACGCCGGGCTATGCTACTAGTAATTAATAAAAACAAAACATAGAAAAAAGGACATATGACACTATAATACTACTAGGCGCAAATTATAATATATAATGTTTTAAATTTGCATTGTTTATTGAAAATCATACTAAAACTCCTACACAGTATAACATATTACTTAATAATATAAGTAAATTGTTCAGTATAATTTACCTTTGAAGTAAATGAAGGTCTTATTTTATGGCACAATGATCTAGTAATAATGAGCTTGTGTTTTGTCCATATACAATTTGTAAAGCTTCATCTCTCCTCTCACGACAAATAAACAATGTGTCTACCGCCATCACTGAATATGTATATCAGGCTCTTGATAATAAGAGTGAAGCTCCAGCCGTAGCGCTAGATATCTCGAAACGTTCTGGGAATTAACATTCACACACACACACACACACACACACACACACACACACACATTATTATCTTCAATATTATTTACTGGCTCACACATTTCACTCCTATGCATTTTAATAACATGCTTGTTTGCATCTGCAAAACACGCTATGTTATCAAGCAGTGATTGATTAATCTTGACTGGTCATCCAGTGTTCACGTGATTAAATCCTATTTTCCCGCGTATTCTGCTTGTCCATATAAGCAGCGCATTCACACGTGTTTCCCTCAGTTGGAGCCCAGCCTACCGGCTGTCATTATGCCATTCCCCTCACATATACATACCGAAGGTCGCAATTAGGCGCCAGTTTATTTACTTACACACACATGCATATGCACACACTTTTCCTAATACAAACTCCAATGGAAACTCGAGTTACCTCATCTCAAATTGTATAGATCTCTTCTTTTCAGAACTTTATTCCAATCAATCTTTCGTTGAACATTTTACTGTACAAGGGAGAGAACTTCTTCATCTCCATATTTGCATGCATATTCAACCATCTTTGTAACCTTTGTTAATACATTGTTATTCCAGTTACTTTGGCGTCTTCGTTCTTTCGTTTTTCCTATGTGTCATATTGCGTCGAGTCGAATTACACATATAAAAAGTCGTTAACGGATACTCGGTATCCGCTACAGCTTGACACGCAGGCTTCTGTGCAAGATCCAGGGTTATGGTATCAGTGGACGACAGTTTGGTTTAATCCAGTCGTTCCTATCAAATCGTGAAATGAGGCTCGTTATGAACGGGAAAGCTTCTAGGTCCTTTCACACGAACGAAGGTGTCCCTCAAAGCTGTATCCTGGGTCCTACGCTGTTTCTGATTTTTATCACTTGTTCTTGTTGAAATCAGTTCGCATTTAGGCAGTTATGCACATGATACCACCATTTACTACCATCTCAATAGGAAATCTACTAAGGCTGACAAAGTAAACCTGGCTGTTGCTCTTGAAACTAATCTCCAATCAGTGGTTAACTGGGGAAGAAAATGGCTTGTAAATTTTAATGCCTCCCATACAAAACTGCCCTCCTTAAACCACTGTAGAGAAACTTACTTTCCCGCCATCAGCATGACTAATCATTGTTTCCTGCGGAGCAAGACATTGCGCCTCTATGGCCTCACTCTCTCAACCGACCTGAAGTGGAACGACTACATCGAATCTATAGTTGCATCTACTGCTAGGAAGTCTGGATAACTGTGTCAGGCCAGAAAGGGTTTTTTTTTTTTGCCAGAATCTATCTTGCACATTAATAAATCTACCATTCGTCCATCCATCGAATACTGTTGCCATAACTGGTCGGGTGCACCTGCTATTCATATCGAGGTTCTCGACAAAATACAAAAAAGGATCTGCAATGATCCTAACTTGGCATCTTGACCTCAGTCATTTTTCTCACCGACATGATGTGGCTTCTCTTTTATACAAATATTTTCATGGTAACTCTTCATTTCCCTGGTCCCCCAACCACACGAAATTAAGCACGCTACGAGGTCGCTATCTACGTCCCATCCTTTTTTCGTTAAAATAGTTAAATATAACCGCCACGTCTACTCCAACAGTTTAATTTCTCGTATTCCTGTCCATGGAACTCACTTCCGTTTATTTGCTTCTTGATAATCTCTAAAAATTGCTATCTTCTATCTTCTTGAATCCCATTCATCTTTTATCATTTCTTCAATACCCCCTATACCCAGTTTTTCCTCTCACTGCAACCTCCTGTGCACTAGTGAAATGATAAAATAATAATAATAATCATTAACTTTTATAAGGCTGTGCTATAAGACTTTCACTGATTGCCGGAATGAAATTCCAACGCGACGATTTTGAAGCTAAACTTAATCTTTAAATTCCTTTCTACAAAAAAACGCTAACGACTAGGAAAATATTTTGTGCAACACCACTCTTCCCAGATCGACCTCCCCTAATATAGGTACATACCCAGCGGAAGTGTTAATCTATTTTTCATAATCTATATTGGAGTTAATCAGATATGCAGTTAGTGTAATGATTATCGGCGCTGAAACGGCGAACCGAAATCAAATTCTGGCTTCGTCTGTTTATTTCACTTTCTTTCGATTTGTTGCCTATAGAAAAGGTATGAGTCCTTATTTGTGTTATCCTGGGCTAAACGATAATGATAATGATGAAAATTAACCGTTTCAGGAAACATTCGACATCCACTGACCGAACAGTTGGCATTACAGTAGGCTTAAATTTATAAAATCTTTCTCTCAAAACAGGTTTTTCAAAACAGGCTTCTCATGTCCACTGTTATTCCTTCTTCTAATATTTGAAGGAGTTTCCTCAACATCTCAGTTATTTCATTATTTTCCTTCTAGTTTTATGTGCTATCCATTTTATCTGTTGCCGCTGTTGGAAGTCATCAAGTGGTTTTGGTTTTGCTATTTGGTAACTTTATTTGTTTGTGATTCTGTAGCGTTAATTTTATGAAAGATTTTTCATTTTTTCCAAGCCTAACTAGTAAGATAGACTAAGCTTCCTTTCACTGGATGGCAACCAATCTAGGAGAAGAAAACTGAATTCAAAACCGGAGAGAAAGCAACGGGAAAACACACTATATATGTACAAACATATAAATATTGTCTTTGAAATTCACTTAAAAACGCTAAGAACTTTTGTTCCGATCCAATATAGTCTTTCCTGACGTGATGCAATGGTTAGCAAGCTTGTCTCGCTAGAACCTATTACAACTGAGTAGTGAGTTCGATCCTCACTGGGTACCCCATAACTTCGGCCTTGTGCTACATCTAAGTGGCGCTTAGTAAATCAACTATAGTCTTTCCCAAGAAGCCATGTCAATTCAATGATCATAAAAAAAAGCAATCTGTTGAGACCCATTACCACCTACGTCCTGAAAGAACATTGTATTTTTTAAAAAATGCATTTAGATTTGTAACCCAATATTCAGTTTGGGGTGCTAAGTTCGATAACATTGAATCGATGATTCAGTAGATAAGAGAGAGAAAAAAAGTTCGTTGAGTGTTACATGAATCAACGTCGTAGTATATGTTAATTTGATCGACGAGGTAAGGCTTGGTGGTTGTTATAGCAAAGATATTAGTTTTGGGTGGCCCCCGGCCGCGGTCAACGACTTTATTTCGTTTCGGTTTATTTAAACGGTACCCACTTTGTGAAATGTAGGAAGAAAGATAAAGTGTTGATTTCTTTAATTAAGAAAAAACAAGTAAAGAAAAAGTTGGGTGGTGGGTTTTGCTTTTGTTTTTTGTTTTTTTAAGCTTACCGTCGCTCAGTTTAAAAGAAAAAAAATAAAGAAACAAAAAGAAAGTTCCTTATGAGATTCTGTCATCTGGAATCAAGTGTTCTTCTCTCCTTTGTCCCTCATCTCTCGTCATCACAATCTCATACTCACGCTCATAGTCAAACTGCGCTCTGCCCCCACAATGTTTTTCTCTTCCTTTCTTTAATTCTAGGTAAGTTGTCAGACGTGCTGGTGGTAAGAGGAGACTAATCAGCGGAAGTCGTTTTTAGTACGTGACGTTTATATCATCTAAGTAACATTATAACGCACGCTGTGGGTGCGTTGTGGTGCAGTGGATATCAACTCGGAACGACAAATCGGGGAGCTGAGTTCAAATTCTAGTTGAATTCGTTACGTTTACGCACAAATACCATTGGGAAAGGTATTAATCCGTCTCTTTCCTCCAGTTATGGGTTAAATAACAGGTCAGATTGGGTTCTATAGCCTTGGCTGGCAACCAGTCTACCGCAGAAAGTAATGGCAACCTACTGCGGGATAATCTTCTGTTAAGTCAGTCATGTCTCTTTCGAGATCGTCCAAGTGTGTATCACGTATAATACTTGACGGACTGAAGTAACATTAATGTGCGAAGCGGCTCTTAATGGTGGTGTTCTGGAACTCGGCAGATGTTACACGGTCGACACTGCGCTTTCACTCCAGAAACCTGTCCTTGAATGAAACATGCATTTTTCTGCTCTGTTCTTTTTTTTTAACTTTTTTATATGTCTGTTATTATTATTATTATTATTATTATTATTATTATGTCATTTTTCATCATATTTCGATTTCTGCTTTGGTCTCACTACCAACCAAGTCTGCGGGGAGACCTAAGGCAGGTCGTGGCGTGTTGTTATGGCTTCATTTCATGTTTTTCTATCTTCCCTATCATCCCTAGCATTACATAGATAAAGTTTTCCTTAGTGTGTGGGCTGTACTTAATAAGACAATTTTTTGTATATCTCTTAAGCTGGGGTTTCCAGGGATTCTTTCAATGTGTTGTTTTGTTCCATTTTTTATCATTCCAAGTGCACCTACTATCACTGGCACAACTCTTGTTTTCAATTTCCACATTTTTTCTATTTCAATTTCCAGGTCTTTATATTTTGACAGTTTTTCAAATTCCTTGATTGCTATGTTACAATCCGCTAGACAAGCCATATCAATTAATAGACAAGTTTTCTCTTTCTGGTTTTTAACAATAATGTCTGGCCTGTTTGCTTCAATTTTTCTGTCTGTGTAGATGGTGTAATCCCATAGAATGGTTACATCTTCTATTTCTGTAACCGGTGCTGGGTGATGTTCATACCAGTGTTTGTTTACAGCTTTTCCATAATGTTTGCACATTGCCCAATGTAAATATTGTCCAACTCTATCGTGGCGATTTTTATATTCATTTGGGGCAAGCACAGAACAGCCTGAGATTAGGTGGTCTATTGTTTCTTGGTGTTTATTATTATTATTATTATTATTATTATTATTATTATTATTTCCTTTTCTGCTGTATATTCATTTCCTTCCGGGTCATAAGGTTAGAAATGACACCATGACATTTTCATGAAAAAAAAAAATGATAATAATACAACCTAAGAACACAAACTTTACATAGATAGAGCCCTTCATAAGGGGTGAGCTGTACTTGTGTAAAAAATATATTATTATTGTTATCATTCAATCATTTATTTGTTTACTTATTTTATTTTATGTTCAGCAAGTTACTTTTTCTTGAATCGGAACAAAAATTCTTAGCGTTTTTAAGTGAATTTTAAAGACAATATTTAGATATTTGTCCATCTGTTTAAAACACGTATGTATCGTTTTGTTCCACTATCCATTGCCATCTTTAGAGAAACTTCATGATTCCATTCTCTCACCGATGACATCTTTCTGTATGGTGGACTGGTCTAAGTTGTTTTAACATCTTCCATAAATTATTCCTGTTAAAATAATTTTGTAGGAATTGAAATCAGTGTTAATTCGAAAGTGCAACGTCAAGTGGGTACGGAGGGTGGTGTAGAATATTGCAGCCAAGCTGTACCAATTGCTTCAAAGTTGTACCAATTACTGATGGGTGTGCAAAGAGATGTGAGATAACAACTGTCTTGATAGAAGACGACAGTTTTTTTTTTCGAATGGCCAGTTCTGGACGCTTACCACAGATTGCTGCTTTTGCTGTTGAAAAATTACTGTCTTATTTTGCGAAAAGAGCTCGTAGTACGCACTTTTAATTCCAAAAGACAGACAACATCACCATCTTCGGATTCAGAATAGCTTTTGAAATTGTTAACGGTGACTCATTCCGTTTTCCATATGACACTTTTTGCTCTATATTGTTGTAAACCAGTGGTTCTTTTCATGGACCCCTTTTTTTTTATTTGTAATTTTTTTATGGCCCACTCCTAGTCACTTACTTTCAAAATTTCATTTTACAATTTCCGGAACAAATAAATACTGATATTTCTCCACATAAACTTCAAAACTAGTTGTTTAAAAAATTCAGTTAAATGAAATAAACTTTTATTTTAGCAAAAACGTTCTGCACAAAAATGCACACACAAATTTAAAAAGTTCTGCAAAATAAAAAATATAAAAAAATTGTTACGAAAAATAAAAACGTTCTGCACACACATTTTGTATAAATGCACACTAGTAACATATAAATATTATATTAATATAAATCATATTATATAAATCATATAAATCATATAAATCATAAATCATATAAATTATATAAATCATATTATATATAAATCATATTATAGTAACATATAAATGCACACTAGTAACATATAAATGCACACTAGTAACACTAGTAACACTAGTAACATATAAAACACTGGAAAGTTATTTTATTACATAATTTACATTTATTAGTACTAAAATATTGAGGGCAACAGAATTTTAGCACTGTATCCCTACTCGGTGAAATGTTGTCCCCTGAATCTCAATTTTTTTCTGTGGCACCCATAAAATTTACCAGGGTCTCTTTCGACCATGTCGCCCAGTTTGAGAATATCTGTTGTAAACAACCCATTTTTCATCGCTCTTTTTATCGTTGTTTTCATTTTTTTTTGTTTTTTTTTTGTTACATCTGAGTAGATAATCGCAGTTGGAAAATGCGATTTCATAAATTTCTTTTTCTCGTTAAATCACGAAACACACAAACATAGCTGTGATCTAAATGTTTTTAATCGCCTTACAACGCTCCTAGGAGTCATTTGATTTTGATTTATTGTTCATAAGTCTTTTGACCTGGTCATTATGAACAATTGCAATCCTGACAGAACATTAGCCTTTTCTTTCCTTTTTCTTTGAATCATTTCGCCTCAATCAAGGCAATAAAGCCACTAGGACTCAAGGGTTTACTGAGTGTTAGAAAATATAAGAAAAACTAATATTAAGCAGAGAGGATAATAAATGAACAAGAACTAAGAAAACGATAACGACTGACATTGCGTTTAAATTTTGAAGATCAAATTTGATTAGAAAACATAAAGCTGGAAGAGAATTCCACAAGCGAGAAGTGCGATAGAAGAAACTATCAGCGTAGAACTTACGGTTACCTTTATCCATTTCAGATGTAAAGTGATGAGATCTTTCTGTAGTAGTACTTTCTAGTAGTGCGCTTAAATTCATAAATTTTCGTGCCAAAGAGGAAACATCATCAGAACAATTACCGTGAAAGTATTTATAGAAAAGCCATATGGAAGCTACGTTACGGCGGTAAGAAAAGAACTGAAACCGAGATGCCAGGTCAAGATCAAAAACACTGCAGATTTTTTTCTCTAAATATATAGTAGATGCGCCAGACCATATGTAGCAGCAATAGTGAAAACGAGATGAAATGGTAGATTTTTGTCTTTTTGATCAACATTTCTATTTTTGAACTTAGTTAACCATTTACAAGCAATGCTCTTAGCTATGGAACTCATATATATATATATAGCACACATCTTTTTTGCTGTTTTCAGAATATTAATTTCTTTTTAAAAATAAAAAGTATATTAAATGACAAAAATATATCTCATTTTCTTCCATTTTCACATTTTATGTAGAAACATTTAAAATTCACAACCCACACACGAATCGTATAGAAAAATGCATTGAAATATCGTCTTCCAGAATATGTGTATATATGCAATATATTTCAGTCATACGTGAAGCGAAATATCATGTTCAAACGTCACCTAGGAAAAACCTGTTCCAAGTCAATATTAAGTTGATGTAAATGTTTCTAGCATTTTGGGGAGGAACTATTTAATGTACATATTTATAAGAAAATTATATTTATAAGAAAATTATTCAGTCATCGAAGTATTTTCTTTTGTTTTCTATGAAGTTGCGCCTTTTTTAACGGATATGATTACATTTTTAATTCAATGATTTCTTAGAGGAATATTTCGATATACTGATAATGTTGACTCAACAAAAAGCAAAGCAAGTGATAATTTGAAAACCACAATTCTAGAGAATGTACTTCTTGGGAGATAATTTTTATTCTCGTTCCATTGAACATTCGCTGCATCATATTTGCAAGAGGAGGAATTTTTCTAACGCAGTAAAATCACCGACTGAGTTCCGTACTTTGTTTTGACTTAGTGATCATGAGCATTTGCAAGCATGTCGGAACCATACGCTCTATTATAATGCGGCATTCAAATGAGCCAGTTGATCACTGGGTGTTTACGCATTTATTTCAGCATTCAACAAATTGTAATCACGATTTTCGTTCAAATCTTATTAAAAAGAAATTCATTTTATTTGAGTTGCTGGTACTGGTTCTGGATCTCGACATGATTTCGTCGTTTTGGTACTTCAAAATAAATAAATTTTCGAAAATGAGAGTTTATTTTTTTGAGCAACAAGAGAAAAATGACGCGTTTAAAAGCTGAAGATCATTCATTTTTTTTTTTTTTGGTTCTTATTGAACACGTTTACACGTTTCTGAAACTTCCCTACTGTCTGCTCAAGAACGAAAGATTTGAATAACTTACAGAATTGCCACTCAATTCCATTGACATAAAAACATCCCTTTTATTTTGTTTCTAAATTTCTGCAAATTTATGTTATTTTTACTGCATTTTTCCATCCTACTAACTCTCTCTCAAAGACGAGACGCCACAAGCTTCTAGCTGCTTTATTATTATTCCTTTAGATAGAGATGGATAAACTACACCCCATAGTTCCACCAATCATACTAAGACCCGCCATGCCACGTTCAATGTAGCAAATCCCTACTTTAAGGAACCGAGTCCCAAGAGAACGCGTCGTCGATCGCTACAGTCTAAACCTGTTCAAATCTAAATTCTATATATAGAAAAGTAACTGGGAAGCCACGTAACAGCGGTGGGAAAGGGATTGAAACCGAGATGCCTGGTCAGAACCAATAACATTAGAGGTTATTCTTTAGATTTTGTTAAGTTTCTCTAAATATATAACAGAAGCACCAGAACATATGCGGCAGTAATAGTCAAAGCAAGGACGTATGGTAGATTTCTCAGTTTTTCTGATCAACATTTCATCTGACACATATATCCGCAAAAGCTTCACCTCTTGCTCTGTAACCCTCCACACAAGTGGCCCACGGGCCTTGTTCAGGGTGAAAATTATTGTAACAAATTTCTACAAAGTTACTCCAGTCCATTAGTTTTCAAATTCTCTGGATTTACATTTTTTTTTTTTTGCCCGTGAGCACAAAATCTGTTCTTCAAATATTCCCGACATCTGTCGTAACATAAATAAAAATGCTTTCATATATTATATTATATACCTTCACTTGATCTTTTTCTTAGAATGTGTTAAATATCCAGCTATGATATCCACTAAAATAAAAATAAAAATTAATAATCTTAACATTAATCTGAGTCTGCTGCTGAGGAAGTTGGTTCACGGTGTTATGTCAGATAATTTTACTCGCTAGAATTTGCGTTTTTTTTTTTATAGGTTCAGAGTCAATGCATTGAATATTGCTGCTGTATCTGGTCTGATACTTTTTCTATGTATTTCTATGTATTTCTTCTCTCGCAATTTCCCACCTGTGGAACTCGCTTCCATATTCTTGCTTTCCTGACGGCTACAACCTCCAGGAATTTAAATGCAATGTCAATACTCATCTATTAACCACTTGACTCTAGTTCTTTCACCACCCTGTATATCCTTTCCCTTCTCTCCACCTTTGCAGCTGTCATCACACCTGTATTCCCATCTTTCTCTTGCTCCTTTCTAAATGGTTCGTCTTCCTCTTCACTCTCTTCTACTTAATCTGTTACTCTTATGTAGCCCCCTGCACATCCGTGGCATTACCGCCTTGCTCGGGGTGATACGATCAAAAAAATATCTAAATATTCTTGGAAAAAAAATCAAAAGAAAAAAAAATCACAAAAATCACAAAAATCACAAAAAATCACAGATTCAGTAACTTCTTCACTTTCGAAACGTGGCATCTCAGTGTCTCTTCTATAAATATTTTTATGTCAGTTGTTCCGAGGAACCTTCCTCTTTGGTACTTCCAGAATTTAAGCGTAGTACTCGATTATATCTGTGCTGTGTTGCAATGGATATCGGTTCAGAATGAGAAATCGGAGAGCCGAGTTCGAATTCCGTTTGAGTTCTTTACTTTCACTTACGTGCAAATACCCTTAAATGCATCCATCTCTTCTTCCTCCAGCTATGGGATAAATAGCAGAACAGACTGGGTTTTATAGTCTTGGTTGGCAACCAGTCTACCGCAGAAAGAAATGGCATCCTACTGCGGGAAAATCTTCTGCCTACTCAGTCATGGATCGAAAAAGACATGATCGCCCAAGCGTGTATCACGTATGGCACTTAACTGACTGCCAAGGTTAGCAGTTACGTCTCATCATTTTACTGTTGACATTGTTAGATGTAACTGTAAGTTCTATTCTAATGGTTTCTTCTTCTGCACTTCTCACCGGTGAGGGTCTCTCTAGCTTCTTGGTTTTCTGTCAACTACTATCTTCAAACGTCAATTGTCATTTTTTCTTTTTGAATTCCCTTATTCCTCAATAACTTTTTCACATTTCATTTCACTTTCAGTTATCGCTTGCGTCTTTGTGGCTTTATTACCTTGCTTAGAATAAAATAACAAAAAAATTCCTTGATTGTAAGTAAAGAAAAGAACATTTTCAAGTAAGCATTTTTGCTTAATCCACATATTTTCTTATATCATCAAAAAATTATTTTCTCTCTGCAGAAGCAAACTTGCAACAAAGTGTGGGATCTATAGCTTAATGGTTATATCGGAGGGTAGAGATGAAAAAAAAAAAAAGAAAATGATGAAGGAAACCAACGGAGATTTATCTCTTTGTCTTCCCCATCTACTTGCTTTCTTTAAGTATCAGCTTAAGGCTTAGATCAGAATTGAGAAAGAGAAATATAGATAGAGAGATGATGGGGGGGGGCTGTTATCTTCAGTAAGCTTCAGAGAAAAATGACTGAATGTAGCGTGAAGGCTGACAAGAGTCGCAACTCAGGGTAACTAATTGGGTAAAGAATTTTATACTTTCAGAATGACCTTTCAACTCAGCCAAAGTTAAGGTAGAATTAAGGAAGAATAGAATTTTCTTTTGTTAAGCTAGTTCACTCATTTATCCCGTTTAATTTTGAAAATTTTCACATTTCCACTTCTCACTTACCTCATTGCCTCGAAAAGACACAATTATTTGCAAGTTTGTCTCGCTAGATCACTTACTCTTAAATAGTGAGTTTGATCCTCCTTTCATCTTTCGGTACCTCGATGTGGTGTAATGGTTAGTAAACTTGTCTTGCTAGAATCATTACAATTAAGTAGTGAGTTCGATTCTCACTAGGTACCCCGCACCTTCATCTTTCGGTACCTCGATGTGGTGTAATGGTTAGTAAACTTGTCTTGCTAGAATCATTACAATTGAGTAGTGAGTTCAATTCTCACTGGGTACCCCGCACCTTCATCTTTCGGTACCTCGATGTGGTGTAATGGTTAGTAAACTTGTCTTGCTAGAATCATTACAATTGAGTAGTGAGTTCAATTCTCACTGGGTACCCCGCACCTTCATCTTTCGGTACCTCGATGTGGTGTAATGGTTAGTAAACTTGTCTTGCTAGAATCATTACAATTAAGTAGTGAGTTCGATTCTCACTAGGTACCCCGCACCTTCATCTTTCGGTACCTCGATGTGGTGTAATGGTTAGTAAACTTGTCTTGCTAGAATCATTACAATTAAGTAGTGAGTTCGATTCTCACTAGGTACCCCGCACCTTCATCTTTCGGTACCTCGATGTGGTGTAATGGTTAGTAAACTTGTCTTGCTAGAATCATTACAATTAAGTAGTGAGTTCGATTCTCACTAGGTACCCCGCACCTTCATCTTTCGGTACCTCGATATGGTGTAATGGTTAGTAAACTTGTCTTGCTAGAATCATTACAAGTAGAGAGTTCGATTCTCACTAGGTACCCCGCACCTTCATCTTTCGGTACCTCGATGTGGTGTAATGGTTAGTAAACTTGTCTTGCTAGAATCATTACAATTGAGTAGTGAGTTCAATTCTCACTGGGTACCCCGCACCTTCATCTTTCGGTACCTCGATGTGGTGTAATGGTTAGTAAACTTGTCTTGCTAGAATCATTACAATTGAGTAGTGAGTTCAATTCTCACTGGGTACCCCGCACCTTCATCTTTCGGTACCTCGATGTGGTGTAATGGTTAGTAAACTTGTCTTGCTAGAATCATTACAATTAAGTAGTGAGTTCGATTCTCACTAGGTACCCCGCACCTTCATCTTTCGGTACCTCGATGTGGTGTAATGGTTAGTAAACTTGTCTTGCTAGAATCATTACAATTGAGTAGTGAGTTCAATTCTCACTGGGTACCCCGCACCTTCATCTTTCGGTACCTCGATATGGTGTAATGGTTAGTAAACTTGTCTTGCTAGAATCATTACAATTAAGTAGTGAGTTCGATTCTCACTAGGTACCCCGCACCTTCATCTTTCGGTACCTCGATATGGTGTAATGGTTAGTAAACTTGTCTTGCTAGAATCATTACAATTAAGTAGTGAGTTCGATTCTCACTGGGTGCCACATCTAAGCAGAGCTTAGAAAATCACTTTATCTCATTTCTTTATTGTCAGGTGAAAAAAAGTAAACTTGTCCAACGATTTGGGAATATTTCTCTTCTATTCTTTCATATTTATTTTTTCTGTATTTCCTTATATCATTTTGAGACTGGTTAAAGTATTTGTTTCTTATATTATATCTTGGTAGAGACATGCATATTTGTAAGTATATTTCTTTTTTACAACATTACAACGGGGGGACAACATTGTAGACAATGGATCAATTTATATTGATGCCACCTCATGAAATTGTAGATATCGTCGTCGTCCTGCGGCCTTGGCAGAGATAAAACTCACTACACCTCTCCAGTATTCCCTGTGCATTTGGAACCCTGGCACAGTTTATAGCGAAATTCATAATCTTGTAAAAATAGCTGAATACTTGATGCTTCGCCAGGGCTACCAAGGGTGTTTCTATTGTGACACCAACACTGGATGGGTTGTCTCCAGGCCCCATCCTGTTATTTAACCCATAACTAGAGGGAAGTGACGGATTAATACCTTTCCCAAGTGTACGAGTGCTTAAGTGAATGCAGGGTACTCAATTGGAATTCGAACTCGGCTCACCGATTTCTCTTTCCAAGCCGACATCCACTGCACCACAACGCACATCCGTCACTATAGATATAAGTTTACTTACACTTTTCGTAGATAAAACGTGACTGTTGGTGATTGTTATATGAAACATTCCAGAATAGGGAATTGTTGGTTCAATACATGCGACTAAGTAAGTTAGCAATAGAATAGTAAAAGCGATTGGCGCGTGGCAGCAGAATGTTTACTTTCTTACCATTAGGCCCGGGTTCGAACCTCACCATGATCGATTTGTCAGGAAGATGACTTCTTGATGTCAGGAGGATGCGATCCCTTTAGATCCCTATGGAAACCGTAACACCTTGTGAGTGAAATTGAGTAAATGGTTGGGCTAGCACGAGGTCACAAGTCATCATGACCGAGGGTTTGAGCATCCCGGCCTTGTTCAAACTGTTGTTTACGCTAAATAACATGCTCTCTCCCAGAAACCGTAAATAAGGTCCGATCAGCATAGTTGAAGTATAAACCACAGGTGGGCTCTGTGATGGTCTACAACGAAGATTAGTTAGCCGCCCTAGGAGGCATACATAATAAAAATCAACACATTGCCAGTTGTCTAATTTTTTGAAGGAAAGACTTGAAGCAACGGAAATGTGGTTCTACAGAAGGATTCTGCGAATATCATGGATCGAGCATGTGAGATCTTGGAAATGATGGAAGCAAAAAGGAAACTAATACTAAGCATCAGGAAGAGAAAACTGAAGTTCCTGTGACATACAATGAGGAAGAAAGGTCTGGAGAACCTGATACTAACAGGCCAGATAGGGGGGAAAAGAGACAGGGGAAAGTAACGGATAAAATATTTGAAGGACCTAATCAGTTGGATGACAGAACGTGAATTGCACGGTGTAACAGAAGAAGGCGTGCTCAGAGCCACCAGAGATAGGGAAACGTGAAAAGCCATGATCGCCTACGTCCTGAAGAAACAGGCACATAGAAGAAGAATATATTTTTCAAATTTTATGCCAAAAATATTTATATCTACAATATGCAGTGATCCATGCAGTAAACCAAAATATAATATAAGACGTTTCAGTCAGCAACTGGGTATCATCAGGACAACAGGAAGTTAAAAAAAAAACGACTATTGTTAAATTTACTATTATTATTAAGAAAACAGGTTAATGCTCTGAAACAACAGGTAATTTTAGCAGAAAGAAAGTTTTTGAAGTCTTAAAGTTTCATCAGAGCCGGCTACATGTAGCCATATATTCAATGCTAATAGTTTCTTTTCTCGCACTTCTCGCTTGTGGAACTCCTTTCCGGCTCCATTCTTTCCAGCTAACTTTAGTCTTCAAAAATGTAAATGCAATGTCAATCGTTATTTACTGTCATCCTGATTACTCTTTTCTTTTCCCGCTCATTAGTAATGTTTCTGTTCTTAATTCTGTAACCCCTTGTGTCTTAGTCACTATACTGCCTTGCTTCTGGTGAAACCGCTTAAAAAAATAAAAATAGAATAAATGTATGGCCATCGTTTAAAATTAAAGTTCTCAAATTGATCTGGAAAAGTCAACAAAAATTACCAGTTGATCTCAGAAAAAAATTAGGAGAGATGATTATTTAATTCCGATTTTGTATATAGATGTGTTAAGAAGCCAAACGTCATGAGTTCTTGATTGAATATGGATGTGACGCCGCTCTCTTGGGTCGCTAGTCGTCTGATGGCCTCGACATTGTAGCTGGTCTTCAAGACGTCTATTATAACGACGCCCCCTACTTGCCCACGATGTGAATTCTGATCCAAGGAAGGAACGCCGAAATCTTGCTAGCTGTATTTTTACCACGTCTCACCACGTTGTTGGTTAACAAAAAAAAAAAAAATATACGGCACGAAAAATATATCTATATAAATAAATAATTTCGATAATGCCTGAATAAGTTGCAGAAAGAGTCTTTATATATACATAAAAAATAAAAATAAGCAATTAGCAGCAGAAGCAGAGTATACAGTCGTCGAATTCAATTTTCACAACGGGGCGAAAGTTTTCGTTTAAGAATAATCAGAGCTTTCAATCTTCCAAATTTTTAAAAAGTCTTTTCCGGGATCTTTACCAACGGAAACGGCCGAAGTGGGGTGGTAGGTAGCGACGGCGGCAGTAAATTCATCTTGTCTCTTTCGCTCGGCAGCTCCAACTGATTTTTCTCACCGGGGTCTCGATTTTTAAGCTTGTCCCAAATTCTCTTGGGAGGTGCGAGATGGACCCGGGGTATGTATTCAAATCAAATCTTTGACCAATGAGCTTATTTTCACCTCTACATTTCGAGGTGGGGGCTTGGTTTGACCAATGAGGTAACAATATTTTCTCTGACGTAATTTCTCTTCATCATCTTCTTCTTGATTCAACTGATTACGTTAGCAAATCTAGCTTTTAGCTTGGAAATTTTTATTCCAGTGAGATTTATAGTTATTTTTTATTCCCATACTTAAAGCTTTAACCTTCTTAACCTCATCAAACATTTTTGCCAATCTTGTTTTGACTACCTCTATTTTTCACTTCCATCGGCCGAAAACAACAAAGCTTCTGATCAACTTTTTGAATAAACAATGCAAAAATAGATGTTTCCTTTCTATTCTCTTCAATTTTCAACTAGTTTTTCTGTTTTTCAGATTTTACAAGTTGGTGCAACCAATCTTTTGTTAAACTCGACTCATATCGCGATTGAAAATAAACTGCAAAATCAACACTAGCACTAATAATAATTTCTTTCGCTTCGTCGTATTAAACTTAGGATTACATTTCTTTCTTTCATGCAATTTTGCAAGGCAATCTTAAACAAGGCAATTACGTGTTACATAAGTATCTTAAGCAGGGCAATTACGGGTTTACATAGAAATTTTTATTTAGATTTGTTAAGTTGAATATTGTAGTTGCATAGTGATGCTCCAAAGAAGTGTGCTCAAAAAATAGGTGACAAATCCAATAATGAATGAATCTCCACCACAATTAAACATAAAGAAAGGGATGTAATGGTGTAAGAAGTATTTCCAGTTGTTGGTACTGGAGAGCTACTTTTCCATGAAAAGTCTATTAAAACTTTGTAGTACAAGAGAATATTACAGAAAGCCTTGCTTCCCATAATTAAAATGTTGCTTTATAAAGATGAATAATAAAACATTACATAACAGCAAGACTCTTGCGAAAATCATAAAAGTGGCGTACGAACAAGTATATCAGGTTCATGTTGTGGCCTGATCACAGTTTTATATTTGTACCCTGTAGAGAATATTAGTTCTCACATTAAATACAAAGGAATTGTGTAACCCTTTTCAGCTCCACATCAATTGTTTGAAGCCATAAACATCAAACAGAAAAATACTCTTTTTTTTGTACTAAAAATCTGTTTACACCATACTTTTTTTTTTTACTCATTTAAAAAATTCAAAAGGAAAAGCTATTTTATTGTAATTTTATTGAATTAATTCTTACTTATTTCTTCATCAATTATTTTAAAGTAATTGAAAGCTTAATAATTAGCGTTTGGTGGTTGTCGAAATTTGAAAGATTTTATTTAATTCGGTTTTTTTTCAGAGAAATAATTATGTATATAAACATAGCGATAGTAGAATAGCAACTAGGACTCATTTAACTGTTAAAATTGCTAGTTGTGACCGTAGGTTCTATTTTAATAGTTATTTATTTCTGAGATGAGTAATTTTCAATAATCTTGGAATTATTTCGAACTTTTCTCAGATGAATGAGTGCACTATCATCCTGAAGATGGCATTCTACCCCTCCCGAAAACAGTTTCGGAGCCATAGAATGGAGTTGATCACTTAAAATTCTGAAATAGTCTTGACTGTATTTTAATAAATTTATTTAAATAATATATATATATAAATAATATCTGTATAAGTACTACTAATATTAAATCAACAAATACAAAAATAGACAAACTTTTGATAATTAAATCAAGTTTTTCAAATTATGCTGTCATGGTACTAGATGTTTCCATTATTTTGCCCACCCATATATATATATATATATATATATATATATATATATATATATGGGTGGGCAAAATAATATATATATATATATATATATATATATAAAGGGGTGGACATTGGTGAGTTATCGAGTTTAATTCGTTACCTCTGTCACCAGAGCCCGTGGTACAGTTGGTATGACATCAGCTTAATAACGAAAACTGCTGTCTGGGTTCGATTCCTGGTAGTGGATGCGCGCTGCTGAAGAGTCCCAAACATAGGATGAAACGGCCGTCCAGTGCTTTCTGCATTCTGTTGAGGTCGAATAAAAAGCTCGATGAATAACTTATATATATATATATGTGTGTGTGTGTGTGTGTGTGTGTGTGTGTGTGTGTGTGTGTGTGTGACTTACTAGATGCAGCTTAGATGCAGTAAAGACAGAATTTATGGACCACCCAGTGAGGATCGAGCTCACTCAATATTCTCTTCTATTTACTTATAGACGGAGAAAAGATATAGCCATAGCCTTTGCAAGTGAGAGTGAAGAGAAATGGAGAAAGGGACTGGTTTGTAGCATTCAATACGCCCAAAACCAAGCTAGTAAGGCTTCATCATCAAATAAACCTTGAATTTACTCCCGTCATGGCGAACGATTGTAATCTTTCGGAGGCTCCTTGCTTTGAAGGTCCATTGTCACTCAAGTTCGCTCTACGCCTCAAATGGAACTCGTATATATGATCTATCGCTAAAGATGCTGCAAAAATGGTTCCTTGAATCGTTCCAAAAAGTACCTGACTGCATCTGCTATTCATCATCACACTCTCCATATTTCATTGGTAAGGAGGAAGTTTCAAATTCTTCCCAAGGACTGATAACATTCCCAAGATGATGTTTCCTGACCATTGAAGTCTTAAACTCTTCACGTGATCAATAATATATATCATAATAATATACACATTTTACTTCCTCCACTTACAACACTCTCATTAGGTAACCATCTACCTTTAAGGAGGGCTTGCACCTTGTAATTAGCAATAAATGATAGGAAAAAGAACGCCGCATATTCGGACAGAATTTGAACTCGGCATGCAGATTCCATAACTTACACATACACGCACGCACACACAAATAGTTGAGATACATTACATTATTTATATATATATATATGAGTGACAATCCAGTAGAAAGACAACCACACACCAAGAAACAGCAACAAAGCACAAAATAAAAATATACTTTGGTAATAGGGAGACTTGAAAGAAAAATATACATATAAACGTGAACAAGTTTATTTTATGTACTTTTGCCCTGGAAAAATAATTTATATAGTCTTCAACCGCACATAGCCAGATGTGGTGAGCGGATGGCGGCTGCTATGGAAGACGAACGGACAAAGTGGAGTGGCAGTGTTTGGGTACGAACCAGCTGTTCCTCACAGGCTCATTCTGAAAGAGGATCCTGAAGTAAGCCTTATGCGAAAAAAGAAGAGAAAGATTCTGTGAAAGAAGAGTAGAAAAAGAATCAGAAAATAAAGGAGGAGAAATTAAGCGTTGTGAGGTAGGGGCTGAAAAATTGAATTGAAAAGGAATGGGGACGAGAAGGAAAAAAAATGAGAAAATGAGTGGAAAGAACCGGAGGAAAAGTAAAATAAGAGAAAAGGTAGTATTGAAAAAGAAAATAAATGAAATAGAGAAAGATGAGGAAAAAGAAAGAAAGGAAGTGGTAGCAAAAGAGCGGGAAGAAATGAAAAAAAAGAAAACATTGAGAAAGAAAGAAAGAAAGAAAGAAAACGACAGAAAAAGTTAAAAGATAAAAGAAAGAAAGAAAGAAAGGAAGGAAGGAAGCGATAGAACATGAGCGAGTAGATTGAAGGAAAGAAGCAGTAAAAAAAGATTTAAATTGATTGAATGAGAGTGAAAAGAAAGAAAGAAAGAAAGAAGGAAGGAAACAGAAAGAAAGCGACAGAAAAAGAGCAAGAAGAAAAAAGAAAGAAAGAAAGAAAGAAAGCGGTAGAACAAGAGCAAGAAGAAAGTAAGAAAGAAATAGTAGAAAAAAGATTTAAATTGGCTGAATGAGAGTGAGAAGAAAGAAAGAAAGAAAGAAAGAAAGCGGTAGAACAAGAGCAAGAAGAAAGTAAGAAAGAAATAGTAGAAAAAAGATTTAAATTGGCTGAATGAGAGAGAAGAAAGAAAGAAAGAAAGAAAGAAAGAAAGAAAGAAAGAAAGAAAGAAAGAAAGAATATTTGATGAGGAAGAAAAGGTGAAAGCAAAAGAAGGTACAACGGAAAGGGGAGAAAAGAGGGTGAACATATGAAGATCGTTCAGCGGAATAAGAGAAGCAAAATAAAATTGAGTAAGAAAAAAAAGTAGAGAAGGAAAAAAAAAAGAAAATTAGAAAAAAGAAAAGACAAGGTATAAATAGTAAGTTTTGAATTTGTTACTAATTTTTTCATTTTCGATTTTTTTTTTATATTTTCTTAATATTTTTTTCGCATATTGATCATTTTTATACTCTTTTTATTATTGCCTGACGATTTCGGCAGGAAATTCCGCCATTTTAATCTCAAAGAAACATCTTTGAATTCAGATCCACTTTTTTTTTTACTCTAATACCAGAGGAAATTTATTGAATCGTCTAATGGTGTTTCTTACACAGTTATATATATATATATATATATATATATGTGTGTGTGTGTGTGTGTGTGTGTGTGTGTGTGTGTGTGTGTGTGTGTGAATGTAATATATTGCACAAATAGTGCTGGTGTTTATAAAACAGTACCAGATGTAATAAAAAAAGAGCTGTTACGTATATACTAATAAATGTATATATTATCCCTCACCGATAGCACGACTCGAAGTTTCATTCACAACGCAATCTTCAGGTGTTGATTATCGACTGAACGTTAAATTTAATAAAAATCAACTGAACGTTAAATTTAATAATACATGTCTGGTTATCTCAATCTTGGCAGTTATATATTATACTGGGATCACAGCTTTTGAATTTAAAAAATATATTTGACATTTAAAATAAATAAATAAATAAATATATATATATATATATATATATATATATATACTGTGGTACAGAACTTGAGTATTGCATTGAGAGTTATAATTTTATGTTACAGGATATACTGAGGATAAAATATCAAAAAGAAAACAACCGATTTCGCTTCTGCATATCAAAGATTTTATTGGAAGAACTTAACGTAAAATATAAGAGTTGTGAAAAATGAAATGGTCTGTGCTGATAAAGCGGAATTAATTGCTAGAGACTGATCACAACAAGGCCTAGCAGACACTCTCGCTGCATACACAACGATGAACCTTACCTCTATTATATCTATTGCCTTTCCCAATATCCCATGTAGTAATAAGTGTATTACCACCATTTTTTAATTACCAGAAATATTTAGAGAGAACAGTGTTGTTTAGGTACATTATATATCCTAAAGACATTTGATGATGGTAGAAACGAGATTACCCGGGATTTTCAGCGGAACCGAAATAGAATTTGACATCGTTACTAAAATGCATGCTAGTTCCATATACAATATTATCAGATATACATTGACCGTTTAAGGGACTGATCATATTCTTTCAATAGTTGCATTTATTTAAAAAATAACTTTGTTGGAAATGTATTTTGTTAATATAATATTTTTATTTTGAAATATAAATTTACAGATGTTATTAACGCAGCTATAGCTAATCTCAACATTCTTCATTCATGATCTCAACATTACTTTTGTTAAAAATCAGTAGAGTTGATTTAATAAAGTGCTTATGAATAAAATGTAGGAAAATTCTTCTGATATTCATTTGAATATTATGATTGGATTAAGCCATATAATATTATCCCTAAGGTGTTTTTGTTTATTATTACTATTTTCTTTCTAAATACTCTAAATTAATTTTATGGTTACTTATTACTGAAGCTTTTATATATTAACTTTTATTATTCTCAAATATGTCTTTGTTGAAAGGTGTGTATGGCTGAGCAGAAGAGGATGGCTGATATTTGCGACTGCGGTTAAGAACTTTTATGTCTGCGCCCAGTTTAGTATTAGGAGAAAGAAGAATGACGCCGTGATGGACTCTGTGCGAGAAAGACATTGTAGCTTTTCCCAGTTGATTTGTTTCTTTTTTTAGCTCATTCGAAAATGATAAACGTATTTTTTAACCAGATGTTTGTATCTGGGTTCAGTTATCTTCGGAATTTTACCTTCTTTGGGTTTAACCGCTTATGTATTTGATATTGGTGTCAACCTGATAATGTTAATTAAAATTTACAGCAAATATATATATATATATATATATATATATATATATATATATATATATATATATATATTAAAATAAAATTTTAATATTAATTAGGATCGGGTTTTGGGAATTTACCTTCCTGCTTTTTCCGCTTGGATTAAAGTATTAGATATATATATATATATATATATATATATATATATATATATATATATATATATATATTTTATATATATATATATATATATATATATATATATATATATATATATATATTAAAATAAAATTTTAATATTAATTAGGATCGGGTTTTGGGAATTTACCTTCCTGCTTTTTCCGCTTGGATTAAAGTATTATTATTGGCCAGTTTCTGAAAGGATTTTTTGTTGCTGAGGCGATGTGTTATCCCCTGTGGGGATTTTCATATCGAAATGGTCATTCAACATCCTTGAATTAATCCTATTTTAATATATATATATATATATATATATATATATATATATATATATATAACCCAAGTGTATAAGTAGCATAGATACACTACGCTCTGGTCTCGATAAATATGAAGCCACTCAGTGCACATTATTCTTTTTTTAATTTGTGACTACTGAATTCCTATTCTGAGTGTTGATATTGCCAGTCAGAAAAGAGTAAGCTGAATTCATCAACAGGAGCGGCGGAGATGATTGAGAAACAAACAATATGAAGCTGTAAGACAATTAAATGCTACTCAACAAGAAGCTCGGACCAAGTTGAACCAATGACGATGTGCAATTATCATACAACAAAATTCTAACAACATCTTGAATCTAGAGAAAATTTGTCACAGGAAAGAAGAGCGGGGATATTAAATCAGAATGCTAATGCTCGCAGATTAGAATGGCATAATCGATAGACAAGGTCTTTAAATGTCTTTAAATGTGGCCCAAAAGCACAATATTGATGCTCTAATGGATGTCAATGTTGGAATTAGTTATAGATCTGGTTTAATTGATATCTCTCCTTCCAGAAGTTGAGTAAGATATTAAGAAACGGGACAATTTCGCTAGAAATTTGAAAGAGAGTACTGGATTGCTACGTGATGTTCGCCTAACACTCTTCTCTGTGTTTTAAACAGAAGTAGATGTTTTCCCATGTTTCCTTGTACCGATTTAGCATACATTCCGGCAACGATGTCAAATCATACTTTGATTCTACTGAAAATCCCTGGAAATCTTGTTTCTACCACCATCAAATGACTCTAGGTAATATAAATACAATCTCCAAAAGTTTAAATGCAACGTCAATTGTCATCTTTTATCTACTTGATTCACGTCCATCTCTTAATCGTTTCTTTATCTTCTATACTTTTTTTTTTACTGTAACCTCCCTGCTCACCAGTGGCATTTCTACCTTGCTTAAGGTGAAATGATTATAAAAAAAAGAAACATAAACAGCACTACTCTCTCTAAATATCTTTGGCAACTAAGGAGTTAAAGAATTAAGTAATGATGGTAATACACCTATTATTACGAAGGATCGGATTTCAAGTTTCTTCAAAAAATTTTATTCTTTTACTCTCAGTAGACCCTTTCGTCTTAGTGACATTATAGCCTAGCTCTGGGTGTACTGATTCTTTGAAACATAATTTTGTATCAAATACAGTGTCGTCTGGAATATTCATGCCAATAAAAAAAATTTTCAACTTAAAAAGTTTTATTGCTGGAAAAAAATAATCAATCATTCCGTAGAAATTTTTTGAAATATAATAAGTGTGCCACACCAAATAAACCCTTTAATTGTGCCGGCATTTTTATTTGGTATATAATAGTAACATTGAAAACAGGAATACAAAATTGTGCATTTGATTGATATTTGTTGTATCGCCCAGGTGAACACGATACAGAGATAAAGTGTGCTGCGGTATTATTCAGCACAATATCCGGTGCTAAACGGATAAACACAGAACAGTACATTAGTTACAAGGACAGACAAGACAGAAATTACAACGCCAATAGGAGGGGTTAAATGGTTAAATTTTATGTATTTGCTTTCCATTTATCTTTATGAGAATTGAGGCGGTTGTTTTCTATAGGAAGGATACCCTCCGTTTCCATATCTTCTGGATCTACAGATGTGCATCGTTTTTTTGTTGTTTGTTTTTGTTTTTGTTTTTTGTTTATTGTTGATTTTCTCCACTAGAGTTCTTTGTTTAGAAGAAGATCTCCGTACAGTCTGCTCCTGAGTAGTAGTGTCTTTCTTCGGGGCAGGGGATTTAGAATCGATTTTTTAAAATAGTTTCCCTCTGGGGAAGGGATTTTTGTTTTCGCCGTAGAGGTATTTGATGTTGGTGGTTTCTTCATGCTTAAAGGTTCAGTGTTCTTGTCAGTTTCAGTGAGTGGTTTAATTTCTTTCAAGAAAGCGGGGAGTGATTCTGGTGTAAGTTTTGATAATTTACTGAGAATGGCATTCTTGTTCTTCGAGGTTGTTCGTTTTTGGTTTAGTAACTGATGCATATGATTTAGTGGGAAATACGTTAGTTGCTTCGACTATATTTCTAGCTTCAGGGAAAGTTATATTGCGTGTAAACTTGATCGTATTGATCTCTTTTTTTTTTCCAGATTATACATTGTTTGGAGTCCGATTGAGGATCTTCAAGACAATCCATTTGACATTACTTAAATGACCTTCAAATATTACGCCTCGAATGCTACTATTCTTTACTTAAATAGACCATTTCAGTTATGGGCCATTTCATTATTGATAGTGCTGCAGAGGTGTCAGCTACTCTACAACAGTTTTCTAATGCCCCGAATTTAGATATGCTTAACTTAATCAGGCGCAAATTTACAATAGCAGGAAAGTATCAAGTTCGTGACAGTTTGCCATCAATTTCTGTTGTCTACAAACAGCAGGCTTTAGTTTTTCTCATACTAAATTTTTCCCATTATAAGGCCTAATATCCACTAGATATGAGGTTACTGTTAAAATAGTAATGACGAACATGTGTAATACGAATGAAAAAGATGTTGATAGGAAGTTAAGATTATGAGGATAAAGGGAATAGATTTTGATTGACGATTGACTTGACAAGGTCGAAATTAAAGTATTCAATGAAGTACTCACACGAGAGTCTGTTTCAAATAGTGAAAATGCTGTAAAAATTTCTGAATGAGATTTTTTATCGAAATAAATTAAAATACCAAGGGTTCAATAAAGGCAATCAGATCTAACTCTGATGGTAATTAGTACAATCGTGTGCTTCTAAAATCCACATTATCTACAGAGCATAAATGTTTGCTAAAAGACTCCTGGCAACTGTTTCTTGCCCGAAATAATCGGAGAACCACCACAAACTCCTACCATCTTTCTCCGATGAGTAATAAAATAAAATGCTACTCAAAAATTTATATTTTACTACAGAACAGTTAGCCTAGTTTTTTAATAATCACACGACCTCCAATCTGTGGCTCGTAAATGTTAACGCTTCCAAAACGAAGCTGCTATCGGTTAAACATCATAGACAATTGCTCCTACCAACCCCCATTAGTATGGATCAGGCTAGCCTCTCTGAGAGCAAAACACTGTGCCTCCTTGGCTTAACTCTCACAGCAGACCTCAAGTGGAATGATTATATTGAATCCATAGCTGCCAAGAAGATCGGTTCATTATGCAGGGCTAGGAAGTTTTTCCCGTCTGAATCCATTTTGCACATATATATACCTACCATCGCCCGTTTATTGAATACTGCTGCCACATCTGGTTGGGTGCCACTGCTATTCACCTCGGGGTTCTTGACAAAATCCAACGGAGAATCAGTAATGTGATCGATCCTGACTTGGCAGCTCGGCGTAATGTGGCTTGCCTGTTTCTCTTCTACAAATATTTTCACGGGTTCTGCTCTAATGAACTTACCTCACTGGTGCCCTCTATGCTATGTATGAATTTACTCGTGCCACAAGACTAGCAACTAGGTCCCACCTTTTTACAGTGAAACCGATAAAATGTAAGCACAATTTCTACTCTAACAGCTTCTTTTCTCGTACTTCCCGCCTGTGGAATTCCCTTCTATATACTTGCTTCCCCAACAGCTACAATCTCTAAAAAATAAATGTAAGGTCAATAGTCATCTCCTATCTCACAAACTCGCATCTTTTCTCTCAAGCTCTTTTCTCCATCCACCCACTCCCATCACACCATTATTCTCATCCTTCTATTACCCTCTTCTTGACACCTCCTATAACCTACCCCTCTTTCTCATCACTTTTCCCCGCTATAAAACCCTCAGCGTAACAGTGGCAGTAAAACTGCCTTGCTTGGGGTGAAATGGTTAAAAAGAAAAGGCAACCTAGATGCGTGAGATTGATTCGTTTTTTACGGCTGATGAATCCTTCACAGGTTATTTAAATGTTACTTTTTAAGGACAGCTTAGATGTGCATCAAGGCCGAAAGTGAGGATCGAACTCATTACTCCCTTGCAATCATTCTAGCGAGATAAGCTTGCTAGCCATTTTACCAAATCGAGGTACGCGTGCAAGATATTTGCAGCCAGAAAATATTTTAATAGAGTGTAAGAATTTTTTTTAGGGGGTGGGGTGGAGACAATAAGGATTTAGTTTTACTAATTAACCCATAGCTGGACTTGAAAAGGTAATTCATGCAATGGCATTGTGTGTAAGTGAATGTAACGAACTCAACTGGAATTAGAACTCAGCTCCCCGATTAACAATTCCGAACTATTATCCATTACACCACCCACATATCCAAGCTTACAGCATCTGGTATTCCCAAGCGATCACTCATCTAGGTAGTGACCAGGCTCGACAATGCTTAACCTGTGTTTCAAATGGATATAGCTGCATGCCTGCGGTAATAATAATTCTTTCTCGATGATAGCAGTAAAACAAGGAAAAAAGATTCATGGCAAGAAAAACGTACAATAAAAGTGAAATAATACAAATTTATTATTATACAAATTTGTTCTCTATTTAAAACACTTGTGGGCAGTTTTCAGTTCATTAAAATCTTTCAAAAATTTCCCCAGCAATGAACCATTATTAATTAATATTTCACTTCGTTTCATTTCATTTTTTATTTCATTTGTCTATTAAAAGTTCTCTGTTTATATAATAATCAGTTTGTTTTTCATATATATTTTTAAACTTCATATTTTCGAAAAAAATTTTAAACAAAAATAAAAAATAAAATAAAGAATTTTAAAAACAAATTATCCATTTTGTTTCTACTCATTTAGTCACTGTCGTTCGGGAAGTCTCGAGTCCATACTTGCTACCGACATTGGAAGTGACACAGGCAAAGACGTTTGAGTAGGGGCAACTGTTTCTCTGTCATTAAGGTTCCTCTCCAGCCCGTCGTCCATTTGATCGAGGTCTCTCTCGTCTTCATTGTCGGACGAATCGCTGTCTTTTGACTCGTTGTCCAAAACCTTCGAGTCATTTGTTAATTCGGAAATGCCGTCCGGATTTTCGAGTTTATCATCTTTGTCGTCTTCGCTTGCTTTCTGATCTTTTTGCTGGGAATGGCGCCATTTCATACGACGATTTTGAAACCAAACTTTTACCTGCACACAAAGAAACGAAAACAAAAAAAAGGAGTTAAACTGCGTTGAGTTTTATCGGAAAGAAAACAAATAAATGTAAATGTTCGTTTTAACTCCCGACGGCTTTTCCCCCCTTCAAATTTATCCAAAATAGCATTGTCTCTGTGCAAATGTATATGCTGAACTCAAATCAACAATTAGTTATTGAAGAAACTTACCCATTTTAATGTAAATGTCCATAAAAAACGAACTACATCTTGCACTTTTTCTCTCCCGTAACTCTCACGAAGTCATGTAATTAACTGCAGAATGACGTACTGCGTAGGCAACAAATTTCGGCCGATTTACTTCTGCATGTTTACTTCCGGTTAGAAAAGTAATGCGCAGGTTGAGGAATACAAAAAAAAGCTTGTTACTTTCCTAACTGGAAGTAAACATGAGGAAGTAAATCGGCCGAAATTTGTTGCCTCGAAGTAGTCTCACGAAGAGATGAGAGGTCGAGTCTCAACGTAAGTTATTACTTTATTTACAGACTATTTGCTTTAGTTATCGATGAGTGTATCGGCCCAGGACATTGATTTAAAAATACAACATTGTTTATAGAGTTAAAAAAGTGTATTTGATGAAACAAACTTTACTGGATGAAGAGTATATCGACTATATGCATCCGTTTATCTCTTGAGATAATGATAACACTGTTTGGTCAAAATTCAATACCTTTGGGCTTTCACTACTTTTCCCAACCCTGTCAGCCGTACTGATAAGACCCAAAGGGAAAATAGAATTTCTTTTAGCCTTTCCCGATTTACTGCTTCGATTTACTTTTCTGCGTGCGTTTAACTGCAAGACAGTGGAAGTTTAAAATCAGAGTTTTTTTGTTTTTTTTCGATAGATCGACTGGCTTTCCGGGTTGACAAGTTTCGTCTACTTGATCTGCTGGTTATGAGGTGTCAGTTAACCGCCTTTTCTCCTTTTTCGGCTTGAATTAATAGTTAAATGCAATCTGAGATGCATGCTATAGGAGCTTTTTCGAGACACTTGAAGCTTTTCTCCACCATCGGCCTGGCTATGACAACCATAAATTACATGATGTATGCAATACATATGATGTACATCATATGCATTATGATCAGAAATCATAGAAATTCGCACTATAATCGAGCATTACATACATTATGTGATTTAGAAGTCCCCATAAAATTAATGATTTTATATATATATATATATATATATATATATATATATATATATATATATATGATTAATCTTTAAAAATATCTAAAAAAAATTATTCAAGTGAAACAAATTAAAGAAACTTTTTCCTACCTGTTCTTCATATATATATAAAGAAATTTGTACCCACAGAAAAAATAAATAGATTTACATAAAATTGACCTCATAATGTAAGACCTTAGGACCCATGGTTTTCTGTTTTGCCCAGCGCACGCTCGGCCTACCGTTTACGTGTTTTGGAGGCTGTGTACTTGGAAAGCCATCAGTCTAGTCGGTGCAGACAGAAAGAGTACTTCATTCGCTCCTTACGGTTGATGGAAGGTTTGTGAATACATCGTTTTCTATTTCATGGCTCTTTTGGAACTTTGCGTTTACACCCCCCTTACATTTTAATTAATTTTGATTAAATTTTGTTTTTAAACGAGTTCCAACTTACCCTCTACAAGTAATTTTTGTGTCCTGTTCTTTATTAACAAATCTGCCAACGAGTACCTTTGATAATGTGTTGGTTGAAAGGGTCCTAAAAACTTACAATATATATATATATATATATATATATATATATATATATATATATATAATTTGAAGTGATCATATATATACATATATAACATAAAATAAACATAAACACTAGAAAACAAGACAAATTATATATATATATATATATATATATATATAATATCACCCAAAGCAAGGCATTTTACTGCCACTGTTTTGCAGGGGGTTACATAGGAGGAAAGTTATGAGAAAGAGTGACAGGTTATAGTGGGTGTCAGGAAGTGGGTAAGAGAAGGATGAGAATAATGATGAGAGTGGAGTGGACGGAGAAAGAAGCATGTGAGAGAGCATGCAGGTTAGTGAAATAAGAGAGGACTATTGACTTTACATTTAAATTCTTGGAGATTGTAGCTGTCGGGGAAGCAAGTAAATGAAAGGGAATTCCACAGGCGGGGAGTGCGAGAAAAGAAGCTGTTAGAGTAGAAATTGCGTTTACATTTTATTTGTTTCACCGTAAAAGGGTGATATATATATATATATATATATATATATAGTCATCCGCAGACAGATCTGTTTCGCTGTATCACAGCTCATCTGTTAGACATCCGTTTGCTTTTAACCCGGGATCGAAACCCGACCAAATTGACGTCAGTCGGCAATTCTACCTCTGAGCTATGGGCGCTCGGTATACTTATACAAATAAGCTGTCACAACAAGCTACCTGGGTTTCAATATATATTACGAAATTATATGCAAATTTACAAAATTGTTACTAACCGACATATTTATTTAAATTTAGTTGTACCAATTTCGTAAATTTACGTATACTTTCGTTATATTGTCTTTGTTTGCCTTTGTTTACATTAGGATACGATTCCGAGCAGAGATAGATGCTCTAAAAGAAATCAGTAGAATGTGTATTTAAAAAGTTTAATTCGGACTTTCGTTACCATGATATATCTTCTGTGTTCGAGTGATAAGACACGCCAAATTTAATGGTGGCATCTTCCCGATATATGGGAGTATGCAGGTTTGAATCTTGCCGTAAGATTGATATTTTCCAAACAAGATGTCTCGAACATCTAAGCTGGTCGATAATTAAAATTAAAACAATTAAAACAGACTATCCACTCAGATAAGAGTATCCATTAAAAATAAGGTTCAAACAAATAAATTTATATATATATATATATATATATATATATATATATATATATATTAAAAAAGCTGTATCATTTTTTAATATTAAAATAAACTTTTAATATTAATTAGGATCGGGTTTTTTGGAATTTACCTTCCTGCTTTTTTCCTTTGGATTGAAGTATCTGAATTAAAATATATATATATATATATATATATATATATATATATATATATATATATCACCTAAAATAAACAACGATAAATAAATATCGAAAAATTAAATAACTAGAAAAATAAGAACATGAATTGGGATTTAAATGTAAAATGATTATGAAGTCCTTATTTATAAAATACCCTCGTGCATAAGCTGACTTGATGTATAGTTCGGCTCTTCATTTTTTTTTTTTTTTTACATTAATTTTAACTCCTCCGGAAAAAAAATACCTGTTTATTTGAGTGAAAACTACCATAAAAAATTTGCGTTATAATCGAGTATATAGGGTATACTATTTTTTTGACTGTACTAACAGCTAAACTATCAATTAATGAATGATAAATGAGTTTTAAAATATAAATATAGCGTCATCGACTGGAATTGGAAGTCAGCTTTCCGATTTTCAGTCGCGTGCCGTTATCCATTACACCATCTCACATTCAAGCTTCCAGAGTCTGGTAACTAATACATTGAGTGCGTTGTTCTGTAGAAGGTCTCTTTTGTAATCTTTTATTTGAATTTCTGGAGGTTTCACCTATGTATTTTTGTGGCATTCATTACAGGAGAATTCCTCCTTCAAGCTTTTGCTTAATATTATTTTGTGTTGCATTAATTAAGTCTCTTATCGTTTTAGAATAAGTAAAATTTTACATTAAGCTTAAATAAATTCTTCTAAATTGTAGTTGTGATAGAGTTGGTAGGTAGGTATGCATGTACAAGGTGCTATGGATAAATTGTTGTTTACATTATGCAAAAATGAAAATAACACTGCCTTCACCTTTTAACAGATATATTTACGAAAATTACACAAAAATATCTTGAAATACTAAAGAGTAAGTTTCTTCAATAAAACCGTCATTGGCTTCAACCACTGCCACCAAACGACTTCGGAATCTCCTGAAACTTCTCTGAATGATCTTTTTGTTTAAATTGGTGAATACCGTCAAAACCCTTTCCTTCAGTTCATGTTTGGTGTTACAAGAAGTTTTTTTGGTCTCTCACTAAACTGTGTCCCACACATAATAATCAAGGGGGTTACATTCTGGTCAGTTCTATAGCTTTGGTTAGCAACAATTCTACCGCAGAAAGTAATGGCAACCTACTACGGAAAAATCTTCTGCCCAGTCAGTCATGTCTCTTTGGAGACATGATCGCCCAAGCGTGTTTCACGTATGGCACTTAACTGACTGATACTTAGAATAAAAAACAGTTGAAGTTTCTAGGGCATATAATGACGAAAGCGGGCTTAGAAATTCTAACACTTGCAGGACATACTAAAGGCAAAAAAACAGTACATAACTTAGCTAACAGGCTTGTGTAAATAATTGGCAGGACAGGGATTATGTAATACTAGCAGTATAGCCCGGCGTTGCTCGGGTGTAATGAAAGCTTTAAAACTAAGCTCAGACTCATTGGACGTTGGCACGAAAGACTAAAAAGCAATATTTGTTTCCAGTTAAAGCGAAACCGTAGACTGAAAGAAAAATGAATGGATGTAAGTCAAATTTTCATATTTGAAATAATAAAATAAATGCGACAATTTACCAATCGCACCTAGTGTGTGTGTGTGTGTGTGTGTGTGTGTGTGTGTGTGTGTGTGTGTGTGTGTGTGTGTATACTAACAGTATAGCCCGGTGTTGCTCGGGTGTAATGAAAGCTTTAAAACTAATCCATGGTCCTGGAGCTCGGACTCTTTGGACGTTGGCACGAAGGACTAAAAAGCAATAGTAGTTTCCAGTTAAAGCGAAACCGTAGACTGAAAGAAAAATGAATGGCTGTAAGTCAAATTTTGAAGTTTGGTGAAAATCGGATAAAAATTGTGGATTTGTATAAAGGTCATACAGACATATAAACAAACTCACACAAACATCTTGCCTTATATATATATATATATTATCGATTTTATGCACTATTGTAAGAACTGCAACCTTGAAACTTCTGAATATCATTTCTTATGTCATTGTCTATGAGTGTATGAAATTTGATTAAAATTGGACCACTTGTTCTATAACCCGATTTTTTCGATTATCGATTTTCGATATTTATCGGGGGTACCTTGACACAAAACCTAGCTAAGAACACTCGCAGACGCTTATATTACAACTGTGTAAATTTTCAAGAAAATCGGTTCAGCCGTTTCGGAGTCTATAGGTAACACACACACACACACACACACACACACACACACACACACACACACACACACACACAGAGACAAAGTTCCATATATAAGTTTAGATCTGTTGGAAGAAAGTTTTAAAGTGAAAGAATGTATGGTAAAATATGTACCGCCACTCAATTGCCGAAAAAATACCATAACATTATGTTTAAAAGGTTCAAGCTTAATAGAAACAAAGTTTTATCATAAAAATAGTTATGCTTTTATTAAGATGAAAGATCAAATTTTGTTGTCATTTTTTTATCCTAACACGTTCGAAATTTCAGTTAAAATTTCCTTTTTTGTTTTCCGTCAGTTATTCTCGCTATGTTTACGCAATGTGACAAGTCGTTTTTTTGGAGTTGAAAGACATTAATTTTAAAATTCTTCCAAAAATCAACTAATTGTTTGATTTTAATAAAACATTCAGGACTCATTCACAAATGAATGAAATTATTTATGCAACTATTTTTAGAAAAGCATGGTAAAAATATTTTTTTACATCTGTTACCCACCTCCAATTAATTGCATAAAACTTCTAGACATACATTAATCTAAATGCAGGCCTCATTGAGGAATGTAAATCAAGTAATTTTTTAAAAATTACCTGACCATATTTTCGAAAATCTGCTCCGAATAGTAGAATCAAAAATGCATTAAAACTACGCTATTTTTAATGTAGATAAAGTTTTAATTGATTTTATAAATAACAATATTAGGATATCATATTCTGAAGAAAAAAATATTCGATCAACAATGATTTTTTATAAAAATTGTTTTAGTTTTTTTTTTTAATTAAAGTTTCAAACATCTTTTAAATTTCTTCCAGTTACTCAGTGTCTTCAGTTATTAATTCATTAAAAATAGACTTTATTTACAAATCGAAAATTCATAAGCTTAATACAAATCATTTAGAATTAAGATTTTTTAAATAATTTCTAATTATTTTTTATTATGTTAAACTGCTTTCTTTTACAATGGAAACTTATAAGAGACTTATCATTAAAAGATCACATATTTTAAGCGTTGTTCCCCTTACGAAATGCTAAACCGGATTATGTCAACTTTTAATCACCATACTTCCAGACTGATTGATAACAGATGCTGTCATAGCCTACTTCAATAAGTCAGACTTTTGTCATTAAGAAATGCTTTTATCAATTTCATGTCATAAACAAGTAATATTCATTTCAAATTGGATTAATTTAACTTTAAATTTGATAATTTTCCAAAAATAACGAGTGATAGATGTACATTTTATTTTTACAAGACTTTTAAAACTGAAAATTAACTTTTGTTTACAATTGTGTCGATCGCTCATAAACTAGCCAAAAATTGAAAATTTTAAAAAAAATCAAAATTTTAGATTCCAATGAATATAATTTTGTTGGAAATACACCAGAGCTTAGTGGAAATAGTAAGTTTAATCATTTAACTTTCAATTAAGCTAAAATGAAAGTTTCAAGGAAAAGGTTTTATTTTTAAAAATTCAGTTTAAATTTTAGGTATCGAAAATGGAGTAGACGTACCTATTGTAAAGTCATGGGCGATTGGAACAGAATGTCGGAATTATAGATCAACCAAAAAGAATACATTGACATGAACAAGAAACGAATTTTACAAAAGTTATGTAAGAAAAATTAAAGCTGTCATGAAAATGGATTGACCAGCAAGAAAATATTTCAACATTTTTTTAAAGCAAGTTTCACTCTGTGCAAGGTTCGACGGTCACTTGCAGTAGTCGAGTTCCGTTAAGTGTCAGTTGAGGTGAACAGGAGGCGGAGATAACGGTTCACTCTAGACTTCGACATGTTAAGATTGTAGTGATCGGGAAAAATCATTTTCTGCCTGAATTTCTGGGAACAGGGGCTAACATTATTTACACTATATTCGGACGAATGACTTTCTTTACAGAACAATGGCCTAATTGTTAAAAGCGTCGGTTTGTGAATTTAGTTACATAATGGCTGTGAGTTCAATTTCTGTGTCGAGTAGTGTGTACTTGCCCTCAGTAGATACTAGTAAACAGTAGTAAATGAATATAAGAACTAAGCAGGCTACCGCTAGACATGAGCAGCGGAATAGTCTACTACCGTAGATTTAATAAAGGGTTCAGTTTGAAATTTCCTGTAGGTTACCCAAATATACACTTAGAGAAGGCAGTAGAGTCCAACGGCCGAAATATTGTAATAGAAAAAACAAAGATGAGGATAATATTTTGAATATAAATAGTGTAAATTTAACAAATTAAATAGAGTTTTAATTTTTGTTTTACAGTAAGGTTCATTCTGCACAAGGTCATGGGCCACTTGTAGAACAGGGTTAGATTAAAAGACAGTTTATATGAATAGAGGGCGGAGGTAACGGTTAACCCTAGACTTGAATTAGTTAAGATTAGGGAAACACCCTCTTGGGAGTCGCTTCCACAGAGCAGTGATTCGCAGAAAGAAGCTGTTCGAGTGAAACTGACTTCTCACCGATGGAATACGGAGGCAATGTGGGTAGTTTGCTACAATATAAAGGGCATGGCGGGTCCTAGCCGTGAAGGATAGACCTGTTGAAACCAAAGAATGATCGTAGCAATCGAGCAGCGAGGTGCTACGAAGGGAAATATACAGGGTGTCCCAAAAAATTGTATACACATTTTAAATAATTGTAAACTTGGTGTTTATTATTTCAAAAATATAAAAATATTTACAAGTGTCATTTCATTGTTTTTTTCACTGCATTTTGACTATATTTTTAACAAGCAGTATAGCCCGGCGTTGCTCGGGTGTAATGAAAGCTTTAAAACTAATCCATAGTCCTGGAGCTCAGACTCTTTGGACGTTGGCACGAAAGACTAAAAGGCAATAGTAGTTTCCAGTTAAAGCGAAACCGTAGACTGAAAGAAAAATGAATGGATGTAAGTCAAATTTTGATTTCCTGGTATCGATATCAATAAGGTTTTTCCTCGTAAACTAAATTTTGAAGGTTAAATAAGTCCTCTGAGTAAATGGTACCATGGCTGAGACTAAGAACTACAATTATAACTACTTAGAGCCAAACCCAAAGCAAAAGCTAAAATAAAAGGGCTGAAAAAAATATAGACATACAGGCAAATCAACAGACACACACACAAACATCTTGCCTTATATATATATATTATCGATTTTATGCACTATTGTAAGAACTGCAACCTTGAAACTTCTGAATATCGTTTCTTATGTCTTTGTCTATGAGTGTATGAAATTTGATTAAAATCCGACCACTCCTTCTATAACCCGATTTTTTCGATTATCGATTTTCCATATTTATTGGGGGTACCTCGACACAAAACCTAGCTAAAAACACTCGCAGACGCTTATAGTACAACTGTGTAAATTTTCAAGAAAATCGGTTCAGCCGTTTTGGAGTCTATAGATAACGGACACACACACACAGACACACGCACACACAGAGAGAGAGAGAGAGAGAGAGAGAGATAGAGGGGGAGAGACAAAGTTCCATTTATAAATAAGTTTAGATAATTGTAAATAGCCAATAATTAAACTGTTTCTGTATATTTTACAGATTCAATCCCTGAACACAATAATGACAGCCAAATGTGTATACATTTTTTGAGACACCCTGTATATATTTGGTGAAGTACCTAAATTTATTTTTTCTCAACAGTCATTTTTAGATTTTAGAGTTACAATGGCAGAATCTAATGGCCGGACGAAAATTTGGATTATTTATGAAAATAGCTAAGACGACTTAACTGACAAAAGTGGGGAAGGAGTAACGTTTAGGGCCAGCATTGTAGGCTTTAAAGTTGATGATGCGAAGATAAACGTAGATGATTACAGTGAGTTCTTAGACAAGAACATTTTTGAGATGTGCAAGATACACGCAAGAGGATTTCAGCTAAAGAGCTTTCAAAACAAAGATTCTTTACTTTCTGCAAAGCTTAACAAATATTCACTTTGTCAACAACAACAAAAAAAATGTATCAAAAACATAAAATTAATAGAATGCCCTCATCCTCAGCTCATGCAAATATTATTTCTGGTATTCTCAACTTCTGGCGGTAGAACCACATCTTTTCACTGCCATACAGGAGATTAGATATTACATAGCAGCCTGGCAATTTTTCTTCTTTTTTTTTCTGTATTTTTTATCACTGAATCAGTCAGTTAATTGACATACTTGATACACGCTTGGGCGATCATGTCTCGAAAGAGACATGACTGACTGGGCAGAAGATTATCCCGCAGTAGGTTGCCATTGCTTTTTGTGGTAGACTGGTTGCCGACCAAGGCTATAGAACCCAATCTGTCCTGCTATTTAACCCATAACTGGAAGGAAGAGACGGATTAAGACCTTTCCCAAGGGTATTTGCTCGTAAGTGAATACAATGGATTCAACTGGAATTCGAACTCGGCTCCCCGGCTTCTCGTTCCGAGCCGATATCCATTGTACCACAACGCACCCATTTCCTGAAAAATAACCTTTCGTTATTCGTATGCACCATCGGGTCTAATATGTATGGAATAATAAGCGCCAATAATAATAATAATAATAATAATAATAATAAAATACTGAATAATTTATTTCAAAAAGTTTATCTTTATCTGTGCCTGCCATTTTGTAGGGAAAGGGAAAAAAACACCTTTAAAATCATCAATTGGCATTTTAATTATCAGCATTAAATTTTATCAGGTCTTTTTTTTTTTTAATTCTTCCCGACATTTTACATTTTAACTGCAATTTTCTTTCCTCACCTACCCGTTTCCCGGTCGTTTGTTGCAGTGATGCCTCTGTCTCGTTGGGAGGTCCAGACCGAGAAGATAACCACATGGGATGCAAAGCAGACAGACGGACAGCGGCCGCAGTCAGCAGATAGGAAGATTGGTAGGCAGGCCTGTTGCCAAGTTGGGCTCTGCGGAGGGGGATTGTCCTAAAAGAATATCATTGCCCCCACCCACTGCCAGAATACGGTAAATTAATTTTTCTTAGTGGTTTATTTCACAGAAAACACTGGCGACGGGACTGATGGTAGGAAATTGGTGATTGTTATTGACTAAGTTTAGTTTAGTTTGATACAAGTTAACAATTCTAAAGTTAGTACCGATTTCACTATTTGTCTATAATTCTGAGATGAAGTAGTATACTATTTATATTATTGTCCTCACCTTTGTTGCCATTTGTACGACGTTTCGGCCGTTGTACACTCTGGCCTTCTTCAGGTGATAGGAATTTCGAACCGAACCATTTATCACAATCACTGGGGTATATCATTCTTATTCCATGCGTGAAGCCTCTTTTGGTAGTCATGAGTTATTTTCCTCTAACCCTATAAGTTGCTTGTTCACCACGGCTGTAGCCTGGTATTGAACTCACAAATCTTTGGGTCAGGTCACTGGAACTAACCAACGTCTATATCCACTGGGCCAAGAAGAGGACAATAGCCTGAATTCACAAGTAATTAATATGGTAGTCTAATTTGTTAGACATTATTCCACAGCTGCTATCTATTAACCATCATAGACAATCGCTCCTATCCCCCATTAGCATGGATCAGGCTAGCCTGCCTGAGAGCAAAACACTACGCCTCCTTAGCTTAACACTCTCAGCGGACCTCAAGTGAAATGACTATATCGAATCTATAGCTAAATCCGCTGCCAAGAAGGTCAGTTCACTGTGCAGAGCAAGAAAGTTTTTCCCGTCTGAATCCATTCTACACATATATAAATATACAATCCGCCTGTGTATTGAATACTGCTGCCATATCTGGTCGGGTGCCCCTGCTATTCACCTCGGGGTTCTTGACAAAATCCAACGGAGAAACTGTAATGTGATCGATACCGACTTGGCAGCTCGGCTACAGTCACTCTCTCACCGGCGTGATGTGGCTTCCCTGTACCTCGTCTACAAATACTTTCACGGCTTCTCCAATCATTTTAGCACATTGGTGCTCCCTATATATGAATTTACACGAGCTACTAAACAAGTAACTAGGCCACCACCCTTTTACAGTGAAACCGATTAAATGTAACCGCAATTTCTACTCTAACAGCTTATATTCTCGCACTTCCCGCCTGTGGAATTCCTTTCTATATACTTGCTTCCATGACAGCTACAATCTCCAGGAATTTAAATGTAAGATCAACAGACATCTCCTGTTTCACTAACTCGCATCCTTTCTCTCAAGCTCCTTTCTCCATCCACTTCACCCCCATTACACCGGTATTATTACCCTCCTCCTGACATCTCCTATAACTAACCCCTCTTTCTCATCACTTTCCCCTATGTAACCCCCTGCGCAACAGTTGCAGTAGAATTCCTTGCTGGGGGTGGGTGAAATGATTTAAAAAAGCACATTGTCGTTCCCAGGTAATTCGTGTAATCTGGGCCGCGTCAGTCTAGAACTACAGGGTGAGATGTGTGAATTTTTACCATTTTATATTTTTAATTTCACGCATGCACTTTGATTTCATTTTATTTTGTCGACTGCACAGCATAGTAGGGTCAGTTGGGCGCCGACTGTGGGGAAAAGAGCACAATTCACTCCTCCAGTACTACTTGGCATTTGCGCCGGAAGCTCTAATATAAACATTTCAGAGTGTTTTGGTTTCAATCTGCGAACGGTGCAGAGGATTCAGAAAGAGTTGGATGAGTCTAATGGTGATTACGAAGTACGGCAGCTCGGAAAACCCATCCTGATCGTTCTGATAAGCAAAGAACATCCGAATTTGTTGGTGAGGGTCCAAGGCTCAACATCAAATCCCTTGAAGAGATAACCAAGAGGATCAAGAGAGGTATTGATAGAAGAATTTATACTACATGACTCTACACCATTCCACACAAGCAAGAGAACCCAATCATGACTGCCACACAATTTCTGCGGCCACATTACCACTTAATCAAGTCACCTAACTCCCCAGACTTCAACCCTATTGATTATTATGTGGGGGGGGCGAAGTTGAGCGAGAAACTAACAAAACTTCCTGTAACACCAAGGATAAACTAAAGGCAAGAATTAGGGCAGCATTGACCAACTTAAACAAGGATACCATCCAGGAGAGCTTCAATAGATTCCAAAGTCGTCTGGAGGTAGTGGTTGAAGCCAATGGTGATTTTGTTAAAATAATTTTAATAATCTTGGAATTATTTCGAACTTTTGTTCTCGTCTTGTTTAATATAGGTGTTATAATAGACACAACGTTTCGGCCAAGTACCCTCTGGTCATCATCAGGTGTCCATGATGTGGATTATCTCGTTGATTATTGCGAAATATCGTGGTCGAAACGTTGTGTCTATTATAACACCTATATTAACGAAGATGAGAACAAAAGTTCGAAATAATTCCAAGATTATTGAAAATTACTCATCTCAGAAATAAATGCAAAATAATTTTAGTATTTCCAGATATTTTTGTGTAAATTTCGTAAGTATATTTGTTACAATGAGATGTCAATGTTATTTTTCATTTTTGTATAATTTAGACGACACTTTATCCATTGCAGCCTGTAGACACATGACTGATGCTATGACTGCAGTATATGACCTTAATGGGTTACGTTACTCGGGGCGTAGCGAATTTATATAAGCTGAAATAATTGATAAAAACACGACTGGGAAATACGAAAACCTAAAGAATTAGCGCATATGCTGAGACATAGATATCTCCTAAACCGGCCAAGCATAGAAACGAAAACAATTTGTAGTAGATAGACTAAACTATCGCCCGGTTCACACTCCACCCACCTCTATTGAACAGGTGAAGAGGCTCATCCCTTGTTTCCTGTTTAGGATGTGGTTTCCGGTTTTCTCTTTTCCAATCTTTTCACTCTCTTTTTATTTTTTATTTTTCAATTGGAGTAGATAGACCAAACTATCACCCGGTTCATACTCTACTCACGTCTATTGAACAGGTGAAGAGGCTCATCCCTGGTTTCCTGTTTAGGGTGTGGTTTCCGGCTTTCTCTTTTCCAATCTTTTTACTCTTACGTAGCCCCCTGCGCATCAGTGGCGTTATCGCCTTGCTTGGGGTGATATGATTAAAAACAAAAACAAAACAAAACAAAAAAAGAACTAGCAATACGGAGTACTAGAGAAAACTAATTACAAACAACAAGATTGTAATATGAGCTCTGGTAAAAATTGTTACTAAGACATTGGGTTTATAAATAAAAAAAAATCATACATTGATGTCCTCAAGGATAAAAGCGTTGGTCTAGTGGAAAAAGGCGTTGGTTGTCACCAGTGACATAACCCAAAGTGTTGTGAATTCAATACCTCGCTATCGCCCGGTTCACACTCCACCCACCTCTATTGAACAGGTGAAGAGGCTCATCCCTTGTTCCCTGTTTAGGATGTGGTTTCCGGTTTTCTCTTTTCCAATCTTTTCACTCTTTTCTTTTTCCTTTTTTTTTTTTTTCAATTGGAGTAGATAGACTAAACTATCACCCGATTCACACTCCACCCACGTCTATTGAACAGGTGAAGAGGTTCATCCCTTGTTCCCTGTTTAGGATGTGGTTTCCGGCTTTCTCTTTTCCACTCTTTTCTCTCTTACGTAGCCCCCTGTGCATCAGTGGCGTTACCGCCTTGCTCGGGGTGATATGATTTAAAAAAAAAAAAAGGGTATTCAGTTCAAAATTCCAGTCAACCGAAGAAGTTCAGAGCGCACAATGGCCGAAACGTCGTGAATATTACAATAAAGATGTGGATAATAGTCCGCACCATGTAGCTAATAGCTGTTGCGGTTTTTAATCATCTCACCCCAAGTAAGGCTTTGCAGTTACAAAGACGCAAGGATTTGCGGAGTATGTGAAAATATGAGAAGAAAAATCTCTATTAAGGAAAGAGAACAATAAAAGCATAAAAATTAAGAAGACAAAAGATAAAAAATTACATTGCATTTAAATTTTTGAAGATCAGCATTGATTGAAAAGCAACAAAAAAAAACAAAAAACAAAAGCGAGTTCCACAAGCTAAGAAGTGCGATAGAAGAAACTTTTAACATAGAACTTACGGTTCCATCTACCGATTTCAAGGATAAAATAATGAAACTTTGCTGCTAATCTAGTACTGCGCTTAAATTCAGAAAGTATCATAGGGGAAAATCATATTTGTTTATAAAATGCATAAACGTGGCACAAGGCCAAAAAGAGTATATGAGGAAGGTCAGTCTTCATCTATCATATAATTAAACTTCACTAGTCATAAATACTGACCTAAATATAACACAGTATTCCTTTCACCAAAATACAACATTCTTACCATTCTTAATACAGCCACCACAATACCTCCGAGTCTCTATGAAATTCTAACTAGTCCTCATATATACATTTTGTCTGGTGGGGTGGGGAATAAAATAAAAACCTTTAAAAATTAAACCCCATTAAATATTTATAATCATAGAGGAAAGTTCAGCAGAACAATTATCATGAAACTATTTATAGAAAATGTGCAGGGAAGTTAGTAAGGAAATGAGTGAAACCGAAATGCCAGGTAAAGACCAATAACATTACAGATTTTTCTTTGGATTTTATCAATATTCTCTAAATACATAGTAGACTAGATGTGGCTCTAGTATTTAAAGCAAGGACGAATGGAAGATTTATAAATGCGTAAGATAGATAGGTAAAATATATAAGTAAGTGAGGACCTTATGAACCGAAAATAGTATACAAAATCTAAGCTTTTACCTAAGTTCGAACACTGAACCCTAGCTTCGATGAGAAAATGCAGCCACTAAAGCACAGTCACATATATGCTTTTTTTTTTTCTCGTGATTAAGAAACTTAACATAGATTTGGATTATTCGTCTTCAGAGACATTATTTCCATCTCTCAGTGGGATCTTCATTATTGTAACCTTGAGCCAAACTAGGATAAGTTCATCGATTGTGCTTGTTAGGAAAGCATGTTCAACGCATCTGTCGCAGAGTGCTCGTTTACTTATTTTATAAAGTTCATTTATTTTTAATTTTAATAGATTGTAATTCTAAACCGAGGTTGGAGAGAAATTGTACATTTTCAGTTAGATATTGGAACCACAGATTAGTAAATACGAACTGTTTGGATTTTTATCTGTCTGCAAATCATTATTACATCGCACCGTTTTAGTAAAACGGTTTAGAAAGAGAGACGAAAAGGAGAGACGAAAAGAAGAAAAGGAGAGACCAGAAGGAGAAATGACGAAAAGGAGAGACAAAAAGAAGAAACGACGAAAAGGAGAGACGAAAAGGAGAAAAGGCGAAAAGAAGAGACTAAAGGAGAAAAGGCGAAAAGGAAAGACGAAAAGGAGAAAAGACGAAAAGGAAAGACAAGAAAGAGAGAAGAAGAAAAGGAGAGACGAAAAGGAGAAAAGACGAAAAGGAGAGACGAGAAGAAAAGGAGAAACAAGAAAGAGAGAAGAAGAAAAGGAGAGACGAAAAGGAGAAAAGGCGAAAAGAAGAGACTAAAGGAGAAAAGACGAAAAGGAAAGACGAAAAGGAGAAAAGACGAAAAGGAAAGACAAGAAAGAGAGAAGAAGAAAAGGAGAGACGAAAAGGAGAAAAGACGAAAAGGAGAGACGAGAAGAAAAGAAGAAGAAGAAAAGGAGAGAAAAGAAAGAGAGAAGAAGAAAAGGAGAGACGAAAAGGAGAAAAGGCGAAAAGGAGAGACGAGAAGGAGAAAAGTCGAAAAGGAGAGATCGTTAGGAGAAGAGACGAAAAGGAGAGACGAAAAGGAGAGACGAAAAGGAGAGACGAAAAGGATAAGACGATAAATTTACACGAGTAAAATAAAAACAAAAACGGATTGCAAATCACTTGTTTGGCAGATAGCTACAAAAATATTTCTAGCCAGTGAGTATTGAATGGTAGCTTGTCTAACTTTCTAAATACTGCCTTTCAGCAAAACGCCAGATACTCTTCCATTTTTATGCATAATGCTATTTTAAAACCGGGGAGTTTATCTGTTTTTGCTGTAAGTAACTCTTGTCCCTTTACCAACCTTCTTCGTCTTTGTCATTTTTGTTCTACCATTCCCTTAAACAGATTGGACAAGGGGGTGAATCTCTCTTCCTTCTCTTGCCTTCCACTATGCCTTGTGAGATTTTAATTCGCCAAGCTTTTTTTATGTGTTCCTTAAATTTTTACCGTGTCTGTTTCTGGTTCTTAGTTGCACTTTCCTTATAATTCTTATTTTCATTAGAACTTCCCAGTTGCTCACATTCTATATCTATAGAATGATCAGTATTTGTCAGTAAAATCACGTCGCTTGTTCGACATTTACTATCATATAAAAAAATAGACATTACATAGCAGTGTAGCATTCTTTTCTTTGTTTTAAAGGACATTTTTGTTCCGCTAATAGTATTATTTGAAATAAAATATTTAGAATCTCTCGCTGTTCTAAATTCTCACATCACCAACAAACGGGGCGCCAAATAATTGTGCCAAAAACTAATGACGAAAACCGTTTGTATTAATAATTTCATTTTAACAAAGAAGACAAAAATGAAGTTGAAATCAAGAATTTTAAAAATCAAACTTACATTTTGTAAAATCCTTGCCCCCCCCCCCACTCGCAAATAGCATCCGGATAAGTTCGAGTACAAGTTTCTAAGGGCAAGCTGTTTTCCCATAATTTTCAAATTGAGGACACTTTAAGCCCAAGTGATTATAAAGACCAGACAGGACGCTTCGGAGCATCGAGGGATTAACCACCAACAACGAATAGTTTTGCCAAACGGCATGTCGTCAACACTGATGATTATTTCTTAAAGATGCTTATTCCCCAAAAACCTCAAAGATGACCACAATCTTTCGTCTATTTACCTCCATTTTTCAACAGTGTCGGCAACAACACCTTCAGAGACACCCAGAAAAGGTATATTTACAACAAAAACAGCAGAACTTTCTTTAGTTTTTTTAGAAGATATGTTTGGGAGCAAAGATACATACTATTCAACAAATTCTGGTTGCTGATCAATTCACGCACAGAAAAACGATTTGTGTAAGCTTATATATAATTTAAAAAATACCTCTTCAGCACCCTCTCCATAACAGTGAGTTTCTTTTGAAACTTTAAGAGTTGTTCTTTTTATATCTTCCCCTTTTTCAATTAAGAAGTAGTTTGTAGTAATCTATATATATATATATATATATATATATATATAAAAGTAGATATGTCTGTTCGCGCGCGTGTGTGTGTGTGTTTCTAATGAACCATACTCCTCTGAAACCTTTGGTTCGATTTCAACCAATATTGACTCACTTGTCGATCATCACATAAACCTTTGATGTACGCAAAAGATTTTCGAATTGATTTACAGAGTACGACAGAAATCACCAAAACGTTTAGAATTTGCGAACTCTTCTCCTCCAAGACGCCTTATGCGAATTCAACCAAAATCGGGTAACTTGTAGATGAAGGTCCAAACTTTTTCAAATCAATGTACAATCTACGAAAAACATAATTTCGGGTGTTTTTTTTTTGTTTTTTTGTTGTTGTTCTGCGCACTTTTACGCATTTCTCCATAACGCTTTACTCAAACTTAACCAAAATTGAGTTATTGTAAATGAAACTCTGATGCGTTGATCTGCGAACAAAAATTTCAACTGACACACGGGCTGCGGCGAAAATTAACGGAAAATGTTGCTTCTTGCAATCGTTTATTTCTCTGAAACGCTTAGTTGTATTCCAACAAAAATCGGGTCTTCTTTGTAACTTCTACCTTATCATATGCCATAACAATTTCACATTTTCTACAAGGTTCCAACTTCTCCGATGTTGTAGAGACTTCTTTTGCGTCACAACGTCATTTCATCACATTACAGGCTCCCGTAACTCCCGCCCGTACCGTTCTCCCAATTGTACATACATCATTCTCGTTTATTGGCAAAATTGACCAAGAATGAATCCCGTTTTTTCAAATACAACGAAAACCAATACTTACTTCGCATTGTTTTTTAACTTACGCGTCATGGCAACACCATATTGGGGCTTTTTAAATAAGCACTTGACCTTACCATTTCAACACAATTACTAAAAAAAAAAAACCCCGAGCAACGCCGGAATATACAGCTAGTAGCAAATAATTTCTTCAACTTTATATTAAATTGTTATATGTATCCGTTCGTTTTTTTTTTCTGATAGTCTGCAAACGATCTCCAACAATAATTTTTCATAGCATTTTTTTGCTTCTTAAATTCCCAAGAAATTGTTGCATAATGTTATTGAAATTTTATTTCAAATTAAAAAGCCTCTTACAGACGGAATTCCAAGTATACAAAATGAACCAGTTCGACTTCCTCTTCTCTTTGCGTTTAATTAAGGTAGCAAAGCTGCCAAAGCTGCTTGAAACCGTTTCACACTAAGCAAGTCAAGAAAGCTACTAAAACGCAATAGTGTGAAAGAATATTTAAAAAAATGAAAACATTATTAGCGAAAGAGAACTATAAAAGAACAGAAGATAATGACTGACATTGCATTAAATTTTTTGAAGATCAAAGTTCAATGGAAAGCAGAAAATCGGAAGAGAATTTCCCAAACGAGAAATGTGAGAGGAAAAATTCTTAGTATAGTACTTACGGTGACATCGAGTCAATATGATTGTAAAATGATGAGACCTGTGCGCCAATCTAGTACTGCGCTTAAATTCATAAAATCTAAGTACTAAAGAAAAACTCATCAGAACAATTACCAAGAAAATATTTATAGAAAAAGAACAGGGAAGCTACGCCACGACGGTGGGGAACTGATTGAAGTCGAGATGCCAGGTGGGAACAAATATTATTTGTCTTGTCCACAAAGATGACTTCGTTATTGACAGAATGTCATAGAAATGGTTTTCCCGTTTCAAAGAGAGGAAGTTCGAACGTACAAACTCTCTGCGTTTTGGCTGACCTGTTCAGTTTGATGAGAACCAATTGAACGCGTTGATAATTCCCTTCCACATGATTGCTTCCCCGACGGCTACAATCTCCAGGAGTTTAAATGTAAGGTCAATAGACACCTCCTAACGCACTAACTCGCTCCCATTCTTTCAAACACTCATCCCATCTACCCTAACCTCATCCTCGGTATCCTTACCCATCTATCACCTTCCTCCTGACATTCCCTATGTCTAACCACTCCTTCTCTTTACCTTCCCCTATGTAGCCCCATGCGCAATAGTGGCAGTGGAATGCCTTGCTTGGGGTGAAATGATTAAAAAAATAAAAATAAAATAAGAACAAGACTAGAGCACACCAGAGAATTGAATCAGAAGATAGCAAGTTGTCATGTTACTACCGCTCGTCATTTTCACTCAATCAGTAAGGTCCAGAAACACTGCGCATCGGTGCTACACGTACTTTACCGAGAGAAACAAAACCAGCTCCCCTTCATTGTCATCAGTTTACTCGCTCGACACCAGGCTACCCGTAGATACAAAGAAAGAGATCAGTTGAGAAGTTCTGCTACACTCATCATATTCTCTTGATTCGTCGCTTTCTAACAATTTGAGGGATGTTTCGTTCAAGAACGATGTGCAGTTTAAAACGTGGCATGATTAATTTTTCGATCCAAAACATCGTGGTTTCTGTCACTGAGACATTGAACAACAGTTAGTGAATTGTTCGCATGAGGTCGTAAACAATATTGTCATCATAACTATTATTGACGAACGAATTTATGTAACAACCTAATACATTAAGTACACGATCTTTCATTTCACTATTTATTTTTCTTTTAACATTGTCTATGTTGGACACTTCACTGATTTTACCTGATTTTTACTGTTGAATTGGAAACAAAATTCATATTTCTTGCTGTATGAAAAATAGGCTAAGACTGATATAAAGTGGAAAAATAATATTGAATAAATTGCTAGGTCAGCTGCTAAGAAAGTTGGTTCACTGTGTTGTTCTAGATATTTTTTCTCACTAGAATCTATCTTAGACATTTATGAACCTATCTTTCGTCCATGTATTGGATATTGCTGCCATATCAGGTTTGATGCTTCTGTTATATATTTAGAGATTCTAGACAAAATCCAAAGAATCTGCAATGATATTTGTCCTAACCTGGCATCTCGAGTTCAGTGACATTTCTACCACCGTGACGTAGCTTCCCTGCTCTTTTTCTGTAAAAATTTTTATGGTAATTGTTCTGATGAGCTTTCCTCTTTAGTATCTATTTATTTATTAATTTAATCGCAGTAGTAAAATGGCGGCAAGATCTCATCATTTTACAATTTAATTGACCCGATGTAACCATAAGTTCTTTCCTAAGAATTTCTTCTCTCACATTTCTCGTTTGGGGTTTCTATTCTGGTTTCTTGCTTTCCATTCCATTTTGATTTTCAAAAATTTAAATTCAACGTCAATCATTATCTTCTGTTCTTTTATTGTTCTCTGTCCTTAATAATGTTTTTATTTTTCATAATCTTTCACAATCTTGCGTCTTAGTGGCTTTATTGCCTTGCTTGTTGTGAAATGATTAAAAAATGGAATTCCGTATTTTACACAAATCTCTTACGGTTTCTAACATCTTTTTACACGCCTTAGCATTTCGATCAGAGTCATCCTTGCAAAATGGATGCTTAATTTTGAAAAGATGCGGTTAGTTTTCGTGCGATAGTTTTAGTTATAGTGTGAAAATCCGTGACGTACCGAAAGAATAGGGTCGCTGCTGACAAATCATTCGATGGGCAATGATAAAAGTTCAGAAACAATTAAATCACGCAACATTAAATGAGGAATTGATGGAAGTTGTGTGTGAAAAGATTAAGGAAACGGATCCAGGCGATAACAAACAAGAAAAAAAAAAAATGAACAAACGCCAAGAACGTAACCGACTCTAAGCGATTAATCATTTACATTCTTCTTCCTCCTCCACCTCCTAAAACTCTTCTTCTTCTTTTTCTTCTTCTTCTTCTTCTGTTCCCTTTTCGTTCTTTATCGCTAACATTTTTCTTCTTTATCTTCTTCTTTCTCTTTTATTACCCTTTCACTCAATTTTCTATTCTTCGTCATCTTTTTTCTTCTTTTTAACATTTTTCATTATTTTTCTTCATCGCTGTTTTTTATACTATTATTGACGTCTTCCGACATCTTTTTTATGTCTTCTTTCGACAATCTGGTTTGTCGTTACCTTCATTACTATTATTATCTTCTTTCTTCTTTTTCTTTTTTTCTCTTTTCCTTCTTTACTTCTTTCCTGCCTTCCTTTCCTTCCTGATTTCATTCTATTCATCCTTCCTTCTTTTGTTTATTCCTTTGTTCCGTTTGTCTTTCTTTTTTATTTTGTTTTCTTTTCCTTCTTTTCTTCTTTCTTTTCTTTTTTTCTTTATTTCTTCTGTTCTATTTTCATTTTATATTTTTTATTAATACATTTTCTTTTTCTTTTTCTTTTTTCAACAACCTGATTTCTAATGTCATTTTTCTTCTTCTTCTTCTTCTTCTTCTTCTTCTTCTTCTTCTTCGTCTTCTTCTTCTTCTTCTTCTTCTTCTTCTTCACAAAATCTATCTCGCTTCTCGCCTCTTTTCTCATTCTCTCCCTTTATTTTTAAACATACTCGTCTTTTTGATAAACTTCTATAACCAAAAAGTCTCTATTGCTAACACCCGCTTTGTTTATATTTTCCGTTGTTCTTTCTTTGTTCTTCCTTCCACATAATTATATGAATGTTCACCTTTAAAGACGCACCCGTATGGTCGAATGAAGTTCTCATTTGAATTAACTGCTGGACATGATTAAACGTGATTATTGTGTATGTGGGATATGCGCGCAGTGTAACGCGGGTCAGGGCAGGAAGTAATTCCGTTGCAATTGTTGTGTTCACTTTCACACTGATGTCCTTAAGAAAGGCATCAATCCGTTTTGTTTCTTTTTGCCTACTCCCCGGCTACGGGTTATATAACAGAGTAGACTGGGATCTCTAGTCCTGCGTAGAAACTAATTTTAACTGCAAAGAAAGAAAACGGTAAACTACTCTACTGTGTATGTATTACTTAATAACTTGAACTAGAGAAACGTGAACTCACTCTACTCTGTATGCATAATTTGAATTACAGAAACGGGAAACCACTCTGTGTAGACATGAATTAATAATTTAAATTACAGAAATGGGAAACCACTCAACACTGTATGCATTTCTTAATAATTTGATCTACAGAAACGGGAAACCACTCTGTGTATGTATTACTTAATAATTTGAACTACAGAAACTGGAAACCACTCTGTGTTTGGATTACCTAATAATTTGAATTACAGAAGCGGGATACCACTCAACACTGTACGCATTAATTAATAATTTGAACTACACAAATCTATGCGCTCTATTAAAATAATCATGAAGGCAATTTGTTAGCTGAAAAATGGTGTCGATTTTATTTCTAAGTAATGTATTATGTTAACATTTTTGGCAGTGGATGTGCAGGTGGTATGATACACGTTGGCTCAGAAAGCAAAATTAGAGAGCTGAGTTCGAATTCCAATCAAATTTGTTACATTCCCTTTCAAGCGAACACTCTTGGGGAAGAAATCCATCTCTTCTAACCTTCCAGATATGGGTTAAGCAGTAGGCCTTGGTTGGCAACCAATCTAGGATAAGAGCTATTCTAAATTCAAAACCAGTTGGGCATGTGGCTAGAATTCCGTCCATATTTAAAAACATATTTCCCCCAGAAAACCTTAACATCAACGACAATCGAGTTGAAAGAGTGGACCTCTACTTCTTAGAGGGTCTATAGGACTCAAGTGAATATTTGGGCAGTACTTTTTATTTTAACTCTCATTTAAAAAAGTTAAGCACCAATGAGATTAGTGTCAAGACTCATAGACTGGTTGCCAAGTTGTAACCATTCTGATATCATTATTGAAAAAAGATATGATACTGAGGATATTATTGGAGTATTGATGGGTTAAATAGCAGAACAGGTAGTAAAGGCAGGTTTCATCAATAAACAGTTATCGATTTCAGTTCAGCATTTACATTTGCACGGAAATAAGGATATTTTGGAAAGATTTGAATGGGTAAAGGCCTTCGGGGAACAAATCAAAAATTTACCAAAAAATCTACGTGTGTATTTTTACTTTTATTATTTAAATAGGGCGTAAATTGTTATAAAAATTTAATTCTCAGTAACACCAACCGTTAAAAAGTAGAATGGGCCACTGAAATGTTACCGTGGATCCCAATTCATTATTTTTTTATGTGTGGACTCCCAGCAACGTTACATGAACACCGGGGATCCACGGGGACTCCGGTTGAGAACATTTGGTTTAGCAAAAAACGTATCAGCACAATGTAGATAATGTCCTGAAGAACATTATGAGATTGCCACACCTAGAACGATCACCTCGTTCAACTACATACAGTGGATTCGATAATTATAAATAAAAATTTTAAAACCGTGAACTTGGCTGTGTCTAAGCACAGTGTGAATATAAAGAAGAATAGAAAATAGGAAAAACACCATAACAATGTATGGGAGCTGATAGAGATGAGTAATAGGAAGCATAGTATCGTAGACGCACTTGAAGCAATATCAGAAAGTACTGAAATTGATATTGCGAGATGTGTGAGAAATACGATAATGGGTTCAGGCCGTAGAAACAACTGGGTTTCTGGAATTTGTGCAGATACTGAGCTTGTCATTCAATCTTCAACAATGACCATTATCTATCTATCTATCTATCTCTCTATCTATCTATCTATCTTTTTTTTCTTTTTTTTTTTTTTTCTTGTTTTTGTAATCGTATCACCCCGAGCAAGGCGGTAACGCCACTGATGTGCAGGGGACTACGTAATAGTGAAAAGATCGGAAAAGAGAAAGCCGGAAAACATATCCTAAACAGGGAACAAGGGATGAGCCTCTTAACCTGTTCAATAGACATGGGTGGAGTGTGAACCGAGCGATAGATAGATCTATCTACTCCAATTGAAAAAAAAAAAACAAAGTGAGAAGATTGAAAAAGAGAAAGCCGGAAACCACATCCTAAACAGGGAACAAGGGATGAGCCTCTATCTATCTATCTATCTATCTATCTATCTATCTAACATTTTTTTCTTTTTTAGTAACTTCAAACCAATCAGGGCGCAAGGCTATATCTTCAATAATGATCATTATCTATCTATCTATCTATCTATCTATCTATCTAGTTTTCTTTCTCCTAGACAGTTCGCCACCCGAGGCTATATTACCCAGTCTGTCCTGTTATTTACCCATAGCCGGGAATGGAAATAAATTCATACCTTTCTCTTAGCACGTAAGTAAATGTAATGAACTCGACTAGAATTCGAACTCGGCTCTCCAGTTCTTTAGTCCGAGCTGCTATCCACCGGATATATTAAAGCAGAAATAACTACGGCATTCAATACATATGCATATACACACACGCACACAAAAACACACCCACAAAGAGAAAAATTCAACCAATTCAGGATGATTGCAAAAGAGTTCTTCTATGATACCCCAGATTAACATTACTGAATGTAGCGTCTGTCAGTTAATTGAGAAAATTTATTTGTATTAATCATTCATATATATATATATATATATATATATATATATATACGCTCTCACACCTTGATTGAGCATTGTGGAGGAATGATAAACTTTTAAAAAATACTAGCTACTCAAGCACCTACGCATCGTTCATTCAGTAATGAATTTGAACGTTCTCAGCTGCCGGCGTTTGTTACGTTGCATATAACACGCTAAAAGTCCGCCTTCTTCTACCGAGCGCCCATAGCTCAGTGATAGAATTCGGTCGAGTTTCAATCCTGGCTAGAAGCAATCGGATGTCTAACCGTACTGATGAGCTGTGATACAGCGAAACAGATCTGTCTGCGGATGACTATATATATATAGTACTGTGCAAAAGTATTAGAACAAGAACTATTTTATCTTTTATGAGGCGTCAAAATAATTGCGACAATTTACCAATCGCACCTAGTATATATACAGTACTGTGCAAAAGTATTAGAACAAGAACTATTTTATCTTTTATGAGGCGTCAAAATAATTGCGACAATTTACCAATCGCACCTAGTATATATACAGTACTGTGCAAAAGTATTAGGAACAAGAACTATTTTATCTTTTATGAGGCGTCAAAATAATTGCGACAATTTACCAATCGCACCTAGTATATATACAGTACTGTGCAAAAGTATTAGGACAAGAACTATTTTATCTTTTATGAGGCGTCAAAATAATTGCGACAATTTACCAATCGCACCTAGTATATATACAGTACTGTGCAAAAGTATTAGAACAAGAACTATTTTATCTTTTATGAGGCATATTGAGAGAAAATAGACAATTTAATTAAAGTAATTTGATTTGATTTACTCAACAAATGCTTTAACAAGAAAAAAATACTTGTTACAAGATAAATTTAATATTTAGTATATTAACCTTTTGCTTTGATCACAGCCTTCATTCTGTCAGGCATTGACATTCACAAGATTCTTCAATGTATCTAATGGTATCACCTGCGAAGAAGCTTGTATTTGTTCCCAAAGTGTGTCTTGCGAAGTAACAATAGATTTATCAATTTTTTTATCCAAAATATAACATAGATGTTCAATAGGATTGAGATCAGGGCTTTGTGGGGGCCAATTCACATTGCGAAGACTTCCTTCGTCTTCCTTTTTAGTTAAATAATTCTTACAAATGTTTTGCTTTTCACTCTGTATTTGAATTTCAGTGAGGTTTTAAGAAAAAGCACCCCTGACCTAAAACTTTTGCACACTACCGGTAGTATTAGGACAGGGGTGATTTTAAACTTTATTTTGATGCCTCATAAAAGATAAAATGGTTATTTTCCTAACACTTTTGCACAGTACTATATATATATATATATATATATATATATATATATATATACAAAGAAACGGTATTAAATAAGCCAGTATGATAAGTTAATTACCTGAAGATTGCTGAAATACATGAAACTCAGAGTCTTGAGTAAAACATAGGATAATATGTGTGTGTGTGTGTGTGTGTGTGTGTGTGTGTGTGTGTGTGTGTGTGTGTGTGTTCGATCAAATAATTTAGACATATTATGTCTTTAATTTTATTTTAAGCTTCTGGTAGGCACAATGTTTCCTGGCACCGTTAAATGTGTGCAGTTAGGCAAGACATCATCATTTAAGTTTTTTTATTAAATAATTTAGACTTATTCTTGACTACGAGTGAATTAAAATAAAAATAAACAGATATAATATGTATAAATTATTCAATCAAACATGCTTAAATAAAGATATTCTGCCTAAATATGCACATACGACTTTTGATTTGCCTTTATACCACCAGAAATACTAAACACTCCATCCTTTCTCTACAACACTCTACGGCTCTTTTAATCATCTTGAATATAATATTTTGATAATTATATAATTTTTGCTCGAAAGATCTGATTATTCTTTTACAGCCAACAGATCATTTAACAACCAACAGATCAGTTTGCTTGCGAAATTACCAACATTTTACTATTTATTAATAGATTATTTTGCTTATTAAATTACCTACCGACAATTTATTTTACTAATTAGAAATCGGCAGGTATTTTAGAATTTATCGCCAAAGAGTTTATTTTAATACAGTTGGGGTTTAGGCTTACAAATATTTGTTTATGAACAGTAAAAAGATGTACCAGCAAAAGATTGTAACAGCAAAAGGATGTGATAACAAAAGTTTGTAAAAAGCGAAAGGATGGACCAGTAAAAAAGTTGTAACAGCAAAAGGATGTAACAGCGAAAGGTTGTAACTGTATAAGATTGTAACAGCAAGAGAATGTGAAAACAAAAGATTTTAGCATCAAAAGGTTGCAACAGCAAAAGAATGTACCAGCAAAAGGTTGTAACAGCAAAACGATGGGATAAGAAAAGGTTGTAACAGCAAAAGGGTGTACCAGCAAAAAGTTGTAACAGCAAAATATGTACCGGCAAAAGGTTGTAACAGCAAAAGGATGTACCAGCAAAAGGTTGTAACAGCAACAGGATGTGATAGCAAAAGGTTGTAAAAGCAAAAGGATATACCAGCAAAAGGATGTGACAACAAAAGGTTGTAACAGCAAAAGGATGTAACAGCAAAATTTTGTATCAGCATAATGTTCTAACAGCAAAAGAATATGACAACGAAAGGTTTTAGCATCAAAAAGTTGTAACAGCAAAAGGATGTGATAGACAAGGTTGTAGCAGCAAAATGGTGTGACAGCAAAAGATTGTAACAACAAAAGTTCTTTTCTTTTCAACAAACATTTTAGTCAATCCTTAAACAGGATGGACTAGACAATTTAGCTTTGCATGGCAAGCAATATAAGAGAAAAAACATTTCAAAACCATCGAAATTGATTGAGTCATTGATTTGTTTTTTCGACTTATCGTTATTTTAAAGCCAGAATATATTTTTAGATTGTAAAATATTTTGGAGATAATAATCTCTAAAGACTGATAAGAATTCTGCTTATTAATGGGGGAGAAGAGGCGGATTCATACTTTTTCTTAAGGGTATTTGAGTGCAAGTGAATATAACGAACTCGAGTGGAATTTGAACTCGGCTCTCCGATTTCTTATTCTGAGCAGTTATATATCACACCAACCGTACTTTGAAACTTACAGCACATGGTATTCTCGAGCGGTCACCCATCTATGTAGTGAGTGGTCTCGACGTCGCTTAACTTCAGTGATCGTACGAGAATCGCTGTTTCTACGTGATATGGCCGTAAGCCTTAAACCATGGAAAACGCAACGGGAAACCACTACATTATATTTCCTAATAAATCATTGCAAATCTCAAATAATAAAGAAAAGGAATCTGTGGAGAGCCACAATTGCCAACGTCCCGAAGGAACACGGCATTTATAAAATAGAACAAAAATTTATAAAAGCTATCAGATGTTGCTGGGCGATAATTAAATTTTGCATATCACAAAGGCTGCGTACATTAGTCGAAATTCCGAGATAAGATACAAATATATAGTCTCGTTATAATTTGTTAGGAGGTACGGCACCTTATCTTGTGTATTCTATTGTAATCCTCTTTCTGGACACGTTTGTCCCGTCTGTGCAATAACATGGCTTCCATAGCCGTATCTCCATGATTATCTACTCATAAAGTTCTCCCAACAAAGTTTCTTGCGATGCCACCGAGTTCGGTAACAGCTGAGACAGCGTCTCAACTACATCGACGCGTTCCTTACGGCCGATTTGCGTTCGTCTTCCTTGAATAGAGGCGAGAAAGAGAGGTGGAGAGATGAAGAGACATTCCGGACGTGATGGATGAGCGAGAATCTGGCGAGACGAAAGGGCGTCGTGCCTTTGAGGCGTCGAGAAGAGAAACGGGGGAGGTGAATAACGGAAAATTATGCAGGATGAATAATAAGGGCCAGGTGCCCTCGGTAGCAGCATATGTCAGCTATTAATCTGTACACACGGATGAGCAGAAATTATGTTTTTCAGCGCCCTCCTGTTAACGTACATATATATAACTAGTTCTTTTCTTGGTGATAATAATACGATTTTTATTCATCTAAATCTGAGTCAATTGATATATTTATCACGTACTTTTCTATCTACTTACATATACGCAGAAATATACACACGTAGATAGATAATGAACAGAATTAGATAGATAGATAGATAGATAGATAGATAGATAGATAGATAGATAGATAGATAGATAGATAGATATGAAACTAGATAGATAGATAGATAGATAGATAGATAGATAGATAGATAGATATGAACATATTTAGATAGGTAGATAGATAGATAATGTTCATACTAAAACTATAGATAGATAGATAGATAGATAGATAGATAGATAGATAGATAGATAGATAGATATGTTCAGACTGAAACTAGATAGATAGATAGATAGATAGATAGATAGATAGATAGATAGATATATTTAGATAGGATAGATAGATTTAGATAATGGTTACATAGATAAAAGATAAGATAGAAAATAGATAGATAGATAGATAGATAGATAGATAGATAGATAGATAGATAGTCTCGACAAAATCCCAAAAAGATTTTGAAATGATATCGGTTCTAATCTGGCATCTTGACTTCAGTCACTTTCTCACAAACCTGGCGTGGTTTCCTCTGCCTTTTCTATAAATATTTTCATCGAAATTGTTCTAATGAACTTTACTCCTTGGTCCATCGACTTCATGAATTTAAGTGAAGTACTAGATTGACAACGAGGTCGCACCGCATCAATGTTGAAATATCTAAATGTAACCGTAAGTTCTATTCCAATGATTTCTTTTCTCGCCCTTATCTCCTGTGGAACTCGTAGTGTCCTGCTTCCCTGCCAGCCATGATCTTCAAAATTGCAAATACAACATCAATTGCTATCTTCCGTTTCTCTAAAACCACTTCTTTTGTTCTGTTTTCTCCTTAAATTCTCTTTCAGTCTGAGTAAAACCTTTATTGTGTTTGCGCGGCATTATTGCCTAGCTTAATGATTAAAATAAGGATGAGCTTAAAAAAAAGTAGTTAGCTAGCTAGCTAGATAGATAGATAAACCTAAACAGATAAAAGTACACACACACACAAACATCTCACACCCTGAAAACAGTAGCTACTCTGGCATGTACGCAACGCTCATTCAGTAACGAATTAGAGCACTCTGGCTATTGGGCGTGTATAATGATAATATACACGCTAAAAAGTTTGCCTTCTTCTACCGAGCGCCCATAGACCAGAGGTAGAATCGCTGACTGACGCCAATTCGATTGGGTTTCAATCCTGGGTTAAAAGCAATCGGGGTCTAACCGAACTGATGAGTTGTGATACAGCGAAACAGATCTGTCTGCGGATGATTATATCTTCCGTCGATGGTACGACTCGAAATTTCATGTGTCTCTCCATATGTATATTTATTAATTCAAATTACTATATATATATATATATATATATATATATATATAGAGAGAGAGAGAGAGAGAGAGAGAGAGAGAGAGACAGAGACAGACAGACAAATAGAGAGTCAAAATCTGTAACAAGTAGATAGATATGTGTTTACCAATCTATTTATATAAATGCATAATATTCAAATAAATTAATCAGTTTAGTTCAATTTCAAGGTTTTGGCTATTTTATCGCGTTTCTGGAAAAATTCTTTATTAATAATACGCATAAATATGTATACATGTTTGTTGATGCAAAATCTCTCAACCCTTCTTCTTTCTTCTTTTATGTACCCTGTCCTTTCAGGACGTAGGCGATCATGGCTCTCCACATCTCCCTATCCCTGGTGGCTCTTAGCACGCGTCATCCACCTAATCAGGTCCTTCAAATGTGTTATCCGCTGCTTTCCCCTGTCTCTTTTTTCTTTCTATCTGGCCTGTTAGTATCAGGTTCACCAAGCCCTCCTTCATCATTGCATGTCCCAGGAACTTTAACTGTCTCTTTCTGATGCTCAGTGTTAATTTCCTTTTCCTTTCCATCCTTTTCAAAACCTCATCATTGCTCACATGCTCAATCCATGATATTCTCAGCATCTTTCTGTAGAACCACATTTCAGTTGCTTCAATTTTTTCCTTCATCTTCGATGTCCACCATTCACTGCCATATTGAAGAACTGACATCACATAGCAATCCAGTACTCTCTTCTTTGTTTCTAGCGAAATTGTCCTGTTTCTTAATACTTTACTCAACTTCTGGAATGCTTCCTTCACCATGCCAATTCGCCTTCGGATCTCTGTGTCGCACTTTCCGTATTCTGTTAGAACACTTCCCAGGAATTTAAATTTTTGTACCTGCTTGATTTTAGTATCCCCCACATGTACTTGGCATATTGGGCTTCTCTTTTTACTGATGACCATGCATTAACTGAGGTTCTAATCCGATACAGCATACGAAGATGATTTAATGGTTCGGTATTCAGACACAGTTATTAACTGAATTTTTACTTGAAATTGTCATTGTATAACTTACGATTAATCTGATTAATAGAAACTTGCTTGAGAGGAGTATTATATCAAAAACTAAATATTTGTTGGTTATAATAAACACTTTTTCTTACCATTAGGCTACTAAGTTACTGATGATCTTATTTATATTATAAAGTGAAGCTAAAACATTCATGTATGTTTGCAAATCATTGATTACCTGTGCGTCTGTGAGACCCAACATGGCTGCCAACTGTCGTCTGTCAGGTTTGGTTACATATTTTTGAACTTCAAACCGTTTTTCTAGACCCTTTCGCTGCAGATTTGAAAAGACAGCACGGGACCAGGATCTTTTCCTTTTTGGCTGACTGCCTACATGTTGATCGGTGTTTAATATGGAGTAAGGGCCTGAAATGACATGTAGAAAAAAAAAACAATTTTATTAATAACGTGACTCTTTAATCTCTCATTTATTTATACGTTTGTGAATCAAGAATTATAATAACAAATATAATTAACATTCCACCCGCAATCCTAAATTTCGGGTGACATACAAAGTTAACAGCCGGATCTCCAAGGATAAAATTTTTGCATTGCAATTAAAGAGGAAAATCTAGAAATATGCAATTTTGAAAATATGTTTTAGTAGATTTTTCTGAACGCTTGCATTCAAGAAATAAACTTTTTTTTAAAGATTTAAGGTTTATTTTCCAACATTAAAACGTAAATAGAAAAAAGAAAGATCATATAAACTGACGAAGAAGGACTTGCAAAACTAACAATTTATCATAACCCTGCATTCCATGATCTCATTAGCTGATTTATGTTTAATTAATCTGATTTTAATCAAATATTACTTTTAAATTAAAAAGAAAAAGAGAAAACCATTTTCTAACACGGAGATGGGTGTTTTTAAAAGGTGTTAACAGTTATCTCGATATACTTTAGTTTTCTACGGGGGACATATCTGTAAAACTACTTGATGAATATAACGCAAGAGCCTTTTTTTATATAATTTTTAAAAATATTCTGTAAACTTGAAAATTTAAGAGAATATTATAAGTAATCATATGCTTTGTTGATTTTTAGGTACTTTAACTTTAAATTTACTATAATTATGGCTCTTATTTTCTGATAATGTCGTGTATGGACGTCCGTATTTACAAAAATCGGCATGTTTATACACACACAATTTGTTTTTATTCTGTTTAAAATACTGGTGGCGCTAAATTGTCGTAAACTTTTCCATTTATGATTAATAAGTCTAGTTTTTAATTAATAAAATACCGCCTAACTGCTTCAAATTAATGCAAAATTTTAAAAGATTTAAAACTTTATAAATTATTCTTAATATTTTTTTTAATAAAAATTTCTGCAAAAATTCATTATTTATCGAAAAAAATATTTTCGTAACACAATCGTGTCCATAACATATTTCATTCATTAAATGCAATTAAAAGCTTTTCTAATTAAATAATGTCTCAGTTTCATTGCATTTTTGATTCGGCTCGTACCAGTGAAGCAGGAATGGTGATTACGAAGATGTCTGAAGTGACCATTCATGATGGCGAGGTTATACCTTCATTCATCTTTTCACGGATCCTCAAATTCAACACGGAAGACTATACAAGTGATTTGATGTGGTGGTGCTGTTCTGGATCAAGAGGGTGACTGCTAGAAAACCCAATGTCTAGCAACAGGACTCTGCACCATGCCACACAAGCAGGACTGTCGTGACTGCGACCACATCACCTCTTACATTTGGCCACCTAACTTCCGAGACTGCAATCTTTTTGATTATGTGCGGGGCGCAGTTTGGCGAGAGACAAAAACTTTTTTATAACACTAAAGATAAACGGAAGACAAGGATTATGACAACATTCACCAACTTAAACATGAAGACCATTCAGAGAAGTTGCAGGAATTTCCGAAGTTATCTGGAGGCCAATTGTGATTTTATTGAATGAATTTACTCTTTAGTATTTCAATATATTTTTGTGTAGTTTTGGGAAATATATTTATTAAAATGATAATAGATTTTTCGTAATTGGGGTCAGTTTGACAATAAAAATTAATAACAAATTCTGAAAGGATGTGTGATTCCATGCATAATATAAACATTAAGCACTACATAAATTCATTTCTCGAAATTTCACAAAATTAAATAAATGGAGGTACCAGATGCATAAAAGATATTTATACCAAGATTTTCTAAACAAACAAAAAAAAAATGTTTCTAAAAAAACTCCCATCCATATTTGAATAAGTCTTGAAAGTGTCATTAAAATCCGACAATTACTTGAGACTTGCAAGAATTTCCAAATGTGTTTTCACCGCAAAAAGGCACTAAAATTTCGTTTATTAATTTATGGGCATCAGCTGGCACAAAAAATAAAAAATAAAATAAATAAATAACATTATCCAAATTTTCAAAGGTTTTGAAAAGTATTAAAAATATAATTTTATAATAAAAAATCCTTTGGTCTTTCGTCTTAATAATAACTTAAAGATCTTGACGATGTTTTTATTTAGATTGGGGAAATTCTTTTTAATCATTTATGTACATGATTTAGCAAATCTTTCGAGGTGATTATATATATATATATATATATATATATATATATCTGTGTGTGTGTGTGTGTGTGTGTGTGTGTCTATACATATATATATGTGCGTGTGTGTCAGTGTGTGTGTGCGTATGCACACCTGTGTGCATGTGTGTGCGAACATAACGTATACTCAGGTAAAAAGAACCCATTTAATCCGGTTCTGATGATATCCACAAGATTTAATTCTTATTAATTTCTTACAGTTTGCGTGTAAGTTGTCGCATATCCAAATTCAACCACCAATAGTCACTAGTGATTTTCAGGAACGTTAATCTTATCAGTTGCAACCTAGACAGTCTTTACATTATTAATTTCGTTACCTTGTGTATCATTTCACCCCAAGCAAGGTGGTAATGTCCCAAGTACGCAGGAGTTTACAGGAATTGAAAGTGAAAGAGAAGATTGAGAATAGAGAAGAATGAGGAAAGGAAAAAAAGATAAATGGGATTTAAGAAAACAAAAGATGGCGATTAGCGTCGCATTTAAACTTTTGAAAATTGTACTTTGAAGGAGAGACTTGAAACAAGCGAAATGTGCTTCCACAGAAGGATACTGAGGATATCATGGACCTAGCATGTGAGCAACGATGAGATTTTGGAGGGAATGGAAACGAAAAGGAAACTTATACTTAGCGTCACGAAAGATTGCTGAACTTTCTGGGACATGTAATGAGGAAGGAGGGCTTGGAGAATCTGATACTCACAGGACAGATAAATAGAATGTGAGACAGGGGAAAGCAACGCGTAGCATACTTGATGGGCTTGAGAAAGTAGATAGCAGAGCAGGGTTTGGGTTGGGTAATAGAAGAAAGCGTGCTAAGAGTTACTCGGGATAGGGAGATGTGGGAGGCCATGATCGCCTACGTCTTGAAGGTACACAGCACCTAGAAGAAGAAATTATCAGAGAAGCAAGCAAACAGAAGGGAGTTCCACAAGTGGAAAAGTAAGGATAAAACAGTTATAGTAGAAGTGATGGTTTCATTTGGCTATTTAAACTGTAAAAGTTTGGGACCTAGATGCCAATCTAGTAGAACGCTTAAATTCATGTATTCGGGGTATCAGGAAAAAAAGCTGAAAAAATATTAAGAATTTTCAGTAGTTTCTTCATAATTTTTTTCTAAGTTTGCGATACTCACACATGGTGGGATGCAAAATAACGTTATGAATTTTCTTAACATCATGGTGTTACTTGTCACTCAGTCAGTTAAGTGCCATACGTGATACACGCTTTGGGCGATCATGTCTCGAAAGAGACATGACTGACTGGGCAGAAGATTACCCCGCAGTAGGTTGCCATTGCTTTCTGCGGTAGAGTGGTTGCCAGCCAAGGTTATAGAACCCAATTTGTCCTATTATTTAACTCATAACTGGAGGGAAGAGACGGATTAATACCTTTCCCAAGGGTATTTGTGCGTAAGTGAATGCAAGGAATTCAACTGGAATTCGAACTCGGCACCCCGATTTGTCCTTTCGAGTCGATATCCACTGCACCACAACATTGTCACTAGACTGCTTAAAATAAAATTTATTTTCTTTCTACTTCTTTATTTTCCACACCCATGCCGATCTTTCCTCTCAGTGAGCCATTAAATATGGCCAACAGTGAAAAATAAAGAAAAAATGTAGTAGAAAGAAAGAAAACCAAAAAAAAAAAAAATGCCGCACTGGGAAAACGGGAAGAGAATAGAAAAAAAATGAGAAGAAAAATGAAAAAATAAACAGAAAATGAAGTGAAAAATGAAATAATCGAAAGGAAAGCAAGGGAAAAAAGAAAGAAATATTAAAATAAAAGAATTTAATATGTCAGGTTTTTCTTAAAATTCACCTTTTTCTGTCAATCTTTTCTTTCATTCTAAAAAGGTTGTGGAAACGTATAGAAAAGAAAAGAAAGAATAATTGTGGGTAAATAAACATATAGACAAATAATAAAGAAAAGAACTAATAAAAATATACAAACACAAATAAACGAAAGAAAGTAAGAAAAAGTAAGAGAAAAAAGAAAGATAATACTAAAAAAAGAAAATACTAAAAAAAAAAAAAAAAAAAGAGAAAGGTGGTATTTTTCACCTCATTTCTTTTCGTAATGGAAAGATATTTCTTATATTTGCTTCCTCTCAAATCCACACATTTGAGGCCATGTGCAAATCCAAAGTACTTCAAACCAGACTTTAAGACAATAAAAATCTATTTGAAGATCTTCTTTGTTACCCGACAAAGGCAGTTCAACGACACAGAAACAAGAACACACTCAAAGAGGCAACACACGCACTAACTCCACACACCGCACCACACACACGCACGCACATTATATATATATATATATATATATATATATATATATATATATATATGGGGGGTAGTTTTTTCGTGGGATTCAGGATGTATATATACATATATATCTATGTGTGTAGAAATGGTTCCGTATATATATATATAAGAAAAATTAAGGCAAACACGTTATTTCATGGTAAACAGGATACTCTTTTGGATTCTTCTATATCACCGCATGCTGATATATATATATATATATATATATATATATATATATATATATACATATATATATATATATATATACGATAACTTTTCAGGCTTGTCAATGATATATAGATATATACATTCAATTATTTCATCACTGACATTGAAAACGTCTAGGTTTTCAAGTCATTTCAATTCTCTCTACCCTATCTTAACCTTACAATCAAATTCCTCCTATCCATCATGACCTGGCTTTCTATTTGTTCATTGAGACAAACCCCACAAAAATCCTCACTTAATGGTAAAAATTTTGTTGTTTTCAAGTTTTATGCATAATGATTCCTAAAAGAAAAACTATTTCACTGTCTGACGAGTTGCTAATAAGATAATACCGAAACACAATGTCTCTTGTTTTGTAGTAAACTATGTTTTTATTATAAGCTTATAATAAAATATTACTGTATATATATACATATATATATATATATATATATATATATATATATATATATATAAAGAGAAAGAGAGAGGGAGAGAGAGATGCGTGCGTGCATGCGTGCCTGCTTGTGTAAGTATATATGTTCACCCAAAAATACATACAAATATATGTACATAAAATTGGGATGAGAAATTCTAAACTTTTCTTATAAAGAATCCTTAGTAGAGGGTAGAGCATAAGTGTATAAAAACTGTGTGGCCATCAACACTGTTTTGTGAATGACGCTTTTTTTACGACATAAGCGATCATCAAACAATATAACTTACGACTATACATATATATATATTTGTGTATTCGGGCAGCAAATTTTCTTTTAAAAAGTCAGATTAAATAAATCGCAAATATTTAGTCTGGTTGTTTTTAACAAAATCCGTTCATTCACAAGGATAATCTTTCGAGTATTATAACTGAAAAATGTCAGAAATGAGCTGTAACGTTGATGGATGTTATTATCATTCATTTCTAAATGTTCCCAAGTACTTTCAATCTCCTTCCGAGAACATCTTCAGGGGTTGAGTGGTAGTAACAAAAATAACCGCAAAACTGTGCTGCTAAAAATTACTGTAATTTCTTTGCGTTGTTTATTTGAAGCAAGAAACAAATTACAGTATTTTTTAGCAACACAGTTTTTGCGGTTATTTTGCTACCACAACTCACATCCCTGAAGATGATCTCGGAAGGCGATTGAAAGTACTTGGGAATATTAAGAAATGAATCATAATAACATCTGTCAACGTTACATCTCATTTCTGACATCTTTCAGTTATAATACGCGTGAGTATGAACGGATTTTAATAAAAATAAGCCGATACAATGTTTGCAATTTATTTAATCCGGCATATATATATATATATATATATATATATATATATATATATATATATGGAAAAGCATTTTGTCTGAGAAGCTAGTTTACTGACTGCTCTATACTTTCGGTTTCATGCCCTTGTACCAGATCTAATTTATGCTTTTATGCATTTGTTTAATTTTCGAATAACTCGTTGTATTTTAGGATCGAATTTATAGATAAAAAGTCTAAGGATTAGGTTCTTTTGCTTTTGTTCAAGTACTTTTGACGATCTCAGTCATTATCAAGAACCACTGGCTGTCAGTGTTGGCGACAAGATTCCGTTGGCTACATCCAGATATTTTTTAGAGAGCTGAACGTTAGAAACAGTCCACGGCGATGTCATGTGTAACTGTTAGAGAAACCGAGACTTAAAAGGATGAATGTCATTCATTTTTTTAAATTTTTATACGCATGTTAAATATTTTATACACACTTCAAGATAACACTTGCTGTGATGAAAGTTATTTTATTTAATGTGCGTTGTTTATTTGGTATAATGATAACTTCAAGGTTTTTTTGCATCTTTGCACGTGGTACTAACAACATGAAACAGTATCATTAACACCCTTAAGAATGACACATGTTAAATGAAAAGTTGGACCAAATACAATTTAGTTTTTTTTTTGCATCTAAGTAAGTCATATTTGAGAAAAGTTATTAGATTATAAGAAAAAAAAATGATCAATAAATTTAATAGACATAAAATGTCTATATTTTTTAATTATATATATATATATATATATATATATATATAAACTTATTTATAAATGGAGCTTTGTCTGTGTGTGTGGGTGTCTGTGTGTGTGTGTGTGTGTGTGTGTGTCCGTTACCTATAGACTCCGAAATGGCTGAACCGATTTTTTTGAAAATTTACACAATTGTACTATAAGTATCTGCGAGTGTTCTTAGCTAGGTTTTTTGTCGAGGTACTCCCGATAAATATCGAAAATCGATAATCGAAAAAATCGGGTTACAGAAGGAGTGGTCCGATTTTAATCAAACTTGATACACTCATAAACAAAGACATAAGAAAAGATATTCAGAAGTTTCAAGGTTGCAGTTCTTACAATAGTGCAGAAAATCGATAATATATATATATATATATATATATATATATATATATACATATATATATATAAGATAAGATGTTTGTGCGTGTGTATGTTTATCTGCCTGTATGTCTGTATTTTTCAGCCCTTTTATTTTAGTTTTTGCTTCGGGTTTGGCTCTAAGTACGTATAATTGTAGTTCTTAGTCTCAGGCATGATACCATTTACTCAGAGGACTTATTTAGCCTTCAAAATTCAGTTTACGATGAAAAAACTTATTTGATATCGATACCAGGAAATCAAAATTTGACTTACATCCATTCATTTTTCTTTCAGTCTACGGTTTCGCTTTAACTGGAAACAACTATTGCTTTTTAAAGTCTTTCGTGCCAACGTCCAAAGAGTCTGAGCTCCAGGACCATGAATTAGTTTTAAAGCTTTCATTACACCCGAGCAACGCCGGGGTAAACTGCTGGTATATATATAAGCTTACTTCTGGCATATATATATATATATATATATATATATATATATATATATATCCAAACGAAGCGGCTTGATAGTAAAATCCCCAAAGAGATCTTATTAATATTAATTGCAATAAATTATACTCGCTCTCAGAAATTGTTGAACGGTAAGAGAAAACGAACAGCAAAAAATATTTTAAATATTGAACCGAAGCTGAAGAAATATAGACTCCATAGAAAGTCATCTCAAAGGGGAGGCATCATATATAAATAAAGTGTCACTGCCGACATTTGAATTTGAACACGGATCAACAGAAGACAAACATAGTCGACCTTGTTTTGACGTAATTAGAGGAACCGTGCTGCTGGGATCACGTGACGTTGTAAAAATAATATATGTATTAGTCATCTGCATAAAAGCCTGTTTCACTGTATCGCAGCTCATCAGTGTGATTAGACATCCACTTGCTTCTGGCCGGGATCGAAACTCGACCGATTTGGTACTTGTCGGTGTCGCTAACTCCTCAACCTTAGGTGCATGGAAGCAGAGAAGGGAAATTTTAGCGCGTTATATACACACGCCAATCACCGAAAGAACCCAATTCGTTGCTGAAGAGTAATATGTATATATATATATATATATATATATATAATAAGCATTCGAGTCAGAAAACCAAAAAGTTCTGACAGTATTCTTCGATGACGTTATTTTTTAGCTTATTTGACTTTACAAAATATATTATTACCGTTAGTAGCGAGCTATACCAGTAACTCTCCAATGTTTTTTGTTCCTTCTGCTCTGGCCAGGTATTGAATTCACATTTTGGGTCAAGTCACTTTTTGGATTACTCAACCAACACTTTATCTACCGGGCCATGTGTCCTTGTTGTAGTTTAATGTTTCCCACAATGGATAAAGATTCTGTTTTTATGTTCCCGGGTTCTCGGGCCTAAGTAGGAAGTGGGATTTTGTGTGCTACGGAATAGGTTTCCAAGGCGACGGATTTGGATCGCACTTAACGAATTTATGAGAATGCTGAAGTGCACAAGTAATACATCTGGGCATTCTCAAACACGAAAAGGCGGACATACCTTCAGATACATACGGCTAGGACAGAGGCCACATCTGCGCAAAGTTAGTTCTCACTTATAGTCATTTTATGCCGCGTAGGTAATATCAAAACTGGAGTAGGCCAAGCTCAATAATACTAGACTATAGATTTCATAGACATATTTCTGCTTTACTTCTCTTCTTTAGCCAAAAATTCTTCTTCTTCTTCTTCTTCTTCTCTGTGTCGTGTCTCTTCAGGACGTGGACGACCATGATTCTCCACAACTTTCTGTTCTTTGTAGCTACTGTCAATGCTTGTCAATTTATTATATGCACTAAGCTCTGTTCTGTCAACCATTTACACGAACGTATTAAGTAGGTTCTGTACTCTTGGCTCCAACATGTCTTGTGCGTGTTAAATTTTCCAAGCCAACTTATTATGTGTCTTACAAATTTCAATTGTCATTTTGTTATTCTAAGAATGTGTGTCATTTTTGTTTCGATTTTTTCTAAAGTTTTGTCCTTGCTCACATGTTCCGTTGAAGTTTAAAACGCACACACACACACACACACACACACACACACACACACACACACACACACACACACACACACACACACACACACACACACACACACACACACACACACACACACACACACACACACACACACAAAACACACACACACACACACACACATAAATATATATAAAATTCAAAATTTATGATCGTATGATCATTTTAGCGAACTGAATTCGCATCATTGGCGAACTTAAATATGGAAAAATTCGAAAACTTGTTTGGGTGTGTGTATGTGCGTGTGGGGGGTAAAGAAACAGGAAGTAAACTTGCAAAAAGAAAAGGAAAATGCCTAACAAATAGAAATGGAAAGGAAGAGAAAAAGAAAGAAAAAAGAGGCAAGGGGGAAGGAGAAAAGAGGAGGGAAAAGTATGTTAAATTTGCAGACAGAAGGAAACGCAGGTTAGGAAGGTTGGGAGATTGGCTACTGTCGGAGATCTTTTATATTATGGAACATAAAAAAAATTGTTTGTATGTGTGTGTTCGTAATGAAACCGAAAGGTCAGCGTGCGAAAAGAAAAGAAAAAGGAAAAACGTAGCGTAAAGAAAAGGAAAAGAAGGATTTGAATTTTTTATAAGTAAAAAAAAATGAATACATATTGGCTTTGTTAATAAATAATTTATGTTCGCTGGGCCCTCTGGCTTGATCAGTTTATTAGTGTATAATTTATTACAATTAATATTAATAATATCTCTTTTGGGATTTTACTATCAAGCCGCTTCCTTTTGTGTGTGTGTATATATATATATAAGAAAAATTAAGACATACACGTTATTTCATGGTGAATCGGAAGTTTAGGCCTCTTTCAGGCAAAACGTCGTCAGCTTCCGTCTTTATTTAACAAAGGATTTTACTCGAATCTTTACACGAATTTTACACGAATTCGTGTAAAATCCTTTGTTAAATAAAGACGGAAGCTGACGATGTTTTGCCTGAAAGAGGCCTAAACTTCCGATTCACCATGAAATAACGTGTCTGTCTTAATTTTTCTTATATTTGCTCTATATGTATTTATATGCATATATGTTTAGAGCTCTCTTAGAGAGTTATCCTACCACTGTATGTACAGGATATTCCTTTGGATTCTTCTATACCCACACTGCATGCTGATATATATATATATATATATATATATATATATATATATAATTAAAAAACATAGACATTTTATGTCTATTAAATTTATCATTTTTTTCTTATGAACTAATAACTTTTCTCAAACATGTCATACAATATAATATTTTCATAAGTACCGTTTTTCGGAGACTTTCTAAATCAGTGAACATTCGTTTTAACTGGTTAAGATGTCGCTTTTGTTCCCACCTTTGTCCCTGTACGAAAGTCGGTTCTCTGTGCAGGGCCCGGAGGTTTTTTTCCGTCTGAATCTATCCTGTACATTTATACATCTACCATCCGCCCATGCATTGAATACTGTTGCCATATCTGGTCGGGTGCCCCTGCTATTCTCCTCGGGCTTCTCGACAAGGTACAGCGGAGGGTCTGTAATGTGATCGATACTGACTTGACAGACCGCCTGCAGTCTCTCTCTCACCGGCGCGACGTGGCTTCGCTGTGTCTCTTCTATAAATACTCCCATGGCTTCTGCTCCGATGAACTTAGATCACTGATGCCCCCTAGGTTCGAATTTGCACGAGATACTAGATTAGCAACTAGATTCCACCCTTTTACAGTAAAACCGATAAAATGCAACCGCAATTTCTACTCCAACAGTTTCTTTTCTCGTACTTCCCGACTGTGGAATTCCCTTCCACATGACTGCTTCACCGACGGCTACAATCTCCAAGAGTTTAAATGTAAGGTCAATAGACACCTCCTAACACAATAACTCGCTTCCATTCTTTCAAACACTCTTCCCATCCTCCCAACTACGTATCACCCACCTTCTGACATTTCCTATATCTAACCACTCTTTCTATTTACCTTCCCCTGTGTAGCCTCATGCGCAATAGTGGCAGTGGAATGCCTTGCTTGGGGTGAAACGATTAAAAAAATGTATGTCATTTTGCCCATCTGTTCTTTCTTTTTTCTTTTTTTTTGTAACACCATCTTCCCAGAATTCTTTTTCACATTGATTTATTTTAAGAAAGACCTTATCTCTAGTTTGAAGTATTTACTTATATTGTTATTTCTTGATGCTCTCGCCTTACGTTCTGATAGTAATTTAAAAACGAAATTAATCTTCCTGCCGAACATCAACTCAGCAGGCGACATTCCAGACACGATGTTTGGGTTTGGTGTCATTCCGAAAACACTCAGAAATTGTTCTAGCATGACTTCATTTTACTCCTCTCTTTCCAACTTTTTTTAGTGCCCTTTTAAACGTATCGACAAAGCGTTCGGCTAGTCTGTTTGATCGTGGGTGATAAGGGGGCGTTGTAATATGTTCTATTGCTAATGACCTACATAAAAATTTAAATTCACTAGCTGTGAATTAGGTCCCGTTATCTGAATCAATAAAGTCAGGTACACTGTAACTTGCAAAAATTTCTTGTAAAAAAAATTATCGTTACCGCGGTAGTCGGTCTTCTCCATTTTAATATTTCTGGCCATTTGACGTAACTGTGTACTTCCACAAGATAATACACTCCGTTTAACGGTCCTGAGAAGTTTATATGTATTCTGGACTATGAAATATAGGTTTTCGGCCAATGTTGAAATTTTATAAGCGGTGACTTCGCTGCCTGAGCACAACCTCTGCATGATTTTACTAAATTTCCAATATCTTGATCCATTTTTAGACAATACATACAACGCTTTCTTAAGGATTTCACCTTAGAAATTCCCGGATGTCCTATTTAAAATTCGTAAAGCATACGTTTTTGCAATGATGCTGGTATTACAATTCTTTCTACATACATAAGTACATTATTGCATAATGAAAATATGTTATTTCCAGTAATATTCACTTTCCTATTTTTTTCTTTAAATCCTATTTGTGTCTTCATTTTTATTATAAATTCGTCTTTTTTCCGACTTAATTCTTATTTCCTCAAATGTTATGGGTAGTTCACTTACTGAATCGTATAATACATTATTGATTTCGTTTTTGACCCTTATCAAGACAAATACGCTTGTGCAAAATCCAGACCGGCAAGCATCGTATCCATAATTTGTTGGAATATGCTTGGTCCTACATTCATACCGATAAGTAGCCAGTTAAATTTCTATAGTGTAGTGTTCTGTGAGTGTTAACTGTTAATAGTTTTGAGCACACTTCGTCTACTAGTACTTGTAGTTAAGCGTCTGACAAGTCCAATGTAGAAAAAAATTACTACCATTTCATTTGGCAAACCTTTCCTCTGGACTTGATAACTGGTAGTTATATTGTTTTAAACTTTCATTTAGCTCGGTTGAAAATTCAGCTCATGCGCGGATTTTATTATTTCTTTTTTTTTTAATAAATTGTTGGTGATGCTCATTTGGAAAAGTCTATTTTTTATATCACACCTAATTTTTCTCGTCTCTCTAATTCTTTATTAATTGGTTCTAAAGCAGTGAAAGGTACACTCCCTTTAGGCTTAAATATCAGTGTTACAGTCTCTTTTACTGCAAATTTAGCTTTTGTTTTTGTGCATGCCCCTAGACTTTCTGAGAAGACTTCCGGAAAATTCATTTTTAATTCATTCTTTTAGTTTTTAGTTGCCGTATTAGCACTGGAGGTAACACTATTTATTTTGATTGCAGAAAGTGTGAATTGGGATGTCCCAAAGATCAAATAAGATAATCCGAAATAAAGTAGCTGTATTCTATAAAACAAACACCGTCGCTTTTTCAAATTTTGCCAACAAAAGAAATGTTACAGGTGAATTCATCCATAAATTCAATTTCTTTCCTGAAACTTCATGAGCAACTTTTTCAGAAGTTAATAAACTGGGTTTATCCGCTTTTCTCCATGTCTATGCATTTATGATGGTGATATCACATCCTGTACCTTGTAGCTTTAGTTTTACATAATTGATATTCGCAAAAACAAATTTCTTCTTTTGAGATGTTTCTTAGTTAAAGACACGTTCGTAGTGTTGTTAATTTTTTCTTTATGCTTCTTTACTTTACACTATGTATTTACTATGTTTACATACGTTTTTTTTTCTTCCATTTTTGTATTTGTAATAAGTACTTTTTTTTCTTCCATTTTTGTATTTGTAATAAGTACTTTTTTTTCTTCCATTTTTGTATTTGTAATGAGTACTTTTGTGTCCTATCCTCCCACATTCGTAGCTTTTTTTGTTCTTAAAAAAACAATAACTTTTGAAATGCTTACCTCCACAACCGTGGCAAGTATTGAGTGGGGGATTATAGTCTTTTTTAGTGTTAGGGTTAGAAGTTGAAAAGCGTCTAGAGTCTTTTTTGCTTAGATAGTCGGACGCTATGTACTTGTGAAATATCTCTTTCCTTAATCCTTGTGATATCGACTTTCAGATTTACACTACGTTGACACTCTTCCGCTATTTTCTAAAGAGGTAATTTGGGATCCATTTCTAATTTAGTATTTTGGATCTTATTTCCTCATCCTTATTAGAAGTTAAGCCCTGTACGAATATTAGGCATTTAAATAAATCCAGAGTTAATTCTGTTCTTGTTGTAATTGTAATTGCTGTTCATGTTGTTTTTATTGCTGCAATTGTTGTTCTTGTTGTAGTGCCAACATTTGAATCACGATAGATTTTAGTTCTTTCATTTTTCTGTACCCCGCTGAATATTTCGTAGATTACTTTTCAAATAACTTTGCCTTGTTATTTCTCTGTAGTCCTGCAAATATGTCTTTTTAAATCGTTACGAGAGTTTACAATGGAAAACGTAATATTACATAACTCAGTTTTTTTTCAATGACAAACACATTAATTTGGAAATTCTTGCAAAAATCAAATAATTGTCAGATTTTAATGAAACTTTCAGAACTTATTCACAAATAAATGAAATTATTAGTTTTAAAAAATCATAGCAATAAATATAATTTTACATCTGTTACCCCGCCTCCACATAAATTCATGAAAGTTTAAGAAATTAAATTTTGTTGTGAATAATTGGTTGTATTAGTTAAATGCAGGACTAATTAGGGAATGTAAATCTATTATTTTTTCAAACACTTTACCTTTATTTCGGAAAATCTTCTCCCAATACTAAAATAAAAAATGCAATCAAACCATGACATTATTTAATTTGATTAGCTTTTAATTGCTTTAATAAATAATATATATTAAGGACATTTTGGTTTCTTTTTTTTTTGTTTTCAATTGGAGTAGATAGATCTATCTATCGCCCGGTTCACACTCCACCCACGTCTATTGAACAGGTTAAGAGGCTCATCCCTTGTTCCCTGTTTAGGATGTGGTTTCTGGCTTTCTCTTTTCCAATCTTCTCACTTTGGTTTCTTTTTTTTTTTCAATTGGAGTAGATAGATCTATCTATCGCCCGGTTCACACTCCACCCACGTCTATTGAACAGGTTAAGAGTCTCATCCCTTGTTCCCTGTTTAGGATGTGGTCTCCGGCTTTCTCTTTTCCAATCTTTTCACTATTACGTAGCCCCCTGCACATCAGTGGCGTCACCGCCTTGCTCGGGGTGATACGATTAAAAAAAAAATTATCGTCTGAAGAAAAAACTTTCTTTTCGATTGATAATGAAAGTTTAAAAGAATTGTTTTTATTTTTTTTAATTATAGTAATTTATAAAGTTTCAAAAATATTTTAAAATACTTCAAAGATTTTTTGTACTTAGTTTATAAACTTATTCAATGAAGATTATATTTACTAATCGAAGATTGAAAATTTTAATAGAAATCGTCGTACCTTTGTATTTTTAAATGTTTTTCTTTTGTGCATTTGAAGTTGTTTTTGCATGGTAATTTCTTTGTGTACATTAAAAAGTCAGGAGGGTTTCCTCCCCTTACAGGAAAAAATTGTACACTTATGTCACTTGTGATCGTCATACACTTATTTTATTTCTCACAGGGCCATTTCTTCTCACCCATCTGCCCATATATTTGTGTTTGGCGATTTTAACCCCCCCCCCCCACACACACCAAATGGCTTTAAAAATCAGCCACCGACCTTGCTGGGATCCGCACCATGCACTTTTCAATAGCCCAAGCTCTAACACAAGTGGTGGACTTCCCCACGCGTTTCTCTAAAAACCCTAAAGGAAGGGACTCTTTACTCGACCTTTGCTTTACCTCCATCCCAGACTCCTGCACTACCAGGCAACTCTGCCTCCTCGGAAACTCTGATCACGCCGTAGTCTCCGTAAACATATCAATCAGCACTAACTCTACCCAAGAAAACCAGACCAGCAGAATATCATACTGCTACCAAAGAGCCGACTGGGACTCGTTCAGGGACTTCCTCTGCGACGTCCCCTGGAACAACGTCTTCGATCTTCCTGTCGAAGACTGTGCCTCCGAAGTCTCCTCTTGGGTTAAGGCTGGCATCGATGCTTTTATCCCGGCCAGGAAATTCCAACTAAAACCAAATTCGTCCCCCTGGTTCTCACCTGCTTGCTCGGCCGCCATTGCCCACCGGAACCATTTCTTCCGGCTCTATCGAAGCTGCTCGTCGAACCAAAACAGGCGCCTTTTCACATCAGCACGGAACAAGTGTAAAAAAGTACTGAACGAAGCCAAGAGGGCGTTTGCTACCAGAATTAGGCAACACATAGCATCCTCTAAGTTTGGCTCCAAAGATTACTGGCGTCTCTGCAAAAGTGTGCTCAGCAGGAACAAGACTTCAATACCCCCACTAATCAATGAATTTGAAGTTCTCACCTCCCCAGCCGACAAGGCTGAATGCTTTGCCCGTAGATTCTCAACCAATTCGACACTGGACTCGTTAGGAATACCTACACCAGACTTCCCACCCAGAACTAAGGCTCAACCAAATAACGTCCACATAACACCCTCGCTGGTCGCCAAGATAATTGCACAACTTGACCCACACAAATCGAGCGGCGGTGACGGAATCCCAGTCATAGTACTGAAGAAATCTGACCCAGAACTCTCCTCTGTCCTCCCTAAACTCTATAACCTCTGCCTATCTGCTTCCTGCTTTCCTGCCTGTTGGAAGTCCTCCTGCGTAGTTCCTATATTTAAGAATTCTGGCGAACCCTCAGACCCCGCCAATTACCGTCCTATTAGTCTCCTTCCAATCTTTGGCAAAGTTTTCGAAGCCATTATCAACGCCGAGGTGATTCAGCATCTTATGGCCAACGGGCTTCTCTCTGATAAACAGTACGGGTTTCGCTTCACCAGGTCTACTGCTGATATGCTAACGACCATTACCGAGTACATATACCAGGCACTCGACAAGAATGGTGAAGCCCGAACCGTTGCCTTGGATATCTCCAAAGCATTCGACAGGGTCTGGCATGCTGGCCTCTTGTGCAAACTGCGGAGCTATGAGATAACTGGGCATCTGTTTGACCTCATCCAGTCTTTCCTCTCTAACCGCACATTAAAGGTGGTATTAAATGGGCATGCCTCCCAAAACTACCATACGAACGCGGGCGTCCCTCAAGGTTCCATCCTAGGTCCCACGCTCTTTCTGATCTACATTAATGATCTCCCCGACAACATTAGATCCCAAGTTGGCATGTATGCCGACGACACAACAATCTACTCTCGCATCGATCAGAAACCAGGTCTGGACGACAAAGTGAACCTCGCTGCCGTACTTAAAAGGGACCTCCAATCCGTAGTGGCCTGGGGTAGGAAATGGTTGGTAAATTTCAATGCCTCTAAATGTTATCAACTAACCACCATAGACAATCGCATCTACCTCCCATTAGCATGGGACAGGCTAGCCTCCCAGAGAGTAAAATACTACGCCTCCTTGGCCTTACACTCTCGGCGGACCTCAAATGGAATGACTATATTGAATCCATTGCCAAATCTGCTGCTATGAAAGTCGGCTCCCTGTGCAGGGCCCGGAAGTTTTTCCCACCTGAATCTATTCCGCACATATACCGTCCGCCCGTGTATTGAATATTGCTGCCATATCTGGTCGGGTGCCCCTGCTGCTCTCCTTGGGCTTCTTGACAAAATACAAAGGAAGATCTGTAACGTGGTTGATACTGACTTGGCAGACCGGCTGCAGCCGCTCTCTCACTGGCGTGATGTGGCTTTCCTGTGCCTCTTCTACAAGTACTTTCATGGCTTCTGCTCCGATGAGCTTAGATCACTGGTGCCGCCTAAGCAGGAATTTACACGAGATACTAGATTAGCAACTAGGTCCCACCCTTTTACAGTTAAACAAATAAGATGTAACCGTAAATTCTACTCCAACAGCTTCTTTTCTCGCGCTTCCCGCCTGTGGAACTCCCTTCCACAAGTCTGCTTTCCCGACAGTTACAATCTCCAGGTGTTTAAATGTAGGGTCAATAGACACCTCCTATCACACTAACTCCCAACTATTCTCAGAACACTCTCATCTACCCAACCCTCATTCTCGGTATCCTTACCCGCCTATCACCCACCCTCTGACATTTCCTATATTTAATCATCCTTTCTCCACTCTACGTAGCCCCCTGCGCAGTAGTGGCAGTGATATGCCTTGCTCGGAGTGAAACGCTTATAAAAAATTTTAAAAAATCTGTCAATCTGTCAACACATTTCAATTACGATGTAAAGGTTAGAAAGTTTCACTCTATGTTTAAAAATAGTTTTATTCTAAATCTCATGCTATAAATAAGTAATAATTGTATAAATCAGATTAATTTCATATTAAATTTGCTAATTTTCCAAACATAATGTGTCACAGATGTATAGTTTATTTTTGCAAGATTTTTAAAACTGCGAATTAACTCAAGTTTCCAAATGTGTCGATAGCTCAAAAATAGCCGAAAAATTGAAAGATTAAAAAAAAATATCAAAATTTTAGATTCAAATCAATAGAATTTCCGTTTGCAATACACCAGAGTATTTTGCTTATTGGGAATAGTAAATTTAATCATTTAGATTTAAATTAAAACTAAAGTAAAAGTTTCAAGAAAACTTTTTTTATATTTAAGAATTTAATTTAAAAGTTAGTTATCGAAAATGAGTGAAGGTACATACTTTAGGCTGATACTTAAAGAATAAAATCAATCGACCACAACGACTGACAATTCTATTTTCAACCTTCCGCAATTCCTGAAGGTCTGCCAAGAGCTCATCTTCTTTGATAAGATGTACGTAACTCTAGGCTCTCTCCAGAAACTCTGTCATGTTGATTATGCACTTCAATGAGGACTTCCAGCAGGACGGCGAGTCCCCAGGCATTATATTTTCGTCTTTTCTTTCACTGTTGTTGTTGTTGTTGTTGTTACTGAAGTCAGCTGGCAACACCTTTTCTTTATTTTTGCTATTCTTTGACTTTATACTTTTCCTTTGAATCTATTTGCTCGTTAATGGCTACGTTCTTAGTCACTGTTGACGGAGTGTTTTTTATCGGGATTGTCTTTATTTATTGTCTCGAATAGGTCTTTTACCGGCCATTTCTGCTCATTTAAAATTGTTTTTATTTTATTTTCTGTTTTTTTCGTTGTTAAACAAACAAAAAAAAAAAAATAGAGTATTTTCTTTAAAAACATTAAATAAATAAACCATAGAGAATCTTAAACAGGTACAAAACAATGAGAAACTAAGACAATGAACACAAAGGCCGACCAAAGCTGATTTTGAAAAAAAAATGGCATGTGGCGTAAAGGTTACACAAATCAAAACAGTTCTTTTCGAAAAGAAGGAAAAAAATAGGTGAAAAAAGAAATCGTTTGATGTGAGAAATAAAAAGAATAAATTTACGGAAACAACAGTCAGTCAGTTAAGTGCCATACGTGATACACGCGTGGGCGATCATATCTCGAAAGAGACATGACTGACTGGGCAGAAGATTATCCCGCAGTAGGTTGCCATTGCTTTCTGCGGTAGACTGGTTTCCGACCAAGGCTATAGAACCCAATCTGTCCTGCTATTTAACCCATAACTGGAAGGAAGAGACGGATTAATACCTTTCCCAAGGGTATTTGCGCGTAAGTGAATACAATGGATTCAACTGGAATTCGAACTCGGCTCCCCGTTCCGAGCCGATATCCACTGTACCACAACGCACATCCAGAAAACAACACAATTAACAAAAAAAGGTTCCCTTGTTAAAAAATTAAAACCAGAAAAATAAACAAATTATTACATAAATAACACAAAAGAAAATTATATAAAAAGACACGTGTAAAAAATTCAATTTTTTATCAATTAAACAAAATGGCTGACGTAAAACAAAAATAAAATAAAATAAAAATAAGATTAAGCAATAAATAAGCGAAAAGAAAAAGTTACACTAAAATTGAACTTGGCTTGCGTCTGGACGGAGACGAGTAAAAATTAACTTAAGTATTGAGCAAAAGGAGAATATATATATATATATATATATAAATGAAATAAAAATTAAGTTTACGGACGGAGGCTGAAAAATAAAATAAAATTAAAATTAAAATACAATATACACAAGGTTTGAATTAATATATTTGTAAAAAAAAAACTGGGAAGAGTAAAAAAAATTTTTTTTTAAATCCCAGTAAAAAAAAAATAAATAAATAAATAAATAAATAAATAAAAATAATAATAATCATAAACTTAAGGTAAAATATAATTTCTTCCAACAGAAAAATATGAGTTCCAATCCGATAGCGACAAAAATACGTCATACAGGTGGCGAGGTTTACAGGAGTAAGTTTTAATGAATTCTGGACTAACTCTAACGGTCATCCGATTTTCTCGGACCACTGGATATTTTTCCAGAGTCTCTCCACTGAGACAGAATGTAACACAAGGTCAGGTTTTACGTGAGGAATCTGAGCGCCTACACTCGAGCGAAGCAAAACACTGAAAGCAAAACAGTGGGTTAACTCTCACAAGAGACTTCAAGTGGAATGACTATATAGAATCCATAGCTAAATCCGCTGCTAAGAAGGTCGGTTCTTTGTGCAGGCCAGGAAGTTTTTCCCGTTTGAAACAATCCTGCACATATACAAATCTACCATCCGTCCGTGCATTGAATACTGCTGCCATATCTGGTCGGGTGATCCTGCTATCCACCTAGGGGTCCTTGATCAAATCCAATTCATATCTATATATCTATATCTATATCAATCTATATATATATATATATATATATATATATATATATATATATATCGGCTTCTGCTCAAATGAACTTAGCTCCCTGGTGCTCTCTATATATAAATCTACCATCCACCCGTGCATTAAATACTGCTGCCATATCTTGTCGCGTGCTCCTGCTATCCATCTAGGTGTTCTTGACAAAATCCAACGGAGAATCTGCAATGTGATCAATCCCGATTTGGCAGCTCAGATACAGTCACTTTCTCATCGGCGCAATGTGGCTTCCCTGTGTCTCTTCTACAAATACTTTCACGGCTTCTGCTCCGATGAACTTAACTCACTGGTGTCCCCTATATATAAATTTACACGAGCCACAAAATTAGCAACTAGGTCCCACCTTTTTACTGTGAAACCAATAAAATGTAATTTTTTTTTTATCATTTCACCCCGAGCAAGGCGGAAACGCCACTGATGTGCAGGGGGTTACATGACTGACTGGGCAGAAGATTATCTCGCAGTAGGTTGCCATTGCTTTCTGCAGTAGACTGGTTGCCGGCCAAGGCTATAGAACCCAATCTGTCCTGTTATTTAACCCATAACTGGAGGGAAGAGACGGATTAATACCTTTCCCAAGGGTATTTGCGCGTAAGTGAATGCAATAAATTCAACTGAAATTCGAACTCGGCTCCCCGATTTCTCGTTCCGAGCCGATATCCACTGGACAAGTGGATATGAACATGATTATGAACAAGTGATACAAGGCAAATATCCAGGAGCAGCTGAACGTCCTGTAAACTGTCAAGTCGATTCGATTGTCTCTAGAACAGTGTTTCTCAATGTTTTTAAGCAACGGCACACCGAGGAGCAAATGAAAATATCACAACACACTTAGCAAAATTTTTGAACGGTAACATTTAAACGTAATGAAATAAAACCAGATTTATAAAATTGGAAAATTATTAAATCAAATGCTCAATGATGAATATCGGAAAACTTCGACAAAATTGATTTATAATTCAATATAAGTTTGTAAAAAATAGTTTAATACCTATTCATTTATTCAAATATTAACGCTGTACCATTACTCGTTCTATTCACACATGACAATATAAAGAGGATCAGCGGTAGAGCGGCTGAGTATCATTGTTTGGGACAGAAATATTCACGCTGAAAAATGATTCTTATTCTATAAAATATGGTTTTACTTATATGATTCTTTTTTTTTTAATCATTTCACCCCGAGCAAGGCGGAAACGCCACTGATGTGCAGGGGGCTACATAAACGTAAAAAGATTAATTAGAAAAGAGTGAGGAGTACAAAATAGTTAGAAAGGAACAATAGAAAGCTGAGAAAGCAGGCGCGATGACAGATACATAGGTGGAGAGAAAGAGAAGGTTATACGGGGGTGGGAAGAGAGCTAGAGGCCAGTGGTTAGTAGATGAGTATTGACTTTGCATTTAAATTTCTGGAGTTTGTAGCCGTCAGGAAAGCAAGAATGTGGGAGCGAGTTCCACAGGCGGGAAGTGCGAGAGAAGAAGCTGCAGGAGTAGAATTGTCGTCTGCATTTGGCTAACCTGACTGTGAATGGGTGGGACCCAGTTGCCAGTCTGGTTGCGCGAGTAAACACCTGTTGAGAAGGAACCAGTGACTTAAGTTCGTCTGAGCAGAAGCCATGAAAGTATTTATAGAACAGACAAAGGGAGGCCACATTTCGACGATGGGGAAGTGGCTGCAGTCGAGCCGCCAGATCAGTACCTATCACATTACAGACTGTCCTTTGGAGCCTGTCAAGCACCTGACCATAAATGGCAGCAGTACTTCATGCACGGACGGATGGTTGATGAGGGTTTTTCACTCTCATTTTGAGGAACTCCTCCTTGGATAACTTCCACTGTTTTTGTATCCGTCATTACAGAGGGGGATTCGCCATACTTGCCATGCTTGGCAATGCGGGTTGGTGAAGGCTATTTAAACCATAGCTGGTTGCTTGTCAGATGCCCTTTGACAGTTCTTATTTTTGGTCCTGCACGGTGCCGCACCACCCTCCTCAACGAGTTTGCACACGACGGAGGCGCCGGTTTTGTCGTGGTACCAGTAGCAAACATACCATCGACGACTCCTCAAAGGGAGCTGTCTACCCAATTTTACTTACAAGGCTTGGGTCAACCCGTAGTAAGATTTTTCAGGTATTTTCCAAAAGTGCTGCACGTTGGGATAGCCTCCTGCAGGACCGATAACATCAAAAAGTCACCTTCCTGATAATCGACTATGTTGATATTCGAACCCGGACTTCATGGTTAGAAAGCGAACGTTCTAAACACTCAGCCACATTAAATATAATTAGTGATTCAAATTATGGTGCTGAAAATAGAAATTATGGGAGTTTTATTTCATCTTTTAATAATTCATTTCTTTTAGGTAAAGATTCTCTGAATTGAAGGTAGCAAAACAATTGGATTATTACAGAGAATGCTTAGAAAGTTGCAACATAAAAAAATAATATCCTCGAAAACAAAAGGAAGAAAAACAATATCACGATAATTCTCTTCAGTCTGAAGAAATTACTTGACAAAGGAAAATAAATTAAAATAAAATGAATAATATTCAACCAAACTGATCTTTATAAGAATTTATTTGTAGTAAAATAAATCCTTTAGCTTCACTGATATAAGTTTTTCGCTACAAAATTCTACATACTCTGTGACTGTACTCGTTAAAGCACTACTTTCTAACGATCGAACTTTTATTTTAAATTTTCTATAGATAATTTTGAATTTATATTGATAATTTTAAAATTTTAATGATAATTTTAAAAATTCTATTGATAATTAAAATTTTCTATTGATAATTTTAAATTTCTATTGATAATTTTAAAATTCTAATGATAGTTTTAAAAATTCTATTGATAATTTAAAATGTTCTATTGATAATTTTAAATTTCTGTTGATAATTTTAAATTTCTGTTGATAATTTTAATTTTCTATTGATAATTTTAAATTTTCTATTGATAATAAAAAAAAGAGGAGACCCCACCTTAAACAAACCTATTTTGATGCAGAAAAAGAAAGCTTCAGCACTCCGCTTCTTTTTTTTTTTTTTTTTTTTTTTTTTTTACTGGAATCAGAGTGTAGTATCTGTTTTTACACTTCTGTGTTTAGGGGATTCGCGGAAAACTTTGAGTGATGCCTGGTTCCGGCGATTCCAAACTTCATAGAACTAAAAAGAAACGATTGGTGGATTCCGCCAACGCGACAGTGTTCGCAGGGGTTAGGTAGTTTTAATCCTTGGTTCTTATATAAACGTATGGATACCAACATTAAAACCGATCCCGTGAAGAGGCTAGCAAATGAAGGATCAGAGTGTAGTATTTATTATATTTTCTCTGCCATGTTTATGTAAATCAGAATGGAACGTTGAGCCATTTTTGTGTGTTCGAGCAGTTGATAGTCACGATAGTCCAAAGAATCCCAAACTTGTAGCAGTACCTTCCCGATTGTGCCAAATGGTGGATGTCAGATGATCCTGACACCTGAGTGATAGTGGCTGCTGTGAGTCCCCGGGCAAAACTATGTGTCACAACCTACCATGCTGATAGTGATTACGTAACTATAGAGATAGAGTGGAACATATCGTCGTCTTTTTCTTAACCTTAGTGTTTAGAAATCATTATAGAAGAGGCAATCTAAAGTGTTATTCTTATTTTTTTAACATTTCCCTAAAGGACGTAGGCAATCATGGCTCTCCATAGATTCCTTGACTTAGTTATCTGTGAACTGTCATGATTTCTAGGGAAATTATGGAGTGATTTCCCGTTGTCTTCTCTACGGTTTTGAACTCAGGGTATCCTTCTGGTCTACCCAGATATTTAATCTGTAACTTGGTGGCTGGTATAGAAGATATAGCTTCATACTTTTCATAGAGGTGTCCGTGCATAGGTGAATGAAGTGTCGGAATTTGAAATGGATCGCCTATTCCTTTTGTCGAAACGATAATTGTAACAGTACCCGAATATCCTTCAGTCATTTAGTTAAGTGCCATACGTGATACACGCTTGGGCGATCATGTCTCGAAAGAGACATGACTGACTGGGCAGAAGATTATCCCGCAGTAGGTTGCCATTGCTTTTTGCGGTAGACTGGTTGCCGACCAAAGCTATAGAACCCAATCTGTCCTGTTATTTAACCCATAACTGGAAGGAATATGCGGATTAATACCTTTCCCAAGGGTATTTGTGCGTAAGTGAAAGCAATGAATTCAGCTGGAATTCGAACTCGACTCCCCGATTTCTCGTTCCGAGTCGATATTCAATGCACCACAACGCACATAGATTGATTTTTCATATTTTTTATTTTTTAAAACTAACATTTGATCTGAAATAGAAAAATGCTTTCGAATCAAATGCTTTTAGTTCTTAGTCATTTCTTCACAAAGAAGAAATATTTTATTTATAAATGTTTAAATAATTATATTGTTTAAACAATATCATTTTCTTTAATGCTCCCTCAGTACTGTAGGGAATTGACACAACATAAGATATTTCTTAATTTTCTTGTTATATATTGTTTTGTGCATTTTCCTAGTTTTTATAAGATAAATAAAAATAGGTTTCTTTTTTAAAAATCGAATTAAAAGCATAATACTAAAAATTAATTTGTAAATTTCCAAAATTAAAATTTACAAAAATAGTTTTTCTTTTCTATTTTCAGTAAACGAAATTGCTTTTAATTAACACATATTCACTTGCAGGTAGTTGACAGAAAAGCTGCTTGACTAATCGTTAAAATTGGATTTGTCACTTGCGAGAAACAGTTTATGATATATTCAAATACCCTACGGTATGAACGGAGAGTGAATTCGGACTGACAAGTTTAATGATGTCTTATTTTAGAAAACAATGATGAGAGTAACGAACTAATGAGATGGTCATTTGGAGTTGAAATCAAACTCAGTTTCCGTGATAAGATGTGAGTTGTGGTACAGTGGATAGCGGCTTGGAACAAGAAATTGAAGACCTGAGTTCGAATTCCAGTTGAATTCGTTGCATTCACTTACATGCAAATCCCCTTGGGAAAGGTATTAATCCGTCTCTTATCTCTATAGCTATGGGCTAAATAGCAGGATAGGTTGGGTTCTGTAGCCTTGGTTGGCAACCAGTCTACCTCAGAAAGTAATGGTAATCTTCTGCGGGGAATATCTTCTGTCTAACCAGTCATATCTCATTCAAGACATGATCACTCAAGCGTGTATCACATATGGCACTGACTGATACATGTGGATAAAGAAAAATAAGTAAAATAAAATGCGATTGTCACTTCGTAACTTCACGGACTCTTCATATTGAATTTTAAAGAAAGTCTTTCTTTTTATGGGAAGCTTTTTTGTTCTTGTTTCTTTACCAAATGTAGGTCTTCATTTTTCTGGTCTCCAAAGTTTCTTTTCTTTTAACTCAGAAGCTGGCAGTATTTATTCATTCTTCACTTCGAAAGAAATTCCCATCACAGATAGATAAAAGATAAAAAGAATTGCAAAGACCAAGATGCTGAAAACCCGATTTGGGCCCAGTTCTTCAAAGGAGAATCGCGAGACGCGATGACATATGCAACATCTTTGGGTTTTGATTAGCATGCGAGATAACAAAGGGGAGGAAAAAAGACGAAGAGGCTATTGCAAGACCTAACCACCTGTTCCTGGTATTCCACGACCTGATTTTGGCATTAATGGTCGAATCATCACCCGATAAGTCGTCTTGAAGAACCGGTAAAAATGAATTAGGTTCATCTACTCTATAGCTGACAAATTACAACTTTGTTTCATGATTGATGAAGCCGACGGTCTAGAAAGAAAGCGTTAATGATGTTGAATATTGTTTTTAAAGGAGAGATGAAGAGGATGAAAATAATTCCGGTAAACATATTTTTCAAAAACAAATATCTAATTAATAAAAACATGATAATTGTTATGGTGAAACACACCCATTCCTCAGATAATAGACTCTCCCGCCTATATTAATAAGAGTTAACAGGAAGTTAACTCGAGAAATTCATGAGAACACTCCATCTGAATTTGGCAAAAGGTGGGTGAGTCTTGCGCGATTCTGTCGAGTGAAAGGTGCTGACCTGGAGTGGTTGTTTGATGCTGGTTAGGCATCAGGATATTGGGTGTGCTGGGCAGAACATGTGCACCCCGTCCCTGTTAGGTTAGTGTAGGGAAAGTTTGATTTTTCTGTTTTTGGCTTCAATGTTAACTTAGCTAGTTTATGATTGCTCATTGGCCCGCTTTTCTTTTTGTCCCCTATTTTTCTTTAGTTTAACCCCCCTTCCCTTCCCACCTTAGGTGTTCAACAATGTTAGTTCCCCGGTGGATGCGTGGCGACTTTCGTTATTTTTCAAGTGTGTTTTTCGTTTTTTGTTATGATGTTTAAATCTGTGAGTGATTGTGTGAGTGATTGCTGATCGGACATATGGTATTATATTTATAAAGCCACGCATTATGTTTCGTCCGGGGAAGTGATTTTGCTGTCACAATATTAGAGTAGTGGGGGGCTTTTATTACTAATACGATTTTGTTTAGTTTCTTGTACATATATTTCTTTCATTGTATAAAATCATTGGGGAATTTTAAATGTTGTTATTTTCTGCCCATGCCCTCCACTGAAAATTGTACATATGGGAGTTAAGTAGGACTACATAGAGAACCTGAGGTATTATGGTGGACGTGGTAAGAATGGTAAGTAAAAATGTGGTTTTATGGTGAAAGGTTTATTGTTAGCGTGTCAGGGTCAACGAAAGTGATTAGCTAAGTTAAATTAGGACAATTGATGACCAGCCTTCCCCATCCCAGTATTAGGCCTTGTGCCGCATTTGTACTTCAGTACAATAAATAATGAAATTCATGAGAAGTCCTTAGAAGTTCTACAGAGTTCTTTACAGTTCTATTGGAGTTCAGTAGAACTATTAGTTAGTTCTAGTTTGGACTTAGTTGGACTATGGCAGTTGATATTAGTCGGCAGTTAGATGAATACTAAGAAGTCAGCTTACAGTGGAAGATTACCAAGTTCCTTACATTTTGGGTGAGTTAAGTCGATTAACAACCAACATAGCACGATTATAACCTTCAGTGCGAAAACTACTCCACAACAATAATAAAAGTGAATAAGCTTAATGTAAAATCTCCCCAGTTATCTACTGTACAATGTTAGCGAAATCTTAGAAGTATTTTTTCAATATTTCTTACGCAGTTTGTTACCTGTTACTTTTTGTCACCTGTTACATGTCGTCTAAAAGCATTTGAAATATTTTTCGAGACTAGGAATATAGGTTTTACATAAAAATGTAGAAACAAACTTTGATTAGCTTTGTAAAATGTGTTTTTCTCTTGTTTAAAAATTTCTTAAAAGGTTCAAACTCAAGTGTTTCGGCTATTTCTCATGATTCTTTTCTATTAACTTTTTTCAATGATCATATGAAATTCTGGTAGTATACTATCTACTCTCTTCGTCTTACAGATTTATATTTCTGTCTTAAATTTTCAGAAATCAAAATTCTTTAATTCATTGCTCAGTCAGCTGCTAAGAAATTTGGTTCACTGTGTCGTGCTAGATAATTTTTCTCCTCAGATTCTATCTTACATATCTATAAGTCTACTATTCTTTCATGCTTAGAATGTTGCCGCCAGACATGGCCCGGTGCTTCTGCTATTTACCTTAAGCTCCTTGATAAAATCCAAAAAAGATATCGCGATATTATCGGTGGATCGGCTTTCGTCACTTTCCCACCGCCGTCATGTTGCCTGTCCGTGTCTTTTTTTTTTTTTTTTTTTTTTTTTAAGTACTTTCATGGTAATTGTTCGCGTGAGCCCCTCGATATAGTTCCTAATACATTTTGAATCTAAACGCAGTACACGACTGGTATCGAGATCTCATCAAATTACAGTTGACTCGGTTAGATGTAGCCGTAAATTCTATGCTAACAGTTTTTCTCGCATTTCTCGCTTGTGGAACACTTTTTCGGCTCTATGCTTTCCAGCGAAGTTTAATATGGAAAATTTTCAATGCAATGTTAATCGCTATCTGCTGACCTCATGATTACTCTTTTCTCCTCCGCTTATTAATAATGTTTTTATTCCTAATTCTTCAACACCCAATAACCAATTGTGTCTTAAAGGCTTTACTGTCTTGCATGGGTGAAAGCCGTCAATATATATATATATATATATATATATATCATGCTTTAAAACATGCATGGCCATGACATTACAACATATAAAAAATCCGTTTTGGATAATTTTCACGTTTTAATGAACGCTAAGCAATTTGTTAACCGTAATATTTGAAGCAAGAAGAAAATTTACAGTAATTTTTAACAACACAGTTTTGCGGTTATTTTTTGTTACCACAACTCACACTCCTGAAGATGATCTCGGAAGGAGATTAAAAGTACTTGGGAACATTTAGAAAAGAATTATAATAACGTCTGTCTACGTTACAGCTCATTTCGGATTTTATTAAAAATAAGCAGACACAATGTTTGCAATTTATTTAATCTGGCATGTCTAAAAGAAAATGTACTGTCTAAATACACAAATTTTAAAAATAAGTTTTATTATCATATTTCATCGAATTAAAAGGCTAATTAAAAATATTTAAATTTGCAAAAATAAGTTTCTTTTTATTTTCAGTAATCTGCAAAAATTTGAATGCAATGTCAATCGCTATTTACTGTCCTGTTGATTACTCTTTTCTCTTTCCATTCATTATTAATGTTTCTGTTTCTAATTCTTTCACACTCTGTAACCTCTTGTATCTTAGTTGATTTACTGTCTTGCATGGGGTGATGCCGATTAAAAAAAAGTACTATACGTTCCGAATTCATTTCTTCACTCCCGTTGCTTGATCAAAATTAGTTTAAGTAACGATAATTGACGAAATTATGTATAACTAGCCGAGTTCGAATTCCAGTTGAATCCATTGTATTCACTTACGCGCAAATACCCTTGGTAAAGGTATTAATCCGTCTCTTCCTTCCAGTTATGGGTTAAATAGCAGGACAGATTGGGTTCTATAACCTTGGTCGGCAACCAGTCTACCGCAGAAAGCAATGGCTCCAAAGGAGAATCTGTAATGTGATTGGTCAACTTTCTTACCAGCAGGATGGGGCTTTCCTGTCTATTCTGCAAATATTTTCATGGTTTCTGTTCCGACGAACTTAAGTCACTGGTGCCCCTGCCACAAGAATTTACTCGTGCAACCAGACTGGCAACAAGGTCCAACCCATTTACAGTTAGATCAACCAAATGCAGCCGACAATTCTACTCCATCAGCTTCTTTTCTCGCACTTACCGCCTGTGGAACTCCCTTCCATATACTTGCTTTTCTGAAGGCAACAACCTCCAGGAATTTAAATGCAATGTCAATACCCATCTCTTATCCACTTGCCTCCAGTTCTTTCGACATCACACCGTATATCTTTTCCTTTCTCTCTACCTTCGCAACTGTCTTCACACCTGTGTTTCCATCCTTCTCCTGCCCTTTTTCTGACACCAACCATGTAACTGGTTCGTCTTTCTCTTCACTCTCCTCCTGTCTAAACGTTTACTCTTATGTAGCCCCCTCTGCATCAGTGGCGGTACCGCCTTGCTTGGGGTTAAACGATTAAAAAAAAATCACGGAAGATATGGCGATGATTTGCCATCATGAAAATTGTATGGTGGATCCTAGATATGAAGGTCTGAGCTGGTGGAATTAAGAAATGTAATTCATGCCAATATAGAAATGAAAGGCTGGCAACGTTATGAGATAAGTTCCAGGGTGAATAACAGTTGATCACCCACAAGTCCGCGTGAACACTTTTGAACTCTGTCGAGGCTGGATAGTGAGAATTTAGCAGCACCAGCCCAGATATAGTCGCAGTACTCTATTCTTGGTCAGATCTAACTTTTATAAAGATAAAGCGTGGCAGACGGCATTAGGTATTGTCTGGGGCGATGCCATTCTTCCAGCATCTTTTTCGATGTCACGAATATTCTCCTTCAATTTTTGCTTAGGAATGAGTAGGCGTTAGCGGCAATGACCCTTTTTGAGTGTATAATCACTGGTCAGGATTGATGCATGTTTACGGTCTTTATTAATGTTGTATCGTGGAATGAAGAGATATACTAAGAAATGTAAGCTAAACTACTTTATTACCACAGTGGTACAACCAAGATGTATATACAATATTTACAGTCTCTCGCAGTAGTCGGTGTTACTACCAGAAGTCCGTGATAATAACAACACCCGCCCCCGTGCTAAGCGCACATTGTCTTTTATACATCCGGGCGACCGAATGTCACATGGTACGAGCCATGGCACAACAATCAAACTTCATATACCCTGGCTGGGTTTAGGAGAAATAACAGAAGGACAAAATTTAAGAGCTAAAAAGAACAGGAAGTTGTGGAGGACCATAATTGCCTATGTTCTTCCGTTTTTACCCGACTTTATTTTTCCTCTTTCGTTTCTTTCTCCCTGTTCTTTACTTTGATTCTCTTCTTCATCCTATAACTTTTTATTAATCTTTCATTTTCTTTTTTCTCTTTTCGATAATTGATAAGTTCAGCTCTGTCCAGCATGTGGTCCAATGGAAAATAAGCAAAGGATTAAGATTGAGCTGTATCAATTCTATAATCGTGACGTGCCTGGTCATCACCTTTAGAAATCAGCATCTAAAACCCTAGCTTTTACCTAGGTTCGAACGCCGACTCAGTCAGTTGTGCCATACGTGATACACGTTTGGGGCGATCATGTCTCGAAAGAGACATGACTCACTGAGCAGAAGATTATCTTGCAGTAGTTTGTCATTCCATTCTGCGGTAGACTGGTCGCCAGCCAAGGCTATAGAACCCAATCAGTTTTATTATTTAACCCATAACTGGAGGGAAGAGACGGAGGAATACCGTTCCCAAGGGTATTTGTGCGTAAGTGAATTCAAGGAATTCGACTGGGATTCGAACTCGGCTGAATTCCTTGGATTCATTTACATGTCGATTTCTTTTTTCGCTTTCCTTTGGATTCCTTAATGCCTGCTTCTGGAACATTTTTCCCTTTACATCTTTCTTTCCTTTCTTCACTCTTTCACGACTGGTGATTCTTTTTTTTTCCTCCTCATCCTCCTGCCCCTTTCCTTCAATCTTAAATTACGCCTTATCAAACTCTCTCTCTCTCTCATTACACTCTTTTGGGGTTGTTTTTGCCGTGTTTTTCTCTCTCTATCCTATTATGCTCTTTTGCCCTCCTTCGGGCGTCTTTATTGCACATTGTTTTTCCCTATCTATCTATCTATCTATCTATCTATCTATCTATCTATCTATCTATCTTTGGGAACCCCGACGTGGTGTAATGGTTAGCAAGCTTGTCTTGCTAGAACCTATTACAACTGAGCAGTGAGCTTGATCCTCACTGGGTGCTCCATACTTTTGAACTTGTGCCACATCTAAGCAGCGCTTAGAAAATCATCTATCAATTCCTGCTGTTGAGAACCTCGGTGTGTTGTGATGGTTAGCAATCTTATCTTGCGAAAACCTATTACAATTTAGTAGTGAGATCGATCCTCCCTGGGTACCCCATGCCTTCGGCTGTGTGCCACATCTAAGCGGCACTTAGAAAAGCAACTTTCTAAGCTTTTTTGACATGACTTCTTTTTCCTCTCTTTTTTACATTTTGTCTTACTTATCATCCCTCCTCTCTATTTATTTCTCTCTATTTCTCTCGGTTTTTCTTAATCTTTTTACCTTAATTTTTTAATCAATTTTCTACAAACATTTCGTTCTTTTCTTTCACACTTCTTTCTTTCTTTCTTTCTTTCTTTCTTTAATCTTACATTTTAGCGCGTTTTTCCTCCTATTTCGTTGACTTACTCTTTCTCTCTCTCTCTCTCTCACAGACTCTTTTTCTATCTCTTTCTCACTCTCTCTCACTCACTCTTTCCATCTATCTATCTATCTATCTATCTATCTATCTTTTTTGCCCTACTTTTTGTCGCACTTTTCTACTCCTACTCCCTCGCTTTTCTCTTCCCTTCTTTCTCTGAAAATTCTTTCTTTCTTTCTTTCTTTCTTTCTTTCTTTAATCTTACATTTTTGCGCGTTTTTCCTCCTATTTCGTTGACTTACTCTTTCTCTCTCTCTCTCTCTCTCAGACTCTCTTTTTCTATCTCTTTCTCACTCTCTCTCACTCACTCTTTCTATCTATCTATCTATCTTTTATGCCCTACTTTTTGTCGCACTTTTCTACCCCTACCCCCTTGCTTTTCTCTTCCCCTTTCTTTCTCTGAAAATTCCAAAACAACCTCTTCAGTCTATTCCGTTTCTACTTGTCTTTTTCTTTTCTTTTACTCGGACAATTAATTGTTATCCCAATAGGATTTGATTGCCCCAGAAAATTCTCATTTATGTTTATCGCGCGCCGACAAAGACGATGATACGGTTTTTGAGGAGTTGAAATTTAGAGAGCCACAGAAAAGCGATACGCCATTGAAAACTAGGCCCAAATGTGGGACAAAGAACTGTAGAAAAGAGTTGATATGCTCATCAGTGGGGAGGATAGGGAGATTTTTCTTGTGAAATTTGGGAAGTGAGAGACAGGACAAAAAATAAATAAATACAGGAAGGAATTTACGCTGACAAGAACGTCATCAATTTACAGCAAAGAATAAATTAGAACGCTATTCCTTTTCTCTCATCCTGGCTCTGTACTTGCATTAGGGTTTCAACGCAAAAATAGCTGATATTTAAGCGTTGAAATGATGTTATTGGAGTAGATAGACTAAACTATCGCCCGGTTCACACTCCACCCACGTCTATTGAACAGGTGAAGAGGTTCATCCTTTGTTTCCTGTTTAGAATGTGGTTTCCGGTTTTTCTCTTTTGCAATCTTTTCACTCTTTTTTTTTATTTTTATTTTTTTCAATTGGAGTAGATAGACTAAACTATCGCCCGGTTCACACTCCACCCACGTCTATTGAACAGGTGAAGAGGCTCATCTTTTGTTTCCTGTTTAGAATGTGGTTTCCGGTTTTTCTCTTTTGCAATCTTTTCACTCTTTTTTTTTATTTTTATTTTTTTCAATTGGAGTAGATAGACTAAACTATCGCCCGGTTCACACTCCACCCACGTCTATTGAACAGGTGAAGAGGCTCATCCTTTGTTTCCTGTTTAGGATGTGGTTTCCGGTTTTTCTCTTTTCCAATCTTTTCACTCTTACGTAGCCCCCTGCGCATCAGTGGCGTTTTCGCCTTGCTTGGGGTGATATGATTAAAAAAAAAATGTAATTATAAGATATCGCCAATCCGACAAACACTTTTTAGCAGTGTGTACACACGCACGCATATATATATATATATATATATATATATATATATATATATATATAATTATTTACAGTTTTAATCTATGTAGCTACAAGAATCGAAATCACTGTTCAATGAAAAGTATTGCCGTCACATATCGCTAGTATAGATAGCTAGCTAGCTAGCTAGCTAGATAGATAGTGAGTCAGTCAGTGATTGAGTGAATGTCACTCATGAATAAATAAATTCTTTTCACTTTTTGCATCAGTCAATTAATTGCCATACATGTTACACACTTGGGCGACTTGGAAAAATATTTTCCTGCATTACTTTTTGCGGTAGACTGGTTATCAACCAAGGCTATAGAACCCAATCCACCTCCTATTGAACCCATAGCTGGAGGAAGGAGAGACGGATTAATATCTTTCCGAAGAGTATTACGCGTAAGTGAATGCAACGAATTTAATTGGAATTCCAACTCGGCTCTCCGATTTTTCCAAAACTGGAAATTTCACCTCGGCTCTCTGAGCCGATATCCACTGCACCAAGCTTTGTTATGTAGATATATGATTTCCTGCAGGATTCTATTGCTTGTAATTGAACACAGAGAATCAGAGTTTCAATGTTGTAGAATTTAGTAATAAACAATATCGGATAATATTGTTTCCAATCGAGTTTGTTAAAGTCACCAACGCATACCCTTGGGAAAGTTATGAATCCATTATTTAATCACGCTAACAATGAATTGAATGGCAGGGAAGTTTGACCGGCAGGAAGAACGTCGTTTGCTAGGGCCTCTAGCAGACCAATCTGGTGCTGGGGTATGTTCCGACGCTCTGTCAAGACCCGCGAGAGCACAGTAAGAAGAACAGGGTGGCTCCGTGGGCCAAACCTCTTCATGGCATTAGATTTAGCAGTCGCAACAACAGAGGAATGCGATCTCTAGCCGTGGTTGGCAACCAGTCTAGGAGAAAGACAACACTGAATTCAAAACCGTAATCTAAAATGTAACTTGCCAGCAATAGTGATACTCCTCCAACAAGTCGACAACCATCATAAATACGTGAAATGGCTCCTTATGCTTTAGTCGAATTACATTTTTCTTTACGCGTATCTGTCAATATATCTGAAGCTATTTATATACCTTTATTCAGCTTTGTTTAGTCTAAGCAGTAATACCCCCATAGAACATCGAACTCACTACAGTAGTCACTGTTTTTATACTTGCTAAGCCATATGTGATACACGCTTTGGGCGACTATATCTTGAAAGAGACATGACTTACTGGGTAGACGATTATCCCGCAGTAGGTTGCCATTGCTTTCTGCGGTAGACTGGTTGCCAGCCAAGACTATAGAATCCAATCTATCCTGTTATTTAACCTATAACTGTAGGGAAGAGACGGATTAATACCTTCCCCAAGTGTAGTTGCGCGTAATGGAATGCAAGGAATTCAACTAGAATTCGAACTCGGCTCTCCGATTCATCGTTCCGAGTCGATATCCACTGCACCACAACGCACATCGAACAATGTACATAACGTAAATACGACCTCATCTCAGATATATAGACAAATAATTGATTATGGTTTTTTTTTTTTAATCATTTCACCTCAAGTAAGGCAACAAATCCACTTAGACGCTTGGGTCTATTGAGTGTAAGATATAAAAATATTATTAAGGAGAGGAAACAATAAAAGAACAGGAATTAAAAAGACAGAATATAACATTGCATTTAAGAATATTTCAAACAAAACAGAACTCCAACACGACACGAGTGTCTGAATTTTGGTCACACCAAGATGGCCAATGGGAGTCAAATTACGGATGGCAGAGGGGAAGAAAGTAGACAGACTAATATAAGGCTGACGAAAGAAAGAAAGAAAGAAAGAAAGAAAGAAACAGTCAAGAGATATCTGCTAAAATCAAGAATTAAATTAAAGAAAACCAATTAAACATGAAAAGCTTAAAATTTAAAATTAGGCAGAAAAAAAAAGGCTTACTTTAAGAATATTTCAAACAAAACAGAACTCCAACACGTTTTGAAAAATCGTAGTTGACTGAAAAGGAAGAAGCCAAAACAGTGTTCCATAAGCGTAAAGACCGAGAGAAGAAACTGTTACCATAGAACTTACGGTTAAATCTAGTTATTTCAACTGAGAAATTATGAAACCTAACTGCAAAAATAGTTCTGCGTTTCAATTCGTAAAGTCAAAGTATCAAAGAGGAAAGGCTAATCAGAACAATTACCTTAAAAATACTTATGGAAATCGTTTCTGTCCATTGTAGTCTCTTTGTACCCAACTCAAATGGTTGGTATTCATTCTTGTTTGTTCCCTTATATTGTTGTCTACTCGTGTCTATCTCAAACATACGATCATGCGTTTAAATTAACCATTAAATGTCTTTTATTGTTTGATTTTAAAGCTCAGTTAGATAAAGTTTATTGCTACCAACCATCGTCTGAATTACAAGTCGCAGTCAAAAAAGAACTCGTTCATTTTAAGTAAGATTTTGAGAAAAAAAAGTAATGACATCGTAAAGCAACAAACATGTGAAGGAGACTCGGTGCTAACAAATCAAATTCAACTGCTCGGATTTTGTCGGCCATTTTATTTGAAAAACCCAAGGAATAGTCGAGTGTGTCTGTCAACGTAAATGACTGTCGCGTTGCTAATAATTCAGCGGCTATCGTTCGCATCTGACACAATCGTTGACTATCTGAAACCCTGATCAGGCAATCTCGTAAATTTAGACTGATTTGCGACTTCGTTCATCGCAGCACACCCAAAAAGAAAGAGGCCGGCCGATGTCAATCGAGCAAAGTTTTTATTGGGTGAGAGGTGAAGCACATGAAGCAGAGAGAGAAAGAGACAGACAGACAAAAATAAAGGGAAATTATGTCTGTTTCTTTCTTTTTTCTTCTATTAATTTTATTTATAAAAATCTTCATTTTTTTTTCTCTTTATATATTCCGTATAGTCGTTATTTTCTATCCATTTTTCATTCCTTTTATCATTCCTTTTTTCATTCCTTTTTTTCATTCCTTTTTTTGTCTTTCTTATGAATTTGAAGGCGATTCTTTTTTTCATTTCTCTTGGCATTTTTAGTCTGATATTTCTGTCTTTCTTTTATCTTTCACATTTGTTTTTGTTTCTAAAACGTCGAAAAATTTTCTTTCTTAAGAATTAATGTCTTTATTTTTACTTTATTTCCTTCTTTCTACTTTTCTTTCTTTTTTCTTTTTATCTCGTCTTTCCGGAAAATAGTTCCTCTTTAATTGTTGACTTTCTTTTTTCTTTTTATATTTTTTTATTTTCTCATTCCAAAAAATAGTTCTTTTTTGCTTGCTGGCTTCCTGTTTTATTTTCTTTCTAAATCTTTTTTTTTTTTTTCTGAAAAATGATTCATATTTCGAAGCCTCTCTTTAAAAACCTTCTTGCTTGCTGGCTTTCTTTCTGGAAAATAGATCTTCCTTACTTGGTTGCTCACTTTCTTTCTTTCATTCATTATGGAAATAGTTCTTCCTTGCTGGCTTTCTTTCTTTCTGGAAAATAGTTCTTCCTTGCTTGCTCGTTGACTTTCTTTCTTTTTCTTTCTTTTTTTCATTCATTCTGGAAATAATTCTATTTCGCTGGCTTTCTTTTTTTTCTGGAAAATAGATCTTCTTTGATGCCTTTCTTTCTATCTAGAACATTGTTCTGCCTTTCTTGTGCGACGAGTTTCTGGAAATAGTCCTTGCTTCCTGGCTTTCTTTCTGAAAAATAGTTCATCCTTGCTTGGTTGCTGACTTTCTTTCTTTCATTCGTCTGGAAATAGTTCTTCATTGCTAGCTTTCTTTCTTTCTGGAAAGTAGTTCTTCCTAGATTGGTCTTTGGCTTTTTTCTTTCTTTATAAAATTCTTCCATTGTTGAAATTCTCACTTTTACCTGGATTTGAACGCCCAATATTACTGTCGACACTAAAAGAGACACTAATCTCACCCCTATGAACAGATTCTTCATTAGTTTTTATGTACTCTTTTATTTCCTCATCGCCCATCTCCTTTCACTCAAAATAAAAACCGTTTGGTTGATTCTCTCCAGCTGCCACTCACCTGCCTTTTTCGTTCTTTCCTTGTATCTCTTTATTTGCTCTTTTTTCGCATTAAATATTGCCTGATAATTAAAACGAATTTAAGGATATATCCATGGCTATTTGAAGTCGATTTCTTTTATTCAGAGTTAATGGTCGCCATTAACTTTCTTGTCATGGTACGGTAATGAGCAAGTTAATCTCAAAATGCGTGTGTGATGAAAGACAGAAAAGATTTAATTAACTCTTCTTCTCACCGCGTACCATCTCTTTTCAGGATGTGATGATCATAGCTCTCCACAACTTCCCGTCTTTTGTTGTTCTATCTAATTCTTGCTTAGTTGCTGTCCCTTTTTTGTCTCTATGGACAAATAATAACCCAGACTCGTCTACTAGGTTATTCACTGTTTTCTTCTCATACTTTAGTCTTCATCGCACCCTGCGAGTATTACATTTTCCAAACCGTTCTTCCTTCATAATACGTTTGAAATATTTCAACTATCTCTTTATGATTATTAACAGTACTTCTTTTTTCCTACTCTCTTTAAAGGCGTTGAAAACCTGATTTTGATCAGACCTGATAGGATATCGGAGTATCGATTTCCAATATCGGAGTCAAATAAGTCATCCAAGGATAAACTAACCTAAGTAAGTCTACGAAGACTTATCGTACCCATCGGAAGTAAAATTGGAAAAAATGAGCCATATTGATGGCTGAATATCTGTTTTTGTTAAGATTCGATAGAGATGTTTAAGACTAAAAACTATAATTTTACCAAATTAGAGCAAATTCTGCAGCAAGAACCACGATAAAAGGGCTTAAATCCTGATCGGATATCGGGGTATTGATTTCCAATATCAGGAGGAAAACGGAAAAAATAAGTAGCCCAGGAACTTACGGGAAGCCTAAAATATATTTGTGTAAAGTTTGGGAGAATCGGATAAAAATTGTGGATTTTTATAAAGAACATACAGACAGACAGATAGACAGACACACACACAAACATCTTGCCTTTGACATATATATATATATATATATATATATATTAGATCACTCATACACACGAAGTGTTATGCTTAAAAGCAATTCATGACACAAAAAGATGAGGGTAACAATATTATCAATTTTATTATTATTTACAAACATTTTAATTTTTATTTTTAACATCAGTTAGTCAGTTAACTGCCATGCAGGATACACGCTTTGGCGATCATATCTCTTTCGATCCATAACTGACTAGACAGAAGAATTTCCTGTAATAGGTTGCCATTTTTTGCGGTAAACTGGTTGCCAACGGAGGCTATAAAACGCAGTAGCTGAAGGGAGAAGAGATGGCTTCATACTTTTCCCAAGGAGATTTGCGCGTGAGTGAATGCAACGAATTCGAATCAAATCCAAGTTTGGATCTCTGATTTCTCATTCCAAGCCGATATCCATTGCACCACAACGAACATCAGCACCACAGCACACATTTGCAATAGAAGTTAGTGTAATAATTATCGTTACTCATAATAACCATTATTCAGATAATAATTATAATTACTCATATAATTATCATTACTCACATAATAATTATCATTTTTCACATAATAATAATAACCATTACTCACATAATAATCATTACTTACATAATAATGATCATTACACACATATCATTACTTACATAATAATAACCATTACTCACATAATAATTATAATTACTCATATAATTATCATTACTCACATAATAATTATCATTTTTCACATAATAATAACCATTATCACATAATAATCATTACTTACATAATAATGATCATTACACACATATCATTACTTACATAATAATAACCATTACTCATAATAATTATAATTACTCATATAATTATCATTACTCACATAATAATTATCATTTTCACATAATAATAACCATTACTCACATAATAATCATTACTTACATAATAATGATCATTACACACATATCATTACTTATAATAATAACCATTACTCACATAATAATTATAATTACTCATATAATTATCATTACTCACATAATAATTATCATTTTTCACATAATAATAACCATTACTCATAATAATCATTACTTACATAATAATGATCATTACACACATATCATTACTTACATAATAATAACCATTACTCACATAATAATTATAATTACTCATATAATTATCATTACTCACATAATAATTATCATTTTTCACATAATAATAACCATTACTCACATAATAATCATTACTTACATAATAATGATCATTACACATATCATTACTTACATAATAATAACCATTACTCACATAATAATTATCATTACTCATATAATTATCATTACTCACATAATAATTATCATTTTCACATAATAATAACCATTACTCACATAATAATCATTACTTACATAATAATGATCATTACACACATATCATTACTTACATAATAATAACCATTACTCACATAATAATTATAATTACTCATATAATTATCATTACTCACATAATAATTATCATTTTTCACATAATAATAACCATTACTCACATAATAATCATTACTTACATAATAATGATCATTACACACATATCATTACTTACATAATAATAACCATTACTCACATAATAATTATCATTACTCATATAATTATCATTACTATAATAATTATCATTTTTCACATAATAATAACCATTACTCACATAATAATCATTACTTACATAATAATGATCATTACACACATATCATTACTTACATAATAATAACCATTACTCACATAATAATTATAATTACTCATATAATTATCATTACTCACATAATAATTATCATTTTTCACATAATAATAACCATTACTCACATAATAATCATTACTTACATAATAATGATCATTACACACATATCATTACTTACATAATAATAACCATTACTCACATAATAATTATAATTACTCATATAATTATCATTACTCACATAATAATTATCATTTTTCACATAATAATAACCATTACTCACATAATAATCATTACTTACATAATAATGATCATTACACACATATCATTACTTACATAATAATAACCATTACTCACATAATAATTATCATTACTCATATAATTATCATTACTCATAATAATTATCATTTTTCACATAATAATAACCATTACTCACATAATAATCAATACTCATAATAATGATCATTACACACATGTCTATTACCACGCTAATAATAACCATTACTCACATAATAATTATCATTACTCATATAATTATCATTACTCACATAATAATTATCATTTTACATAATAATAACCATTACTCATAATAATCATTACTTACATAATAATGATCATTACACATATCATTACTTATAATAATAACCATTATAAACGCTATTAATTATAAATTTTCTGTTATCATTACTCACATAATAATTATCATTTTTCACATAATAATAACCATTACTCACATAATAATCATTGCCACATAATAATGATCATTACACACATATCATTACTTACATAATAATAACCATTACTCACATAATAATTATCATTACTCATATAATTATCATTACTCACATAATAATTATCATTTTTCACATAATAATAACCATTACTCACATAATAATCATTACTCACATAATAATGATCATTACACACATCATTACTTACATAATAATAACCATTACTCACATAATAATTATCATTACTCATATAATTATCATTACTCACATAATAATTATCATTTTTCACATAATAATAACCATTACTCACATAATAATCATTACTTACATAATAATGATCATTACACACATATCATTACTTACATAATAATAACCATTACTCACATAATAATTATCATTACTCATATAATTATCATTACTCACATAATAATTATCATTTTTCACATAATAATAACCATTACTCACATAATAATCATTATACATAAATAATGATCATTACACACATATCATTACTTACATAATAATAGCCTTCTCCGCATAATAATTATCATTACTCATATAATTAATATCATTACTCACATAATAATTATCATTTTTCACATAATAATAACCATTACTCACATAATAATCATTACTTACATAATAATGATCATTACATACATATCATTACTTACATAATAATAACCATTACTCACATAATAATTATAATTACTCATATAATTATCATTACTCACATAATAATTATCATTTTTCACATAATAATAACCATTACTCACATAATAATCATTACTTACATAATAATGATCATTACACATATCATTACTTACATAATAATAACCATTACTCATAATAATTATAATTACTCATATAATTATCATTACTCACATAATAATTATCATTTTCACATAATAATAACCATTACTCGCATAATAATCATTACTTACATAATAATGATCATTACACACATATCATTACTTACATAATAATAACCATTACTCACATAATAATTATCATTACTCATATAATTATCATTACTCACATAATAATTATCATTTTTCACATAATAATAACCATTACTCACATAATAATCATTACTTACATAATAATGATCATTACACACATATCATTACTTACATAATAATAACCATTACTCACATAATAATTATAATTACTCATATAATTATCATTACTCACATAATAATTATCATTTTTCACATAATAATAACCATTACTCATAATAATCATTACTTACATAATAATGATCATTACACACATATCATTACTTACATAATAATAACCATTACTCACATAATAATTATCATTACTCATATAATTATCATTATACATAATAATTATCATTTTTCACATAATAATAACCATTACTCACATAATAATCACATTACTTACATAATAATGATCATTACACACATATCATTACTTACATAATAACCATTACTCACATAATAATTATAATTACTCATATAATTATCATTACTCACATAATAATTATCATTTTTCACATAATAATAACCATTACTCACATAATAATCATTACTTACATAATAATGATCATTACACACATATCATTACTTACATAATAATAGCATTACTCACATAATAATTATCATTACTCATATAATTATCATTACTCACATAATATTATCCATTTTTCACATAATAATAACCATTACTCACATAATAATCATTACTTACATAATAATGATCATTACACACATATCATTACTTACATAATAATAACCATTACTCACATAATAATTATAATTACTCATATAATTATCATTACTCATAATAATTATCATTTTTCACATAATAATAACCATTACTCACATAATAATCATTACTTACATAATAATGATCATTACACACATATCATTACTTACATAATAATAACAATACTCATAATAATTATAATTACTCATATAATTATCATTACTCACATAATAATTATCATTTTTCACATAATAATAACCATTACTCACATAATAATCATTACTTACATAATAATGATCATTACACATATCATTACTTACATAATAATAACCATTACTCACATAATAATTATCATTACTCATATAATTATCATTACTCACATAATAATTATCATTTTTCACATAATAATAACCATTACTCACATAATAATCATTACTCACATAATAATGATCATTACACACATATCATTACTTATAATAATAACCATTACTCACATAATAATTATCATTACTCATATAATTATCATTACTCACATAATAATTATCATTTTCACATAATAATAACCATTACTCACATAACAATCATTACTCACATAATAATGATCATTACCCACCATATCATTACTTACATAATAATAACCATTACTCACATAATAATTATCGTACTCATATAATTATCATTACTCATATAATAATTATCATTTTCTATAATAATTATCATTACTCTTTATAATAATCATTACTCACATAATAATGATCATTACATATCATTACTTATAATAATAACCATTACTCACATAATAATCATTACTCACATAATAATTATCATTAATCACATAATAATTATCATTTTTCACATAATAATTATCATTACTCACATAATAATCATTACTCACATAATAATGATCATTACACACATATCATTACTTACATAATAATAACCATTACTCACATAATAATCATTACTCACATAATAATTATCATTTTTCACATAATAATAACCATTACTCACATAATAATCATTACTCACATAATAATTATCATTACTCACATAATAATCATTGTGTGTGTGTGTGTGTGTGTGTGAGAGAGAGAGAGATTTAATAAATTCTGTATTTAGGCAGATCATCCGTGGGAATGAACGGATTTTTTTTAAACATAAGCAAACATATTGTTTGCAATTTATTTAATCTTACATGTTTAAAAGAAAATTTGCTGCCTAAATACACAAATGTTTAATTATATAATCCAGCAGCTCAATATAACAGCATTGCCTGGCAATTTAAACGTAGCCTTGTGAAAAGGCAAATTGAAGTACCTTAAGAAATAAATGAAAGTAACATCTGTCAACGTTACGGCTCATTTCTGACATTTTTTGATTGCAATACGCGAAAAGTTATCCGTGAGTATGAACGGATTTTATTAAAAATAAGCAAACGTAGTGTTTGCAATTTATTTAATCTGACATGTTTAAAAGAAAATGTGCTGTCTAAATGCACAAATTATATATATATATATATATATATATATATATATATATATATATATATATTTGTGTGTGTGTGTGTGTGTGTGTGTGTGTGTGTGTGTGTGTGTGTGTGTGCAGTCAGCCTACGTGTAATGAGGTTAGGTAGTCAACAAGATAGAACAGATACAGAGAATGAGTATGAATTTTTGTCTTAATTTAAGGGCTCTGTTCGAAATTCACTGATCGTTACCTGGATCTACAGATACCTGAAAATGTCTGGAGTGGATGATAGCTGAAACATTTGATACCAATAACAAAAATGAGAATTTGAGTCAGAAAATTATCGTTTCTATCAGAAACATTTAACGTAATTCTTGTCCCTCACATTTTATGAAGGTGTTTATTTTCAGCTGTAAAATACCTTTTCGCTTCACGAAAAGAATCTCTTTTATTCAATTGAAAAGACAAAATAATCTTACCTGGCAGTCCGTCTGAAGAACTTGAAATTGGATACTGCGGTGGTTGGATAGCGTGTACAGCCGACAACGCATGCGTCGGGTAATGGAGGCTTGAATAAACAGCCGCTGAATACTGTGGAGCGACAGCCACGGCTGCTGCCGCCGCTGCCATGGCCGACGTTTGACAGGAACATAGAGAATGACATGAATGGTGGGGTTCAATTTGTTGGTGGTGATGGTGGTGGTGATGGTGTGGGTGGCTCGCAGAGGTAACCCGGGATGATGAACTCAATTTTCGATTTTCTGTAATAAAAAGAATAAGATATTCTTTATTGATATCTTATCTCGGAATCATCATTATTATTATTACAGAAGAAATAGTGAACTAATAATAGATGCAATTTTCCATCATTCAACGTTGGTTTTACCGTGATTGGTTGAACCATACTTCATCGCGGTGAAATACGTAATTACTTTACGAGCATTCTTTATTAAAGAGATGATAAACTAATTCTCAACACAGGTTCCTATCATTCCACATTGGGCTATGAATTGGTCGGTTGACTCAGAACTCATAGCAGGAAAATATGTAATTATTTTCCGAACGCCCTAGTAGAAGAGAACTTTCTACACACAGTTTTGTACAATTCAACCCTTGTTTGGCCATAATTGGTTGACCTATAATTCATAGCAGTGAAGGACTTAATACTTAATTACTTTTCGAGCTCCCTAATATTTTGTTCTTATTGTTCAACAAATGCGTTTTCTTGTACACCTGTCTGTCATTATTTAACTCAAGGTTAGCTAAAACAATGGCTATCAAATTTTCTATGATTATATATGGAACCACAAAGAACCATTTTAGTATTTGAAATTTCTAAAACTGTAGAGAGGTTTGATTTGCAATACAAGTTTTTCTCTTCCGCATGTGCCATAGGCGATCATGGATTTTCACTTGGCTCTCTCTCTCTCTCTCTCTCTCTCTCTCTCTCTCTCGTTACTCTTAATATTTTTCCTCTTGGTAGATCTCCCAAACCCCGCTCTGCCATCCATTTGTTCAAGCTTAATAGATATGTCACATTCTGCTTATGTAATATAACAATCTGGCCCCACCCGAGGAAGGCTGATGCAAGCGAGGTCGTTGAAAGGAGCGGATGTCATTTTGACCTTATTTCCGGCAGCAGCGGAAATGGCTACAGAGACAAACAGAACAGGTGTCTCTGAGAATTACGTGGGCGTGCGTGGGCGAGGCAAAACCGGAAGAAAAAGTCCCGGTTCTGGAAGATTATAAAAAGACCTCGGCACACGGATTCGCCAGTAATAGTAGAGTAGCAGAGTAGCAGTAGAGAGGAGCGACAGAGATCGGCCGGTGAAGAGAGACACAACAGATACGACGACACTCCCGTCAACCCATTAGAGGCGCGCTCTCTCAATTCTCTGTTCCCTATGCTACACGGTTCATCGTCATTAATAAAAATATAACTTATATTTTTATATATATGCGTGTTTGTTGTTTGTCGATATACAACACTTACTCCTGTCTCTCTTTCCCTTTATCCGTCCTGTGAGAATTAAATTCTCCATGCCCTCCTTCCTCATTACGTGTCCCTGGAATCTCATCTGTCTCTACCTGATGTTAAGACTGAGTTTTTTCTTGTCTGCATCCTCTCCAACACCTCATCGTTTCTCACGTGCTTAGTCCACGGTATCCTCAGCCTCCTTCTGTAAAACCACATTTTTCATAGTTTCCAATGAGATTTTCCTGTCTCTCAGTATTCTGGTTAGCTTTTGAAATGCGTCTTTGGCCATGCAAATGTGTTTTTGGATCTCAATGTCGCACTTTCCATCCTCTGTCAGAACACTTCCCAGATATTTAAATTTCTTAACTTGTTTTATTTTAGGTTCACCGACTTGTAGTTGGCATTTTGGGGTCTTCTTTTTGTTGATGACCATACATTCAGTTTTCTTGAAATTTATGCTCAGTGCTTTCTTCTCGTTTTCTTTTGTTACCTTCTGTAGAAGGTACTGCATTTTCCTTTCCGTGTCTGCTATCAGCACTGTGTCATCCACCTATCTTACATTGTTGAGATTGTGGCCGAAAATGACAAATCCTGACAAGGATTTTGTTTCTTTCAGAATTGTTTTGCTGAATAGGTTGAATAGATCCGATGAGAAAATACATACTTGTCTTACGCCCCTTTCTATTTTTATACCTGTTGAATCCACTTCCTATTCGTACGCAAGCGGTTTGCTGCCAATATAGATTCTTGGATATCCTGACATCTTTTCCGAAAATGTCGAGGTTGTCGAGCATCTCTATCAAGTTTTTGTGATGTAATTTGTCAAACGTCATTCCTCGTTTCGGTATCTTTAACGAAGCCACACTATTTTTATCCTGTTGCTGGGCCGATTCTGCCACGCGTTCTGTTTATCAGAATCCGGATGATGAGTTTTGCTATGTGGCTCGTTAAACTGGTTGTTCGGTGGAGTCCACATTTTCTTGCACCTGGCTTCTTAGGTAGTGTTATGAAAATTTGTATATTGCCACTGTTGTAGATTTCGTTTTGTTATTTTTGTGAGCTTGACTACGCCAAAGCCTTCTAAGGACATCAACATCTCCACGACAATCCTGTTGAGTCCTGCTGCTTTGTTCCTGTTCAATTTGGTCATTGCCGATTCCACTTCAGTTTTTAATCATTTTGGTCCATCCGTATTTTTGTGTATTGTTGTTTGCTCTTGTCATGGAAGAGATCTCCGATATACCCGTCCCATCACTAAATAGTTTTCTTTTTCTATTGTGATTGTGCCGTTTTTTGCTTTTATACATCCTGTTTCGGAGCAGGTCTTTTGTCCTGTTAGTTCTTTTATTTTTTATACATATCACCGTTATTTGTGATGATCAATCTCACTACTTCAGCGCAATTGTCATTGGGCCATCTTTCTTTAGTCTGTCTGCATTTGCTCCTTATATATTTGTATAGTCTCTTGTATTCCGTTCCATTTCTTGGCATTGTTTTCTGTCATTTTTGCTTCTTGTCAAGAATTTCTTAAGTGATCCATTCGTTTTTCTTCCGATGTGCTTTTACCTTTGGGATGATGTCGTTCGCTGATCTTACTAGAGCTACTCTTAGTGCGTCCCATTTTGAACTTCCGTTTCCAATTTGTCCTTCGTATTTCGTTTTCACGCTTTTCGTATTCATTTCCGGCAGGTTCGGGTCATTCGCCAGTCTATTGTATTGATTATCCTAACGTCTTTTTCGAAAATATCGTGGTTGTCGAGCATCTCTATCAAGTCTTTGTGGCGTATTTTGTCGAACGCCTTTGTGTAGTCTATAAAGCACAAATATTCTTTTGCATCTGTATTGCTCTTTCAGAAAGCGTTCTGAACACGAATATCGCATTCCTCGTTCCGGTATTTTTAAGGAAGCCACACTGCTCTCGTCCTATTTTGGGGGCCGATTCTGCAGAATCTGGATGATTAGTTTTGTTAACTAATATTAGACTGTTAGGTGATGTTCACATTTCTTTGCATCTGGATTCTTAGGTAGTGCTGGTCCATCCGTATTTTTGTACATTGTTGGTTGCTCTCTCTCTCTCTCTCTCTCTCTCTCTCTCTCTCTCTCTCTCTCTCTCTCTCTCTTTCTCTCTTGTCGTGAAAGAGATCTCTGATCTACTCGTCCCATCTCTTAACTACTTTTTTCTAATATTAATGTACCGTTCTTTGCTTTTATACACCCTGTTGCTGAGCAAGTCTTTTGTCCTGTTACTTCCTTTCTTTTTTATTTTTTGGGCATATCTCCATTATTTGTTGTGTTCAGTCTTTTTACTTCGACGCATTTGTCGTTGAGCCATCTTTCTTTAGCCCGTCTACGTTTCCCACTTTATTTCCTTGTGTAGTCTCTTGTATTCCATTTCATATCTCGGCATTGTTTTCTGTCTCTTTTGCATCCTGTCAAGAATCTCTTCGGTGATCCATTCGTTTTTTTTCTGATGTGCTTTTTTCTTTGGGATGATGTCGTTCGCTGATCTTACTAGAACTACTCTTAGTGCGTCCCATTTTGAGCTTCCGTTTCCCGCTCTTCGTATTCATTTTCAGCAGGTTCGGGTCATTCGCCAGTCTATTGTCTTATGGCTGTGTTAGGTTTCTTTAATCTCCTTAATTTTATTCTTAGTTTTCATACGACTGGTAGGTGATCGCTTCCGCGGTCAACGCTTGGGTAGAGTTTGTGAAAGACTGCTTTTCTGAATCTGTTGTTTATAGTAATATAATCAATTTGGTTCTTAATTTTTTTCCTCCTAGACTTCTCCGTGTCTATACATTCGTTGTGCACCACTGGACCCATTTCTCACCACGACCATTGCAGTGTTCAAGTTCAAAATCGCTGACCGTTTCACCTTCTCTCCCTTGGCCAACTTTTGCATTCAGATCTCCAATGATAATACATTTCCTGCAGGTTTGAGTCATTGACTTGCAATACAAGTACAATGCTAAACCCTTACTTTGAGAAGTAATTTAAGCAAAAATGAATTCTTATTTTCTCAATTAAATATCTCGTTGAAAATTCCCTAACCAGAATTAACATTTTTTCCATTAGTTTTTTTCTTTGAATTTTTTCTGCTAACTCAGGTCTTAAAATTAGTATTGTTGTGTCTACGCTCATAACAGGCACAATCTTCACAAAGTTTCTATATAAAGTACTCGCAAAACATAGTTTGATGCATCTATTATCGCAATTAAAGTGAGGCGGGTAAATTTTATTCTAAAAACGTTGTATATTTAATATTCTTGTAAAATACTCACGGTATTTGAATTCAATGCAATCCAAGAGTTCTTGTTGATAACTTTTAAATAAGTTAAGGGCAATAAGGAGTTCAAATACTTGATCTCTCATATCTAAATCTTCCATAAGTACTAGCATAAAAACCATACCCTACGTAGATACTAGAAAGTAATTACGTTTTAGAAAAAAATAATTTTAAAAATGTAATTCATTGAAATATATTCATTTTCAAACTGTGTAAACAAAGGAGAGAAACATTTTTGGTTCCACATTAAAAGAATTCCAGATCTTCTCATCAGGAAAAAAGTCTTAAAAACCATTTTAAACGTTGTCTTTTTTACTTTGATCCATGAAATTCTTTAATGATCGAAACAAATGAAAATATTTCGTGCCAAATATGGTGAATACGATTTTGAAGAAATATCTATCCTATCGATCGTAATTTTGTCAAGGGTTTTGCTTTGCTGAGTTTGCCTTGCAGTAAAATAAAACCTTTTTTTTTCTGTTTACAAAAGCAACGCTCTTTTGATGTCTTTAAGTTGGCAGAAATGAATTTATGGTGATGATCTTCTAGGTTCTAATTAGCTCGTAATTGATGTCACATTTTATATTCAATCAGATACAAAGACTTCTTTTGATGGAGTTCTGGTTTTGGCACTGGTTTCTCCTTTTGTCTCTTTTAGTTGTCTTTTTCTGTTGCCCTGTAAAAGCCATTTTTTCACCTTTAACATTGTAATGCAAAAAGGAAATGTTTGTATACCTTGTTAAAAGAGAGTTGAAAATGACCGAACAAGTTGCTGACAATGAGCGTCTGCAGTGACGGTTCTGACCAAGTTCTAATTAACACGTTATGGATGGCAGGCACCTTTCGTATTCAATCAGATACAAAATTTTAATCTACCCATTTTTATTCTTTTCGTATTCCACTAGTAAAGAGGAAGTTCCATTCGCACAGATTCTTTCTTCGAACCAATGCTATTAGGTTGTTCGGAAAGAAATTACGTTTTAACCGGAATAAATAAAGTTAAAAATATTTGAATATCAAACACTTAATCCCCTTCTTTTCCAAGTCTGATAGGAAAGACAGTTGTTATATTTCCATTATAAACCCTGTTTTTAACTTCGTCCTTCTACGACCCACTAGCTCGTAATGAACGACACGTTGTCATACTCTATCAGACAAAGCAAAGACGTCTGTGGATGAAAATCTGGGTTTGGTATCGATCTTTTATTTTATCTGTTTTTGTCTTCTGTTGACATGCAAAACCCATTTTTCATCATTCGCAACAATGCCATGCAAAAAAATAAATAAATAAAAATAAATAAATAAAAACAAAACAAAAACGAATTTCTAGTTAAAATATTACTGTAGATAATGGGGCGTTGTGATTAGTTGGTTTTCAAGCAAAAGCTTATGAGAAGGCTTATCCACGTTCCCTCTCTGCAAGTTTTCCTAATTCAACTCTGAAATACGCTATAAACAATATACTCTGAGATCATAAACTGATTCCAGAATCAGTTTCCTAACATCTTCTGGACTATAGCGGTGAAATGCGCAATTACTTTCCAAACACTCTATTATTAAGAACACTTCTCAGATCTAGATTCATAGTAATTTTATTGCATTGAACTCAAACTATCTATATTTTCAACTGAATAAAACATCTCAAGTAAATGTAGCGCTTGGGTCTTTAAAAAAAAAACGATCATTCATCAGACTGGCGCCACAAAATCATACAGCTTACTAAATAACAAAATCACATCATCATTCAAACATTTCTAACAATAAAAAAACAACTAAACTGGATAATACATATAACTAAAATAGAAAATGATGATATTGTGGTGATACGAGCAAAGCGAGGGACCGGATGTTTGCACTCTCAGAACCAGAAAGCAAAGGACCAAAACTGCTCTGTGCGAACCCGGCTCTACGCATATGTTCCGGCAGAAAACCAAAAATTAATTAAATATCAAATTCCTGTTCGCGAGCCTACGCGAATTTTATTTGTCATCCAGAATTAAATACGCGTGTGAATTCCCAAATAACTTGCTGGGACCCACAAAGACGAAATAAAAAGCCGACATAGAATGCATCGTCATTTGAGAAAGTGTGAGCGTAATTAGCACATCCCTTGACCTCGTCAAGCGAGCCTGATGCTCGCCTCGCCTTTCCCTCTCACCTTCTTCTTCGCTGTTCACTGAGCTACTTACCCGGACCAAAGAAGCGGATACATCAAAGACATTCATAACTGACAAACGCTCCCACATACATACGCACAAAACATTTCAGCATTTATTACTATGAACATTTTAACGCCCGTTGAACCCATCCTAAAGACATTAATTTATTTGTAAAAACCTTAATTGATATCTGTGTATATAGAAAATGTTTTTTATATACTCAATTTGATTTTCTTGTTTTATAACCCCTTTTATAACTTATAGTCGGATATCTGCTAACGAGGCCAAATTCAGTTAATCTGTTTCAACATACAATTTCTCTTGTAACATCTAGCAACACCCGTTCTGTCATCTACCTGCTCAGGCCCTTCAAATATGTTATCCGCTTCTTTCCTCTGTCTCTTTTCCCCTCTGTCTGACCTGTTAGTATCAGGTTCTCCAAACCCTTTTTCCTCATTGCATGTCCCAAGAACTTCAGCTGTCTTATGTTGATGCCCAATATTAATTTCCTTTTCGTTTCCATTCTTTCCAACACCTCATCATTGCTCACATGCCCAGTCCATGATATCCCCAGCATCCTTATGTAGAACCACATTTTAGCTGCTTCAAGTTTTTTCTTCATCTTTGTCCAACATTCACTGCCATATTGAAGAATTGACATCACATAGCAATCTAGTACTCTCTCCATTGTTTCCTGTGTCTTAATACTTTACTCAGTTTCTGGAACTCGTCCTTCGCCATGCCAATTCGCCTTCGGATCTCTGTATCACACTTTTCATCTTCTGTTAGAACACTTCTCAGGTATTTAAATTCTTGTAGCTGCTTGATTTTAATATCCCCCACGTGTATTTGACATTTTGGGTTGCTCTTTTTACTGATCAACTCCTTTAATCTCTTTCCTTTTGTCGAGGGATAGTTTTATAAGAACATACCTAAAGATGTCAGTTTGAAAGTCATGGAATCATGCAAGCCACTTGTTTTTAAGTGACCAATTGCAGGCGCATGTGTACAAGATACGAATCCGCATACAGAAACACGGAGAAAATTATTTTGTGAGACCTGTATATAAGTTTACAATGGACGTTTTTGGATGAGCTTGAGTGATTTATTTTACAAGTAATAATTTATTAAATATCATTAACTGTCATTCGATTAAAAAAGCATCAATTTACGATTATTTTGTTCAATTTCGATTTACGCCACTTAAATTTCTCAAAACGACATTAGTCTATTTTTTCTTTACTATCCGAATTAGCATTATACGAAGAAGAAAATACCATATATGTAGGAGATCGTCTTTGATCTTCCAAAATGACCCCCTTCTATCACAATACCGAGTTTTACTGCAACTGATTTGAAAGGTTTGAAAATATGATAGTATGCTTGGTTTATTTTTTTTTACCATACAGTTCTTCATAGGTGCTTAAAATATCATGCATGTTTTCCTTAAACGTACGGGAGCCTTCAAGATTATTGCAGTAATTGCAGCGCTTTCGTCGCAAAAATATCGTTAGTTTTTATATCTGGAACAGTAAAAATTTTCCCCATATATATACATGCAAACTGGTTCACCGTTTTACATCATTTCGGATTACGAAAGTTTTCATGGGAGCATCCCACTTTTAGACAGTGAGTGAAAATTAAGATTGTGCAAAAGTTTCCAGCATTTCTTTTACAACGCCTTTTATGCTTGTAAATTATCATTATTAAACTTTTGGGACATTTTCTCTAATTTTCAATGAACTTACGCGAAATTTTAGCTGAATTATTTTCAGGTATGAAAGTGAGACTTGAGGAGATTTTTAAGGATAGTTAAATTTTCCGAGGCTGTTGAGCAAACACGGAGTTTTGTAATAGAACAAAGCAAGTATTTGTTTAAAACTTACGGGTTAGAATATTATACCGAATGGAAAATGTTCATATCCTAAATACTTGTTTGCCTGCAGCATCGTAAATTGAAAATGTGGACACGTGACAAAAATCGCCGAGGAATTCTCTTTCATCGAGAAAGTTATTCGATGCTTGAAGGTTGGATAGAAGGGATGAAAAAGCTCGCTTAACGAGGTCAGAGGTGCATTGCTTTGCAGGAAAAGACTATGTCGAAAAGTGACGTATACATTTGTTCTTCATCCTTGGAAATATAGGTGTTGTATGGAAATTGACTTTACTTTTTAATTTACGTTCCTATTTAATAACTGTTTTTTAGGGGGTTTTGCCACGCAGATAAGAACCTGAGACTACTTTCCTTTGGTTCCTTTATCCAACATATCAATCCTCACGGCCGCCATTGCAACCAGCAGATGAGGATGCGTGATTTATTTATTTTTTTATTTTTATTTTTTTGCCGTTTTTATTTTGCATCTGTCACTGTCCTGATTGTATATTTTTCACTGGCAAAAGGCCCAAATAAGTATCTATATTACGACTAGCAACATTCTGTGTGCCGATCTATTTTAATAAATGTACTTTATTTGCGTTCATATCATTTACACAAATCGTATGTTCACGACATATGGAATATATGAGATGTAGAATCTGTTTTTGTTTTATGGAGCATCTGCATATCTACCGTCACATAAATTTTCTTTTATACCAATTCTGTATATATATATATATATATATATATATATATATATAAACTTATTTATAGATGGAACTTTGTCTCTCTGTGTGTGTGTGTGTGTGTGTGTGTGTGTGTGTGTGTGTGTGTGTGTGTGTGTGTGTCCGTTACCTATAGACTCCGAAACGGCTGAACCGATTTTCACAGTTGTACTATAAGCGTCTGCGAGTGTTAGCTAGGTTTTATGTCGAGGTACTACCGATAAATATCGAAAATCGATAATCGAAAAAATCAGGTTATAGAAGGAGTGGTCCGATTTTAATCAAATTTGATACACTCATAGACAAAGACATAAGAAACGATATTCAGAAGTTTCAAGTTTGCATTTCTTACAATAGTGCAGAAAATCGATAATATATATATATATATATATATATAAAAGGCAAGATGTTTGTGTGTGTGTCTGTTTATCTGTCTGTATGTCCTTCATACAAATCCACAATTTTTATCCGATTCTAACCAAACTTCACACAAATATTCTTTAGGCTGAGTCTGAGCTTCAGGACCATAGATTAGTTTTAAAGCTTTTATTACACCCAAGCAACGCCGGTCTATACTGCTAGTTCAGTATATATATATATATATATATTATATATATAGTGGTCGTAAAGTTGTATTGCTAAAAACACCAGAAGAGAAAATGATGAAGAGAACCTTGCTCGCTCAGACCTTGAAAGTCTATGGCACAAAAGAGTAACTATAGTTTTAAGATTAAGTTTTAAAACAAATGAAATAAAGACGCTTATACATAGAATCGGAAAAGGCTGAAATTACCAGAACGTATAATGAAAAAAATTCGACTCTCACAGGATATATCGAGGGGAGAGGGGACATAGGGAGGCAGCAGGTCATTTACCTGACGATTTTATATGAATGAATGGCAGAACAGGGAGTGGGAGGGGTGATAAAAAGAAATAAACAGTACTATGCTGCAAAAAATAGAAAGTTGTGGAGAGCCATGTTCCGAAGGTAGGTTGCACAGGTACAAAGATAGTTGGGTACTTGGTAAGAATCAAACTATGGTCTGCATATCCCCTGCCCTGTGACAAATGCCTTTCTTGTTATTGGATGAGCATAACAAAACAGAATCTCATGACCTCGGTGTTCGGCAAGACTGTGTCCCTTGGGAGGTGTGGGTGCGCTAAACTGGAACGATCATGTTCAGAGGAACGCTCGAGTGTACATGCCTAGAGAGGCACGCACGTGTGCAATCAAGATAAACAGCGGATAAGGTGACATCATAAATTATATATCTGCAAACTGAATACCCTACCACAACCTAATAATCATATTCGCTTTTGAGTAATTGGTAAAAGATATGAAAGCACCAGGTGGATCTCGAACAGATGTGTGTGTGTGTGTGTGTGTGTGTGTGTGTGTGTGTGTGTGTGTGTGTGCGTCTTTCTCATTCTCTCTCACTCTTTTGCTCTCTCTTTCTCTCTCTTTTTTTTCTCTCTCTCTCTCTCTCTCTCTATATGTGTGTGTGTGTGCATGTGTCTATGCGCGCGTCTGTGTGCGCAATAAAATAATGCTAGCTATTAATATAAGCAAATTATATAATTTAGTGTATAGCATATTTAAACGTGTGCATTTGTGTCTCTGTATGTGTGGATATGCGAATATATTTGTAAATGGCTTTCAATGTATCACTTCGTCCGTTCGAGGAGGCACTAAAAATATAGAGATCCAACCAATTCTGAAATTAACCTCCAAATAGCTATATATAAAATGATTAATTTTCTCTCTTTTTTTTTTTTTTTGCTTTTTTTTTTTTGAAAGGCAACTTAGTCGGATCGCTAACTTCTCAGCAAGTTATATATATATATATATATATATATGTGTGTGTGTGTGTGTGTGTGTGTGTGTGTGTGTGTGTGTGTGTGTGTGTGTGCAAATAAACTTTTAGTACCACACTATTATAAAACAAGTTTTAAGATAGGGATCATGATTTAATGCTTAACGATTAAAAACAGATAAAATAAATATAACCTTAGGAGCATTTCAACTGACACTTCGTCAGAAGTCAGTCGTCGGTATTAAAATACTACTATAGGGATGGTTATATATATATATTGTGTATTCAGGCATCAAATTTTCTTTTAGAGATGTCAGATTAAATAAATTGCAAACATTGTGTCTGCTTATTTTTAATAAAATCCGTTCATACTCACGCGTATTATTATTGAAAAATGTCAGAAATGAGCTGTAACATTGACAGATGTTATTATCATTCATTTCTCAATGTACCCAAGTACTTTCAATCTCTTTCCGAGATCATCTTCAGGGATGTGAGTTATGGTAGCAAAAACTAACCGCAAAACTGTGTTGCTAATAATTACTGTAAATTTTTAACCCTAGTTCAAATATAACGGTTGACAAATTGCTAGCGTTCATTAGAAAAAAAAATTTCCAAAATGGAATTTTTTAATATGTTGTAATGTCATGGTCAAGCATGAAAAACTATATATATATATATATATATATATATATATATATATATATATTAATACCACTGAAGGGATGGTGTTATATATATATATATATATATATATATATATATATATATTGTTGGGGAGTCACCCCTATTTACACACTCTATGGACTCTTCCATGGTATACAAAAACCCTGCCTACAGAGAACGGGTTGTTGTTGTTGTTGTTGTTGTTAGAGTTTCTGAGACTCTTCAGCTATAACACTGTCAGCTGTCTGCCTTCGGGTAGAGGGCGCTCTCTGCTTCCGAGCAGAGAGCAATAACCCACTCGTGGTTCCGCCGAAGGGTAGAAGCACGATGGGCAAAAATAGACAGACATTTTTTGTCCGGGCCATATAGCCCGGAAATCCCAGTCAAAACTGACCATGTGTCACATGTTGCCCTTACTGGGAGGGACAACTAAATACAGTTGTTGTTGTTAGAGTTGGTGCTTGTCAGAGCAGTTGAACCTTACAGGTTGTATATCTTTCGTTCAATATAGTTACATTTTTTTTGTTCAATATAATTACATTTTTGCTCTCATACCTGTTTTGTGTCGTTCTTATATTGTGTGGTTTTCTAAACAAGAATCCACAACAATTTGGCCATGAAGATTCGGACAAGTCACGAGGAGGAAAATACGTGTTTTACGTCAGTCGCCACAACAATTTGGCGACGAAGGATTCGTACAAGTTCACACGGAGGAAAAAGCAAGATTCTAACAAGAGCACACGGAGGGAAAAAAAAGACGTTGTCACATCAGTCGTAAAAAGCAAATTGGCGAAAAAAAAAAGAACGAACTCACGCATAACATCAAGGAAAAAAAACTTAGCGTCGAGGACTTTCGAAAATTCAATAAGAGGAATCAACAACATCAAATTGGCAAAACAGATTTGCGTACAAGTCGCACAACACAATCGTAACGAATTTTTTGCTCCCCCCACCCCCACCGAATCACTTTAACAAAATGTCCTACAAATTGATTCGAACAAATCGACCACAAACAAGTTGTCGACACTAACACCGAGAAAAAATGGAAGATTTTCAAAAGGGAATACTCGAAATTATAAAGAGAACTGAAGAAAGACAATATCATTTAGAAATAAAACAAATGGAAATGCAAAAGGCTAACGAAGAAAGACAAACAGAAATGCAAAAGGGACAAATGGAGATGCAAAAGTAAGTTGAAGAAGGACAAATTGAAATGCAAAAGGCAAATGAGGAACGACAAACACAACTGCAAAAACTGTTATCAAAATCAACAAGCACAGCCCTGGATAAGAACACGGAGAAGGAGACATTTTCACAAGATGCGGTGTGGAACGCGATTGAAATTTTTAAATATTCAGTTGAGGAACATAAAAATTTCGGAGAGTATTACAGACTATACAAGGATATTTTTAATATCGACTGTTAGCACTGGAGTGAGAAGAAAAAATTAAGACTTCTACTCAGGAAATTAGGCACAGACGAACACACCTAGTTCGTAGACTATATTCTCCCCCCACCAAAAAAAAAAAAGAAAAAAACGAATGATCTAACGTTCGACGAGGCAGTAACAGGCCTCACAGAGCTATTTAGCCCCAAAATCTTGTTGTTCCATTAAAGGTGGAAATGCCTTTTTCTCAGAAAAAACGAAAACGAGGACTATTCTACTTTTGCAGCTATGGTCAATAAACATTACGACGACTTTCAATTGTCAGAACTTACCCCAGACAATTTCAAGTGTCTCATATTTGTCCAAGGACTAGTTGCTGCTAAAGACAGCGAAATGAGGAAACGCATGCTGACCAAAATGCAAAACGAGCCAGGTCTAACATTACAAAAATTGCCAGAAGATTGCCAGAAATGCCTCAGCATAAAGAAAGATAGCAAGGACATTGAAGAGTCATGAGTAGCGTACATTCGAAAGGTAAAAAGAAATTTACGTTTTGTACCCTCCCCACTGACAAAACAAAATTATAATACCAAAGAGAAAAAATACAGCACTACGGTTGACAAGAATCTAGTAAAAAACAAGCCTCACCCCTTCTGCATGTTACAGATAGATGGATGGCATTGGTTTAAGGATTGTCTTTTTAAATACAAAAATTGCCGATCATGTGGTAAGATGGGCCACAAAGATACGGTATGCAGAAATATAAATCAACCTAGTAGGGTAAGGTATACTAGAGTGGAAGATGAAAATAAGGAAAATATCAGAAAATACGTTGAAATGGAAATACTGAATAAAAAAAATTAAATTTCAACTGGATTCGGGATCTGATTTGACGATTATAAAATTACAAACATGGCGGAAGTTAAATAGGCCGACTATGCTACACACTAAAAAATTACTAAATCTGCTTCGAAGGCGAAATTATTGTGAACGTAAAATTCCAGGGAGAAATAAAAAAATTAAAAATCTATGTGATGAGAAATACAGACAACCTAGTAGGAACGGACTGGATGCAGAAATTCAATGTATGGGATTTACCTATTAGTTCGCTTTGTAAAAGAATAGACTATGAGTTTTCGGAAGCCACAAAACTGAAGGAGGAATTGCACAAAGAATTCCCAGTAGTATTTTCATGTGGGTTAGGACGTTGCAGCAAATTTGAAGCGAAAATCGAGCTTAAACAGAATGCTCAACCTGTATTTAGGAAAAAGAGAAACGTACCTTTCGCCACAATTGACAAAATAGACAAAGAATTGGAGAGGCTAGAGCAAACTGGGATTGAGTGAATGGGCGGCACCGGTTGTTTATGTTAAGAAAAAATCGGGAGAAATCCACGTGTGTGCAGATTTTCCACGGGACTGAATAATGAAATTAAAGACCACCACTATCCGTTGCCTAGCCCAGAAGAAATATTCACTAAACTTAATGGTGGAAAAATTTTCTCAAAGATTGACCTAAGCGAAGCAGACTTGCAGATTCCAATTACAGAAGAAAGTTCCAAATAACTGTACATAAATACGCACAAAGATATATACAAATACAACAGGATACCATTCGGGATAAAAGTAGCGCCTGCGATTTTTCAGCAGACGATGGATACTATGTTGACGGGGCAAAATTTCGCCATAGTTTATTTAAACGATATTTTAGTTAAAAGCGATAATTTAAAAGACTATGCGACACACATCAAGGGAATTTTTAAAAGACTACAAGACTTAAAAGTTAAAGAGAAGAAATGTGATTTCTTCTTGAAAGAAATAAAATATCTAGGCCACATCATAAATGAGAATGGCAGGAAACCTGACCCAGAAAGAGCTTCAGCAATCAAAAACATGCCTGAGCCTAAAAATGTCGCAGAATTGCAAAGATTCCTTGGTGTTGCTACTTACTATTGAGAGTTTATCGATAGTATGCATAAATTGAGGGCACCCCTCAACAAATTACTGAAGAAAGATGTCCAGTGGAAATGGTCGGAGGAGTGCAAAAAGACGTTTAACAAAATTAGAAATAAACTGACTTCAGATTTAACCTTGACACATTTCGACCCTAGACTGGAGATTATTGTAGCAAGTGATGCAAGCTCACACGGTGTGGGAGCATGCATTTTACATAAAATGCAGGATGGTACTACAAAACCGGTAGGCTACGCATCAAGAGCATTACTAGCGGCCGAGAAAAACTATTCACAAATAGAAAAAGAAGCTTTAGGAATTATTTTAGCCGTAACTCGATTTCATAGATATATATACGGTAGAGGATTTACGCTACAAACGGACCATAAGCCGCTTCTGACCATATTTGGATCCAAGAAAGGACTACCTGTATATACCACGAATAGACTCCTGAGGTGGGGCACAATACTAATAAACTACAATTTTAAACTAGAATATTTACCATCGAAAAAATAAGGCACGCAGATGAACTATCGAGGCTGATTCCTAAGGAAAGTGAACCCTTGGAAGACTCACTGATAGCAGTGCTGAGAGCTGAGGATGAAATCAGCAAAGTACTAAGTAACACGGTTAAAGAACTACCGATTACATTGCTAGAGATAAGAAGAAACGCAGAAGCGGATGAATTTATTAACACGACAAAAAAAAAATTGAAGACAGACGCAAAATTGGCAGATAGTTTCTCAATTTGTGACAATGTATTACTGAATAATGAAAGGGTCGTGTTACCATAGTCACTTCAAAGGAGAATCTTAAAAGACTTTCATGTTAGACATCCCGGAAAAAATCGCATGAAAGCACTAATGAGAATCTATGTGTACTGGCCAAAAATGGATGAGGATATCGCACAGATGGTGGAAAAGTGTAAGGGCTGTGCAGCAGCAGCAAAATCGCCACCTATTATACAAAAACCTTGGCCAAGTATACATGCAGAATACGCAGGACATATAAATGGCTACTGCTATTTTATAGTAGTAGACAGCTTAAGTAAATGGCCGGAAGTTTTTAGATATAAACACCCAACAACCAACAATATTATAAGCTGTTTGCATGAACTATTTGTGAGGTTCGGCGTCGTTGACGTGTTAGATACAGATAATAGTACACAATTCACGTCAGGTGGGTTTAAAGATGTTTGTGAAATGTACATAATAAGACATATAAAAACAGCTCCTTATCACCCACGATCAAATGGGCTTGCCGAAAGATTTGTAGATACGCTTAAGAGGGCTTTTTCAAAGTCTATCATTTTTCCAGAGTACTCAATCATGGTATGAGAGCGTAAATAGTCATATATATATATATATATATATATATATATATATATATATATATATATATACTAGCAATATAACCCGGCATTGCTCGGGTGTAATGAAAGCTTTAAAACTAATCCATGGTCCTGGAGCTCAGACGCAGCCGAAAGAATATGTGTGTGAAGTTTGGTGAGAATCGGATAAAAATTGTGGATTTGTATAAAGGACATACAGACAGATAAACAAACACACACACAAACATCTTGCCTTTTATATATATTTTTTTAATCGTATCACCCCGAGCAAGGCCGTAACGCCACTGATGTGCAGGGGGCTACGTAATAGTGAAAAGATTGGAAAAGAGAAAGCCGGAAATCACATCCTAAACAGGGAACAAGGGATATATATATATATATATATATATATATATATATATATATATATATATATATATATTATCAATTTTCTGCGCTATTGTAAGAACTGCAACCTTGAAACTTCTGAATATCGTTTCTTATGGCTTTGTCTATGAGTTTATCAAATTTGATTAAAATCGGACCACTCCTTCTATAAGCCGATTTTTCGATTATCGATTTTCGATATTTCTAAGGGTTCCTCAACACAAAACCTAGCTAAGAACACTCGCATACGTTTATAGTACAACTGTGTAAACTTTCAAGAAAATCGGTTCAGCCGTTTCGGAGTCTATACGTAACTGATGCACACACATACAGACACACACACACACAAAGTTCCATTTATAAATAAGTTTATATATATATATGTAAACCGAGAGCTCAGACCTGATAAAAAAATCAACAATTATTGCGATTTCTTGTCGTTTTTCTATGACAACACTATCAAGCTAATCAGATCATACGAACGGATCTTACACAAAATAAATAGACAGAACTTGTCTATATTATTCAATAAAACCTGTATTAATGAAAAAATGCTGGCAAAATACACACAGCATATATATATATATATATATATATATATATATATATATATATATATATATATATACGTGTGGCTGTCACTCTGTGTGTGTGTGTGTGTGTGTGCGCGCGCGCACGCGCATTAAAAATACACTATGGAAGATAGCTTGACAAGTCCTAATGTATGAGCCTTGGCGATTGCCATCGGACGAAAAACATCTGCTTCTTTATGTTTCGTGCTTCGTGCATCATGCCAAATATTTTTGGAAGATTTCTGACACGAAAACATGTCCTCGAAGTTATGAAACTTGCACGCTTGTACATGATAAAAATCAATGCAGCTGCCTACTAAACCGATTAAGCACAAAGAGCATAAAAAAGGTAATGTAGAAAAAAATAAATCACAGTAGAAAACCATTAGGAGAGAAAATTAAAATCTTATCACCATTATAAAATCATCTATATATATATATATAAAAGGCAATCTGTGAGTCTGTGTGTGACTGTTCCCTATGCACGCCTACATTTTTTAAGCTACGCCATTCAAACTTTCTAGGGACACATATCTACAGGGGAGTCAGGTCGACACATAATTTTGAAGTTTTAAGTTCAGCAATTTTCCCTTTCACACTTTTTGACCAATGGAGCCGATTGTTTACATTTGCTCCGTAAAACATCTAAGATCTAAGTTGGTTGCTAGATTATGTCACAGAAATCAAATCACACGTGTCAAACGCGACTAAAATATTTTTTATTAAAAACAAATAAGCCTTTATATTTAATTTTTATTCCGACGTTTTAAAAATTCATTTGGTAAACAAAAAAATGTGAATATCTTTCCCCGTAATTTTGAAACAAAAGAAATATTTTAAAAAAAAATAAAAAAGTGTTTTTTCAAACAAAAACAAAATATGTAAAAAAGCAAAAAAGCAAAAAAGCTAATGGTTAATTTAATTATTTAAGTTTTTTTGTTTTTTTCAGTTTTAATATTTCATACTTCAGAAAATAAAATTACAAATAAATAAAGTTTTTTTTAATTAAATATTTCATGCAGGAAATCAACTGTCTGTAATTCGTGTGGCATTAATATAACGTTTTCCTCTAAAATTAAATGTCTACATTTTTAAATATTCTTTGAAAATTTCTGAACTGAGAGCGTAATAGTTTTTATATTTCTAATTTCAGTAGAAAAAAATAAATAATTTTTATTTTTATGTTAAATTTATTTAGTCAACAAAAAATGTAAATATTTCCCCCCCATAATTTTGAAACAAAAACAAACGCAATGTTGTTTGCAATGTCACACAAAACATCAAATCACGTTTACACAAAACAAAAGAAAATAAATTTTTTTTCTCCTACTACTAAAATGTTCTGAGTTACACGGGCAACTCCGGGCTATGATGCTATTATATACATATGAAAGGCAATATGTGAGTCTGTGTGTGGCTGTTCCCTATGCACGCCTACAATTTTTAAGCTACGCCATTCAAACTTTCTAGGGAGACATATTTACAGGGAAGTCAGGTCGGCACATACTTTTTGAGTTTAAGTTCAGCAATTTTCCCTTTCACACTTTTTGGCCAATGGAGCCGATTTTTATATTTGCTCCGTAAAACATCTAAGATCTAAGATGGTTGCTAGATTACGTCACAGAAATCAAACCACACGTGTCAAACGCGACTAAAATATTTTTTATTAAAAAAAGCTTTTATATTTATATCTTCCGACGTTTTAAAAATTCATTTGATCAACAAAAGAATGTGATTTTTCAACATAATTTTGAAACAAAAGAAATATTTTTTAAAAATTTCTGAACTGAGAGCGTAATAGTTTTTATATTTCTAATTTCACTAAAACAAAATAAATAATTTTTATTTTTATGTTAAATTCATTTAGTCAACAAAAAATGTAAATATTTTCCCCGTAATTTTGAAACAAAAACAAACGCAATGTTGTTTACAATGTCAAACAAAACATCAAATCACATTTACGCAAAACAAAAGAAAATACATTTTTTAATGGAATTTTTTAACAATTTTTAAACAACAATTTTTTATATAATTATTTTTTTATATAACCGAGTCCTACTTCCAAAATGTCCTGAGTTACACGAGCAACGCCTGGCAATGATGCTAGTATATAATATAATCTACTAAAAGAACATAAGTTATGTTCAGGAATACCGATTTTTCCGAAAACCTGTTGTGAGATCATTGCAAAAATTAGTACCCGATTAAAAAATTAAAATCGAAATCGTACATACTCCTAAGGATGTGCTTTGTGATGCAGTGGATATCGACTCGGAACGACAAATCGGGGGGCCGAATTCGAATTCCAGTTGAATTCCTCACATTCACTTACACACAAATATCTTTGGAAAAGTATTAATCCGTCTCTTCCCTACAGTTTTGAGCTAAATAATAGGACAGACTGGGTTCTATAGCCTTTGCTGGCAACCAGTCTACCGCAGAAAGCAATGGCAACCTAGTGCGGGATAATCTTCTGCCTAGTTAGTCATGTCTTTTTCGAGACATGATCGCCATAAGCGTGTTTCACGTATGGTACTTAACTGACTGACATACTCCCCGCCAAAAATTTATTAGTTAAATATATAGTCGCCATTGTTTTTAGCAACTTTTCTCTTATCGTTCTACAAGCTTTTTGATACTATTTTTATAGTTTTTTGTTGGAAGAAGGTTGTGAGGTATTTTCTAACTGACTGTACAATGGCCAAATTTTTGAACATTTAAATTGTTTTGTGGAGACCGGAACAAATAAAAATCCAAAAGAGCTAAGTGAAGAAAATGCTGCGGCTACCGGAGGGTTTCTCATTTCAGCTCTTTCAGTTTCTGCGATCTCAATTTTGTAATATGCAGTCTTGCGTTGTTACGGTAGAAAATAGCACCTTTTCGAGTTGGCACCAAAATCAACCATTTTTCTTGAACCCAAGTCTCTTCAAATGGTTAAAAGGCTGTTTAGATATCGATTTTCAAACTCTTAGCAATCACTTCCATCTAAATCATCTGATTTATTCTCAACGATAGCAAACAGAGCGTCTTCATCGACATCGGAAGATCGGGCGAACCGTAGTTCATCGCTTAGGCTAAAATCACCCCTACAAAACCTGCTAAACCACTTTTTAGCCATCCGAAAAGCTCAAGTGCATTCCAAATAATCCTTCTGAGTTTTTGAGGCTTACTCGGTTGAGTGTAATATGTGATACACGCTTTGGATGATCATGTCTTGAAAGAGACATGACTGACTGAGCAAAAGATTATCCCTCAGTAGGTTACCATTGCTATCTACAGTAGACTGGTTGCCAGCCAAGGCTATAGAACCCAATCTGTCCTATTATTTAACCCATAACTGGAGGGAAGTGACGGATTAAATACCTTTCCCAAGGGTATATGTGCGAAAATGAATGCAAGGAATTCAACGCACATCTGAGAGAACTAGAATACTTATACTTAAAATCAGAAAGAGATAATCAAAATTTCTGTGACACATTAGTGAAAAGACTCAACAAAATAATATATTTTGTTGAATTAATGGCAAGGCGGAGACAAAGAGGTAAAGTGTTAAACGTTCCTTAGAGCAAAAAGAGACAGGAAATTGTGGAGAACCATGATCATTCACTTCTTGAGAGAATAAAACACATAAAAAACTATTAAATCAGATCTCATGGAGTATACGAGCTAAAACCACTAGATCGTTTAAATACGTTGTACTCTGATTGGAGGACACCCAATATGTTGGCTGCCTAAAAGCTACATAAAATAGTAAGTTTTTTGGTCTTCAAAAAAAGAAAGAAACATTTAAGCTATCTGACTGAAAGCCGCCATTTTATAACCACTTGACTGAAATCAAATTGCTTGGAGAAAATACCGTTTTGTTGGAGAAAGTAATTTATGGCTTTCAACCCATGATTGCGAATCCATAAATATAACAAAAATAATAAGTGAGCGTGAAATGAAATCATCCTAAATAACATATAATGCAAAATAAAACAAAAGCTATAACCGTAGGATAGAATAACCCGCTGTATTTTGATAAAAACGTTATATATATATATATATATATATATATATATATATATATATATAAGTGATAGGAGGCTCAGTTCATTCTTTTACTTCTTCTTCTATGTGCCCTATCCCTTCAAGACGTAGGCGATCATGGCTTTCCACGTTTCCCTATCCCTGGTGGCTCTGAGCACGCTTTCTCCTGTTACACCATGCAATCCTCGTTTCGACATCCACTTGATCAGGTCCTTCAAATATGTTATCCATTGCTTTCCCCTGTCTCTTTTCCCCTCTATCTGGCCTGTTAGTATCAGATTCTCCAAGCCCTCCTTTCTCATTGCATGTTCCTGATGCTCACTATTAATTTCCGTTTTGTTTCCATCATTTCCAAAACCTCATCATTGCTCACATACTCGATCCATGATATTCGCAGCATCCTTCTGTAGAACCACATTTCAGTTGCTTCAATTTTTCCTTCATCTTTGATGATATTGTCCAGCTTTCACTGCTATATTGAAGAACGGACAGCACGTAGCAATCCAGTACACTCTTCCTAGTTTCTAGCGAAATTGTCCTGTTTCTTAATACCTTACTCAATTTCTGGAATGCTTCCTTCGCCATACCAATCTCCTTCGGATCTCTGTGTCGCACTTTCCGTTCTATGTTATAACACTTCCCAGGTATTTAAATTTTTGCACCTGCTTGATTCTAGTATCCCCGACCTGTATTTGGCATATCGGGCTGCCCTTTTTACTAATGACCATGCATTCAGTTTTTTTGCACTTTATTTCTAGTCCTTTCTTGTTACTTTCTTCAACTACCTTCTGTAGGAGGTCTTGTAGTTTCCTTTCTGTGTCTGCTATCAGCACTGTATCATCTGCGTACCTTATGTTGTTTAAATTGTGACCCCCGATTACGAATCCAGGCATAACTTCTAGGGTCCTCAAAATATTTTCGCTGTACAAGTTGAACAGATCCGGCGAAAAGACACATCCTTGTCTTACTCCCTTTTCTATCTTTGTATGTCTACTCAATTCATTACCTGTCCGTATGCAAACAGTTTTCTGCCAGTAAAGATTCTTGATTACTTTCAAGTCTTTCCCAAATATGTCAAGGCTGCCGAGCATCTCCATCAATTCTTTGTGGCGTATTTTGTCAAAGGCCTTCGCATAATCAATAAAGTACAGGTATAAGTCCTTCTTCATTTGTATTGACCTTTCAGCGAGCATCTTAATCATAAATATGGCATTTGTTCCTGTGTCTTTAACTAAACCACACTGTTCTTGTTCTATCTCTGGCCTGGTTCTGCTTCTCGCTCTATTCATCAGGATTTGGACGATCAGTTTTGTTATATGGCTCATTAAACTGATGGTTCTGTGGAGTTCGCACTCGTTTGCTTCTGGCTTCTTAGGCAGTGCTATGAAGATAGACTTACTGAGGTCATTTGGTATTACCCCACTATTATAAATTTCATTTATTATTTCAGTAATTTTTTTATACCAAATTCTTCCAGGGCTATCAGCAGCTCTCTGACTATGCCGTCTTGTCCCGCTGCTTTGTTTATATTCAGTTTGGCTACTGCAGATTCTACTTCAGACTTTAATATTTCCGGTCCTTCCTCATCTTTGCGTATTATTGGTTGTCATGGAAAAGATCTTGTATATATTCTTCCCATCGTTAGAGCATTTGCTGCCTCCTTTGCATCATGTCCAGAATCTCTTCAGTCATCCACTCGTTTTTCTTTATGCGCCTAATTTTCTTTGGGGAAATGTTGTTTGCTGATGTTACTATTGCTTCCTTTAGCGCGTTTCATTTTACTACCAGTTATAAAACTTTTTCTACCACTTATGAAGGCTCTTGTCGTGTGTTTGCTCTTTAACAGTGAATTATTTTATATTTTGCAATGATTATATTGCCGATTAGTGAAGCATATATATATATATATATATGTATGTATACTAAGAAAAGGAAAGAACAAGTAGATTAAAATCCACTATTGAAGCATTTAATTTTATAAAGAGTGCTCGATACAAAGTAGAGATTAATAATGTAATTTTTTATTACAACGGTTTATAAAAGCATAATATCAATACACAAAAATTTTCATGTTTCAGAATAATACTGTTCGTCTTCAGATGAAAATTTTTGTGTAATGATATAACGCTTTAATAAACTATTGTAATATATATATATATATATATATATATATATATATATATATATATATTGTAATATATATATATATATATGTATGAATCCATCTTTTCTCCTTCCAGCTATGGATTAAATAGCAGGAAAGTTTGGGTTCTTGTTGTGGAGTAGTTTTTGCACTGAAGGTTATAATCGTGCTATGTATATATATTATCGATATTCTGCACTATTGTAAGAACTGCAACAGTGAAACTTCTGAATATCGTTTCTTATGACTTTGTCTTTGAGTGTATCAGATTTGATTACAATCGGACCACTCCTTATATATCCCGATTTTTTCGATTATCGATTTTCGATATTTATTGGGGGTGCCTCGACACAAAACCGAGCTAAAAACACTCGAAGACGCTTATTGTACAACTGTGTAAATTTTCAAGAAAATCGGTTCAGCCTTTTCGGAGTCTATAGGTAACGGACACACACACACACATACACATAGTTCCATTTATAAATAAGTTTAGATCAATATTTTTCATTGTATGCTTTTTTCTTTCTGCAGTTTTTCTTCAGTTTATTTTTCCTTTTATATTTAATGTTTTATTCTTTTTTGTCAGCTTTCTTCCTTCCTTTCTTCCTTCATTCTTCTTCAATTTTCTTTCGCTTTCTTTTGCCTGTGTATCTCTCTTTCATATATAATCTACTTTTCATTGTATGCTTCTTTCTTTTTTCTTTCTTTCTTTCTTTCTTTCTTTCTTTCTTTCTTTCTTTATTTATTTATTTCAGCCTTCCTTCATTCGTTCTTCGTCACTTTTCTTTCTTTCGCCTGTGTATTTTTCTTTTATCTATAATCTATGTTTTTCCTTTTATTCTTCTTTCTTTATTTCTCTCTTTCTTTCTTTCTTTCTTTCTTTCTTTCATCTTTCTCTTATTTGTTCCTTCATTAATTAATTTTCTTTTTTAAGTTTTTCTCTTTATTTCTTTTTTAATATTTAATCCACTTTTTTCTTTATGTTTTTTCCTTTCCTTTTCTTTTCTTTAATTCGTTTCTTTCTTTTTCATTTTATCTTTTTCTTACTTAAAGAATTTTCTTTTTTTGATCTTTTCCACTTTTTTTTTGTTTTCCTTTTAGTAATATATTTTTTCTTTTTTAATCTGTCGCGTTTCATTAATTTTTTTTCTCTTTTATTCTTTCTTTCTTTGATTTTTCATTTTTTTCTTTTTCATTTATTGATCATTTTCTTTCTTCATTTCTTGTCCCTTTAATCCATATTTTTTGTTCTGTTATTCATCCTTTCTTCCTTTTTCATCTCATTCATTCATATTTCTTTCTTTTTTTCTTTTTAAATATTTTTTCTTTTCTTACTTCTCACCCTTGGTCATTTCTTTTATCTTTCATCTATGCCGTTCTTTTTTTTTTTTTTTTTTTTTTTTCATCCTTTCTGTTACTGAAAAATTATTACCAAGACGCCTCAAAAATACCACATAATATCCAAGTGTTTTTCGTATAGTTCTTGAGTAACAGAAGTGAAATATATTAGTTTCCTTCTTTCCTTTTTTTTTTTCTTTTAAGTTTCTTCCTGGGCGGTTGAAAATATTGAAGTGATTATAGCCTGAAAATACAATTTCTTTCAACACTCAACAAACAAAATTTCTATCCATCTCAGATATTTTCAGACATTTATTTATTTATAGAAATACTTTTCGTAGATTTTGATATTTTCAAAAAGATAATTAAGATTGCAAAGTCTTCCTTTCGTTTAACAAAACACATTACGGTTTTTTCTTCTTCTTTTTCTTATTTGATTTCATTTTTTGTCATTTTTTTTCATTCAAAATGGTAATAACTTTATTTTAAAAACATTTTATTACTATAAATAAAAGCATAAGCAATAAAATGTTCTTTTGAATAGAAGTTATGTGAAATAATATTAATTGCTTATTTGAAACGTCATCCACGAGCATGGAAGAAAAGATAAGTGATTTTAAGAGAGAAAGCCACTTCTAGTTTTAACCAGTAAATAATATATTTTTGCTAAACTATCAACTGTATAATAATAAAATGTAGCAAACTGTTGTGGATTCCGGATGAGGAACCGCACCAAATAATAAACAACAAAAACAGATATGGAGATAGAAAAAGTAGGTTATATTGAACGTAATATACAAACTGGAACGCGGGTTAGTCAATTTAGGAATACTATTAGTAGAACTAAAAATATACAAGTCTTGAAGTAAAATAGTATATCCGGGTAACTTATTCTAGCTGAGTGGGGCTCAGAGATAGTTTGGTCTCTAGGTAACTACGGTATCTGTCAAAACTCTTTGATAACTGTTCGATTACTCTCCACTGTAAACTGCAACTACAACTGTGATTCCAGATCGCTGTTCTCTCTATGGCAGGATTATATGTACACTCAGTCGAGTCCATTCTCATATACAAAAGTGAGATCCCGCAACACAAACTAACTAAAAAGAATATTATTTACATTATTTTCACTGTTCGGATTGTTGCCCTCATATTGGTTGGCATATTTACGACATTGCGTTCATTGTACAATTTGACTGTCTTCAAGTGATTGAAATTTTGAACTGAACCCTTTATTCCATAGAAAAATGCAAGTCTTAAGAAGTTACTTCTAGGAACGAAACACATTACTTAGGAGTTGCTCTATGTTGCGATAAAATCACACACACACACACACACACACACACACACATATATATTTTATATATATATAAAGGCAAACTTATAATTATACTCGTGTCGAAAAACCCTCCGCGGATTTACGTGGAAGGAAAAATGGTTATAAAATAAAAGAAAGAGCTAAGCACATGAACATCAGTCAAAAGGATTCAGACCGAGTCAGCACATTTCCCAAATAAAAAAAAAAACCGAGACAACTAACAAAAAAGCGCTCAATATTTAGGTAGAGCAGAATAAATAAATTATACCTAGTGAGCCAAAAAACCTACCAAGGTTTCACCTAAGCGGATCATCAGGAAAAACTGGCTAACGAGGAAAGAAAAAAACGTTAACCAGCTTTCCCTGACGATCCGCTTAGGTGAAACCTTGGTAGGTTTGTTGGCTCACTAGGTACACGTTATATATATATATATAGCAATCCTGCCGGATGACATACATTTTCGTAACAAAATTTATTGTAAATAATCAGGCCGGTGTGAATAAGCATATAAATATATTGTTTGATTAAAAACAGAATACCCACTCAAATACGAGTATCGATTAAAAGTTATGTTCAAAGAAATAAATTAAATATATATTTATGTATATAGATGCACACACACACACACACACACACACACACACACAAACACATATATATATATATATATATATATATATATATATATATATATATATAATTATTAAAGTGGAGAACTTAGTTACTTAACTGAACAGAATTATGTTGACTTCGAAGATTTGTGAAAGCATTATTGTGATGTCTTCACTTCCCAGGGCTTTTGCTTCTTCTCCTGCTGCTTTCCGGCCCTATGAAGCTTGGTGTTATTGTTATTTAATATCTTTGTATGTGAGTGGTTCTACAGATGGTTAATTGCTTTTTGTTGTGTTGACCTCTTTTTAGTGTCTTGTAATGTCTGTAGGTAGTTATTTGTTTTTTATTGTCTTTTATTGTGTTAATTTCTTTTTTAAATCTATAAACGCTTTATCTCTATCACTTTATGACAAAAAACCGCTGAAAAAAAAACAACTATTTTGGCACTAAGCATTATCATAATTCAACATCAAATATATATTATGAATTAAATTTCAAGTGTGCAGTGCGCTATAAGTTTCTTGCTTTTACACAATCATTAGGCAGTCGGCAGTTTTAGTGCGAAAATGGTACCTTTATTTCTCTTAGATAAGACCGAGATGAAAAAAGAAAAGCATGCTTAATGCATACACACCGTGCGTACACCAACGAAACTCACCTGGAGGAGGAAAAACAGACGCCTAAAATATTGCATATTTCTTTGAATTCGTTATTAAAGAATATAACTTATTTCTATCTAATACAAATAATTCAAGCTTAAGATCAACCTCAAATTAGAATGTGATACCACACTGCACTGGCTTGACTGCACAAAGGTGGAGACATTAGAACTCACACCTAGACAGGTACACATACACAATTATAAACGCACATTACCCTTTGATAAACTTATTTCTATCTAATCCAAAGAATACATGCTTAAGACGATCAGCCATAAATTGGAATGATGTGACACCCCCTGAGCTGGCCTGATCGCACAACGTTGAAGACATTAGAACTCTCACTAGACAGACACGCATACACACTTTTTTTAGTCGTTTCACCCCAAGTAAAGCGGTACCACCACTGATCCACGCAGGAGGTTACATAAGAGTAAAAGTTTAGGCAAGAGAAAAGTGAAGATAAAGACGAATCAGTTACGGGGGATGTCATAGAAAGGGCAAGAGAAGGATGTGAACACAGGTATAAAGACAATTGCGACGTTAGAGAGAAAGGAAAAGAACAAGATATATGGGGTGATGTAGAACGGCCTGGAGCCAAGTGGATAAGAGATGGGAATTGACATTGCATTTAAATTCATGGACGTTGTACCCGTCAGGAAAGCAAGTATCAGTCAGTTAAATGCCATACGTGAAACACGCTTGGGCGATCTGTCTCGAAAGAGTCATGACTGACTGGGCAGAAGATTATCCCGCAGTAGGTTGCCATTGCTTTCTGCGGTAGACTGGTTGCCGACCAAGGTTATAGAACTCAAATCTGTCCTGTTATTTAACCCATAACTGGAAGGAAGAAACGGATTAATACCTTTTACAAGGGTATTTGGGCGTAAGTGAATGCAATTAATTCAGCTGGAATTCGAACTCGGCTCCCCGGTTTTTCGTTCCGAGCCGATATCCAATGCACCACAACGCACAAGTATACGGTGCGAAAATATATTACCATCCGATAATTACTTAGGCATACAAAAATGCTCGCAAACTCACATATAGAATTATCTACAGTTTTAATGCACAAGATACGTGATTGACCAATGGATACTGATTCAAATAATAGACAAAATTTCTGAGTTTTTGTCTTTGTCTGTTTTTCTCTCAATCTCTGACGAAGCTTTAATAAAACTGAAACATGTTAGATTGATCTACGTTTCCTATTTGTTCTTTATTTTATCATTCTGTTGCTTCCGATCCATATTTGATCTGCATTTGATCTTTAACTTATATATATATATATATATATAACATAGTGATGATATATATATATATATATATATATCATATCTATGTATATATATATATATATATATATATATATATATATATATATATATATATATAACATAGTGATGATCCACGTATACTGTCTTAATATGTATAGGAAAAACGACTAAAAAGTTGTAAGTTTAAAAATGTATTTTTTGACAGTATTTGTTTATTTCTATTATAATAAAAAAATTCTATAACAGAAATAAACAAATACTGTCTAAAAAATACATTTTTAAACTTATAACTTTTTATTAGTTTTTCCTATATATATATATATATATATATATATATATATATATACTACCAGCCATAATTATTAATCCACCCCAATGTTTTAAAAAAATGATGTATTTCATACTATTTTTAGTATTTATTGCCAAGTTTATAATGGTAAATGAAAATAGAATTTTTTTTGGTTAATATTGCACAATAACATGTGCCTAAAATGAATTTATAAATATTTAATAATTACCTATATTGCAGTTCCATCAATGAAAGACTGAAGAAAATTTAGGGTGATTCGAACAAGTTCATCTTTGCTTTCTTGCCTTGTAAAATTTTGCAAAGTAATAATAACAAAGGAACCATTCTATTTTTATTTGGCAATAAATACTAAAACAGTATGTAATACATCATCATTTCTTAAAAAAAACAAACTGGGGTGGCCTAATGATTATGGCCGATAGTGTATATATATATATATATATTTCATATGCATGCGCAGGCCCAATTCACACGCGTACGCTTTCGTGGATGCTAAAACAGCCTAACGCACGCTTATATGCCAGACCAAATAGCTACCATTATTTTCTTAAAAGAATCAACTATATTCTTATATTCAAACTAAATCTGCTACAAATGTTTTTACGAATTGAATTCTCAAGTTTCTTCCACAAACCCACAGTCACATCCGCTTTTCCATACAACGCATATTCCCATGTCTAACCCGACATGAGAAACTCTAAACAATTTCTTTATTCTACAGTGATCTACTAAAATGTCGATTCTCAAACAAAAAGACCCTCTATTTAAATGCAGCTGGTCATACACACGTCCACACACACACACACACACACACACACACACACATACACACATATATATATATATATATATAAAATTAATATATTAGCTTATAATTAGCCTATTATTAAAATGATTTCTGTTTTGCTGATACCCATACATACATACATACATACATACATACATACATACATACATACATACATACATACATACATGCGTGTGTGTGTATGTGTATTTTTACGGCAGATATTGTTAAAGACAACAGACATTTAGTGTGCATTAATTCACACCCACCTCAGTTATAGCTTTCTTTGTCTACATAGAAACACTCACTAGTTCTACGAAACTCACTGTCTCTACAAGAAAAGTTGATCAGCAAAATTAATACGCTCAAAATGTCTGCTGTTGTATTTAATATTAGCCTTAAGGAACATTTGCTGCCTAAATACTCGGAATATATATATATATATATTCTCTTTCTCTCTCTCTCTCTCTCTCTCTCTCTCTCTCTCTTTTTCAATTGGAGTAAATAGACTGAACTATCGCCCGGTTCACACTCCACCCACGTCTATTGAACAGGTGTAGAGGCTCATCCCTTGTTCCCTGTTTAGGATGTGGTTTCCGGCTTTCTCTTTTCCAATCTTTTCACTCTTACGTAGCCCCCTGCACACCAGTGGCCTTACCGCCTTGCCCGGGGTGATATGATATATATATATATATATATATATATATATATTTTCTCTCTCTCTCTCTCTCTCTTATATATATATATATATATATATATCTCTTTCTCTCTCTCTCTCTCTCTCTCTCTCTCTCTCTCTCTTTTTCAATTGGAGTAAATAGACTGAACTATCGCCCGGTTCACACTCCACCCACGTCTATTGAACAGGTGTAGAGGCTCATCCCTTGTTCCCTGTTTAGGATGTGGTTTCCGGCTTTCTCTTTTCCAATCTTTTCACTCTTACGTAGCCCCCTGCACACCAGTGGCCTTACCGCCTTGCCCGGGGTGATATGATATATATATATATATATATATATATATATATATATATATATATATATATCTTTCTCTCTCTCTCTCTCTCTCTCTCTCTCTCTATATATATATATATATATATATATATATATATGAACAACAAAGATTTTTTATGGCCCCCACAAAAAACTGAAGAAATAACTGTCAACTACAGTATTTCCGGAAGACCATGTTTTTAAGGTAAGCAAGATTTGTAAATAAAGTGCTAAGTCTCATTAATAGTAACGCATAAAATGATATCTTCACTGGCCTGTCTATACTCAGAGTTTCACAGAAAGATTATCCACTTTTACCAAGATGTCCGATTGTGCTATTTATCTTCACGAGAAGTGAAAGTTTTACTTTATTTTTTCGCTCGCACACGCACCCACCCACCCACCCACACACACACACACACACACACACACACACACACACACACATATATATATGGCGTGTATATATATATATATATATATATATATGGGCGTGTATAATGATAATATACATGCTAAAAATTGCGACCCCTTCTACCGGGCGCCCGTAGCTCAGAGGTAGAATCGCCGACTGAGGCCAATTCGGTCGGGTTTCAATCCTGGGTAAATGGCAATCGGCTGTCTAACCGTACTGATGAGCAGTGATACATTGAAACAGATCTGTCTGCGGATGACTATATATGTATGCATATATATATTATCATTGGCTTATATTATTAACATTGGTCTATGGTGATAGATGTTTCTTTGTGCTACCTGGGATTGTTATCGATAGGTGGTATTTTCAAAATGCACACACCTTTAATTACTTTTTTTGTCAAATATCACCACATGACAGAGATTAAAGTATATATTGTTTTTCAAGAAAGTAAAGGGAGTGCCGGTTTCATGCCCTTCTGAAATGTGTGCAAATGAATATGACCAGCCTTAATCGAAATTAGAATTCGTTTTTGCCGGTTGTAATTAATGTGGCGGCAGATGTTACACTACTCCACCCGCAGACTCTGATATACACCCCCACACACACATTTAAATGTATATATATATAATCTTGAAGCTCTCTTGAAACACTTGATCTTTAAGTAGGCTAAATTATGATGTGAATTAAGATCCAGAAAGCTGTAAGGATATAAAAAATAAACCATTAAGTCCTACGTAATATCATCTAATGAATTTTTTTTTAATCATGTCACCCCAAGCAAGGCATTCCACTGCCACTATAGCGCAGGGGGTTACATAGGGCAATAGACGAGTTAGGATGTACATGGAGGAGAGTTGGAGAGAATGGGTGTGAGTTACTGTGTTTGGAGGTGTCTATTGACCTTACATTTAAACTCCTGGAGTTTAAGTCGTCGGCAAGCATAAAGGGAATTCCACAGGCGGGAAGTGCGAGAAAAGAAGCTGTTGGAGTAGAAATTGCGGTTACATATCATCGGCTTCACTGTAAAAGGGTGGGACCTAGTTGCCAATCTAGTATCTCGTGCAAACTCACACCTAGGGGGCACCAGTGATTTAAGTTCATCAGAGCAGAAACCATGAAAGTATTTATAGAAGAGGCACAGGGAAACCACGTCACACCGGTGAGAGAGTGACTGCAGGCAGTCAGCTAAGTCGGTATCTGAAGAAGAACATATATATATATATATATATATATGTGTGTGTGTGTGTGTGTGTGTGTGTGTGTGTGCGCGCGCGCCTGAAATATTAGCAATATTTTGCTTGTAGGGGGCTGGAATTTACGAATTGAATAAAGTCACATGATCAAAATAAAAAATACAAAATAAAAATATATCTCTCAACACGTGTTATGCTAATGTTTTTTTAAAGGCCACACACAAACTAACCAGCGACAGAGACGATGACTTAGCCTACATGGTAACTCGCCTATCACGTGATAATATTGTATCTTTTCATAGAGACATCATACCTATACATGAGGCTCGCTTTTTGTTTAGAATGTTGTGTGATAGGATCGGCTTTGAATTAGAGAAGTCTAAATATCTATGCATAATAAAAAAAAAATCAGGGAAGTGAAAAAAGATATGAACAAATAACAAAATGAGAAGACATGCGTGAAAAGAAGAAATGAAACAGTAATGATAAATCTGGAATAATAATAATAATAATAATAATATAAAGAATAATAATAATAATATAAAGAAATAATAATATAAATAATAATAATAATAATATAAATAATAATATAAATAATAATAATAATAATAATAATAATATAAATAATAATAATAATAATAATAATAATATAAAGAAAACATGAAAGGGATTGAGAAATCAGATCCTAATGAAAAGGAAAAATATGCATAAAAATAATAGAATTAAAAAAAACGTGAAAAAAGAAGAAAAAAAGGAATGGAATGAAAAAAGACGAAAAGAAAAAAAGACAAAAAAAAAAGAAACATAAAAGAAAATAATGATAAAATAAATAAATCAAAGAAAGAAAAAAAGAATTAATGCATTGTATGCTTAAAAAATTAGCCTCACTTGACCGTTTTTAAATTCTAAGTCGTTTGTAGATCATCTAAACTTATTTATAAATGGAACTTTGTCTATGTGTATGCGAGTGTGTGTGTGTGTGTGTGTGTGTGTGTGTGTGTGTGTGTGTGTGTGTGTGTGTGTCCGTTACCTAGAGACTCCGAAACGGCCGAACCGATTTTCTTGAAAATTTACACAATTGTACTATAAGCGTAAGGAGTGGTCTGCGTTTAATCAAATTTGATACACTCATAGACAAAGACATAAGAAACGATATTCAGAAGTTTCAAGGTTGCAGTTCTTACAATAGTGCAGAAAATCGATATTATATATATATAAAAGGCAAGATGTTTGTGTGTGTATCTGTTTATCTGCCTGTATGTCTATTTTTTCAGCCCTTTTATTTTAGTTTTTGCTTCAGGTTTGGCTCTAAGTAGGTATAATTGTAGTTCTTAGTCTCAGCCATGATACCATTTACTCAGAGGACTTATTTAGCCTTCAAAATTCAGTTTACGACGAAAAAACTTATTTGTTATCGATAGCAGGAAATCAAAATTTGACTTACATCCATTCATTTTTCTTTCAGTCTACGGTTTCGCTTTAACTGGAAACAGCTATTGCTTTTTAGTCTTTCGTGCCAACGTCTAAAGAGTCCGAGCTCCAGGATCATGGATTAGTTTTAAAGCTTTCATTACACCCGAGCAACGCCGGGCTATACTGCTAGTTCAACAATAAATACAAAAAGAAGTAACTGAGAATGTTTTATTATTACTTTTCTTTTCTATAATCGGAAATCACTTCTTAGCAGTAAAGTGAGACAACCAGAGATAAAGTCGAATTCTGTTTCTTGGAATTTTGTATGGTGACTGATATTCTTCGGTTTTTGGATAAAGATTTACATTCTTTTATGTATGAAGGACGAGTCCGAAAGATTGAACACAGGCGAAAAGAGTCAATGAAATGGGAATTAAAATGAATACGAAAATAGGATTAATGTCAGAAAATGATAATCAACTTGGAGATAAAAGAATAAAGAACTAAAAGAAAGAATGCATGGAAAAGAGGGAAAATGTCAGAAAAAGTCGAAATTAAAAAAAATGAAAGAAAGAAAGAAAGAAAGAAAGAAAGAAAGAAAGAAAATAGATTGACAAAAACGAAAGGACAAGCAATAGGGAAAGAAACAAAGAAATAAAGAAAACAGAAAAAGACAATACGGAAAAACTGAAGAAGAATGAAAAAGGAAAGAGTAAAAAGTGAAACAATAATAAAAACGGGAAAACGAACAAAATAAAATAAAATAAAAATCAATAAGGCGAGAAAAAAGAAAGAAAGAAATATGAAAACAAAACTTAAGAGGTGATAAGAAAAAATGAAAATGGGTGAAACTTAAGAAGATAGAAAGAAAGAAAGAAAGAAAGAAAGAAAGAAAGAAAGAAAGAAAGAAAGAAATATGAAAACAAAACTTAAGAGGTGGTAAGAAAAAAATGAAAATGGGTGAAACTTAAGAAAGAAAGAAAGAAAGAAAGAAAGAAAGAAAGAAACCAAAAGCAGAGGTAAGAAAGAAAAGGAAGTCCTTCAAAGAGTGGAAAAAGGACATGTAATGAAAGAAAAGAAAATTAAAGAAAGAAAAAAGAAAGAGAAACGGTAAGATGAAAATTATGCCTAAAGAATACGACACTGGGGAATTTATAATAACCCAATGGGGAAATAAGTAAATTGTAAATTTTTAACGAAATCCTGTGGTTGATAATGGCTACAAGACTCGTGAAAAGAAAGTGAAATGTTTAGAAATGAAGAAGTGGTTAAAGGAAATGGAAAATAAATTATAGACCATTCATTCTTCTCGTCTTGAGAGAGTAATTTATTATAAAAAAAAATAGGGTAGGTTAGTGACTTGGATTCTGGCTTGCCCACGTAAAGCAACAAGGAGAGAGGATGGAAAGAATGACATAGGCAGAAAATTACGAGAAAGGATGAGAGCAACGAATAAGCAGAAAAGTAGAGAAACGAAGAGAGAAAAACAAAAAAAAAAAACCAAAAAAGGAAAAAGAAGGAAGATTGTCAAAAAATCGGTAAATACGAAAGAAATGAAGAATAAAGCGAGAATTATAAAAACTGAAATAAAGAAAAAAAGAACGTCTTAAATAAATGAAAGAAACAAACAAAAATATAGAAATAAAAAAGAAACAAAAGAAAGATGAAAGAAAGAGTGTACATAAAGTAAAAATACAAACGACAGAAAGTAAAAGACAGAAAGAAAAAAGTAAACAGAAACATGAAAGAAAGAAAAAAAGAAGGAAAAACTTCAGAAAAAGAAAAATACAATCGACAAGAAGAAAAAAGGCAGAATGAAAAATAAATAGACAAATGAAAGAACGAAAGAAATAAAGATACAACCTACAAAAAATATACGAATAAGAGAAAGAAAAAAAGAAAAAAGAAAAAAGAAATACATAAACAAATGAAAGGAAAAAGAAAAGAGAAATAATGTAAGAAAAAGAAAAATACAAACAACAGAAGAATAAAAAAGAAAACAAACAAATAAATAATTAAACAAAAGAAAAAACAAAGAATGAATAAAGAATGAATGAAGATATGAAAAGAAAGAATAAATAAATGAATAAAGAATGAAGGTATTAAAAGAAAAATATAAATAAATAAACAAAGAATGAATGACGGTATCAAAAGAAAAAAATAAATAAAAGAATGAATAAAAAGTGAAGGTTTTAAAATAAAAATATAAATAAATAAATAATGAATGAATGAATGAATAAAGGTATCAAAAGAAAAAATAAGTAAATGAATAAAAAGTGAATGAAGGTAGCAAAAGAAAAAATAAATAAAAGAATGAATAAAAAGTGAAGGTTTTAAAATAAAAATATAAATAAATAAATAATGAATGAATGAATGAATGAATGAATGAATGAAGGTATCAAAAGAAAAAATAAGCAAATGAATAAAGAGTGAATGAAGGTAGCAAAAGAAAATAAAAAAATAAATGAATAAAGAATGAATAAAGGTATGAAAAGAAAAATGAATAAATGTATAACGAATGAATGAAGGCCTGAAAAATATAAAGAAATGAATAAAGAATGAATTAAAGTCTCAAAAGAAAAAAATAGATATTTGAATAAATAATGAATAAAGGAATCAAAAGAAAAAAAGTAAATGAATAAAGAATCAGTGAAGGTATAAAAAGAAAATATAAATAAATTAATAAAGAAAGAATGAACGAATCAAAAGAAAAATCATTAAATAAATAATGAAGGAAGGAAGGAAACAAAAGAATAAATAAATAAATGAATAATGAATGAATAAAGATGTCAAAAGAAAAAAATAAATAGATTAATAAAGAATGAATGAAGGAAACAAAAGAAAAAACAAATAAATGAATAAAAATGAATGAATGAAGAAACCAAAAGTAAAAATATAGCAAGAAAGAAAAGGAAGAATGAATAAGAAAATAAATAGACAAAAGAATGAAAGAAAGAGAAAAAAAAAGAAAGGAAAAAGAATGAAAGAAAGTACAGTGGTTGTTATAGGTGCATATATCCGACTGGTGCCATAGGGCAGCGTTCAAATCTCGTTAAAAAACCGGGATTTCAAATGCTGATTTTTCTAGGTAGACAACCTCGCCGCCACTACCACCATATCTAGATGATTGGCCTAACGCATTCTTTATATCTTCATTTAAAATCCAATTCCATCTGGTCCCGAAAGCATTGAGAAATGAAGAGGACCGCGTATAGGAAAAGAAAAGGGGTTTTACAAAAGAAATATAAAAGAAACAAATAATAAAACAGAAAACGAAAAAAAGACGAAGACATAGAGAAGTAGAAGTTTTATAATGTCAGTCAGTTAAGTGCCATACGTGATACACGCTTGGGCGATCATGTCTCGAAAGAGACATGACTGACTGGGCAGAAGATTATCCCGCTGTAGGTTGCCATTGCCTTCTGCGGTAGACTGGTTGCCGACCAAGACTATAGAACCCAATCTGTCCTGTTATTTGACTCATAGCTAGAAGAGGAAGAGATGTATTATATTATTATGTAGTAATTAGTGGGGGATCAGTTTATTACTTCATAACAATATAAGACTGATCCCTCACTTTATACCCAGTAGAAGTTTTAATTATATTTCTATTACATTCAGAAGATTATCCCGCAGTAGGTTGCCATTGCTTTCTGCGGTAGACTGGTTTCCGACCAAGGCTATAGAACCCAATCTGTCCTGCTATTTAACCCATAACTGGAAGGAAGAGACGGATTAATACATTTCCCAAGGGTATTTGCGCGTAAGTGAATACAATGGATTCAACTGGAATTCGAACTCGGCTCCCCTCTTTCTCGTTCCGAGCCGATATCCACTGGACCACAACGCACATTACATTTATAATGTAAGAAGTAATAACTGAAAAAAAAAGAGCAAGTTTCGAAGGAAGCAAATAGATCAGCTAAAGTAAATAATGCTTTCTTCTTTTGTTCCACTGAAATTGGAAATTGCTTAAGAATAACTGCAAATAGCGTACGTATAAAATGACATGCAAAGAGTAAACAGACACGATATTTACAAATAATTTAAATTAAGATGGGCACTTTTGTGTGCCTATATACACACACACGCGCAAACAAAAAGATAGATAACATGCACAGCTTTGCTTGACACATGAAACATGAGTACTAAATTAGGATCGAATTCGTTACACTGACAAGTGTCTTGTAGTGAGATCTTCCACAACCGTATATATATATATATATATACATATATATATAAATAATGGTTGATAAGTCTTTTTTTTTATTTTTGACTAGATCGAATAATGACATGAACGTTAATTGATAAGTAAGGTTACCAATCACATAATCATGTTTTACACGAGATAGAATAGTGAAACTACAAGGTAACCAAAAAAAGTTCTTTCCGCTTTTTGATTAGTCATTGAATGAAGTTGAAATACATACGAAATGCGTGTAGCAATTGTTTTCAAATTCGGACAGCCGGAAGTAGAAACATCAGACGTCATAAAAAACACGCGCACCGTGCCCAACCATCAGTTATAAGCCGGACAGCTCTGAGAAGGATGGAAGTGTCCAGAGATTTCGTTCAGGGCTGTTTGCTTTACGACTTCAAAGTGGGCTTATCAGCAGCTGCATCAAGTCGCCGCATATGTCAAGCGTTTGGGGATAGTGCTGTGGATGAACGTACTGCAAGGCGTTGGTCTCGATAATTCAAGTCGGGAGATTTGTCTCTTCATGGTGAGCCTCGCAGTGGACGACCACAGGTCTTGAATGACGGAATCCTGAAGGCGACCATTGAAAAGGACATTAGTCTAACGTGTGGTTAACTTGCAAAACAGTTCAACGTTTCCGATGAAACAGTTATACTTCACCTGCATCGCCTAGGTAAGATGTCCAAACTGAGCAACTGGGTTCCGCAAACGCTGTTGGAGTTCCACAATGGACAACGAGTGGCAGCCTGTGTATCACTGTTTTCTCGCCACCGTACCGCATCCTTATTCAATCGAGTGCTTACCAGTGATGAAAAGTGAGTTCTCTATGAAACTCCCAAGCGTTCCAGACATTGGTTGTCTCCTCACGATGCTGTCCCTCACACCGCACGACCGCCTATGCACTCACGCAAGATTATGCTTTGTGTCTGGTGGACAGGTCGTCAAGTGGTTCATTATGAACTGCTACCAACGGGCCAAACGGTCACTGGAGACCTATACTCACAGCAATTGAAACGTATGCAACAGGCATTGCGCCAGAAGAAGCCAGCACTGGTGAATAGCAAAGGTGTGCTTTTCCTCCATGACAACACCAGGCCGCATGTCGCGCGAGTGATCAGGGATACCATACTGCAACTTGGGTGTGAGACTTTCTGCCATCCACCTTATTCACCTGACTTTGCGCCATCCGATTTCCACCTCTTCCACTCCCTGGATAATCATCTTCGTGGGAAATCCTTCACCAATGAAGCAGACTTGCGCAAATCCTTCACGAACTTCTTTGCGTGACCCGCAACCCGAGTTCTACCGCAAGGACATTGAACAACTGCAGACACGTTGACAGAAGTTACTGGATGCCGATGATGATTACTTCGAAGATTAATTTGTTTGTTCTTCAAAAACGGACAGAACTTTTTTGGTTACCTTGTATTATCAAAACGATGTCTTTTCAGAATTACAAGGGTTGGTTGATATGGCCCCTAATCTTATAAAGCCAGTTTTAGACTCGACTGACAAATGAAACTGGTATCAAAGTGAGTTAAATTTACGTTTCTTCCCGTGTTTAATAAGGTCTCGAATACCAAGATAAGAAGTTTGAAACAAAACAGAAAAGATTAACAAATGCAAAAATTAAAATTTATTTCTTAATGTATATGAGTATTTGGCTATATATATATATATATATATATATATATATATATATATATATATATATATAAACTTATTTATAAATGGAACTGTGTGTGTGTGTGTGTGTGCCAGTTACCTATAAACTCCGAAACGGCTGAACCGATTTTTTTGAAAATTTAAACAGTTGTGCTATAAGCGTCTGCGAGTGTTCTTAGCTAGGTTTTGTGTCGAGGTACCCCCGATAAATATCGAAAATCGATAATCGAAAAATCGGGTTATAGAAGGAGCGATTCGATTTTAATCTAATTGGATACACTCATAGAAAAAACATAAGAACCGATATTCAGAAGTTTCAAGGTTGCAGTTCTGACAATAGTGCAGAAAATCAATAATATATATATATATATAAAAGGCAAGATATTTGTGTGTGTGTGTCTGTTTATCTGCCTGTATGTCTGTATTTTTTTTTTTTTTTCAGCCCTTTTATTTTAGTTTTTGCTTCGGGTTTGGCTCTAAGTAGGTATAATTGTAGTTCTTAGTCTCAGCCATGATACCATTTAGTCAGAAGACTTATTTAGCCTTCAAAATTCAGTTTACGACGAAAAAAACTTATTTGATATCGATACCAGGAAATCAAAAATTGACTTACATCCATTCATTTTTCTTTCAGTCTACGATTTCGCTTTAACTGGAAACAACTATTGCTTTTTAGTCTTTCGTGCAAAGAGTCTGAGCTCCAGGTCCATGGATTAGTTTTAAAGCTTTCATTACACCCGAGCAACGCCGGGCTATACTGCTAGTATATATATATATATATATATATATATATATACAATTTGTTATATATATATATATATATAAATTATATTATTTATATATTATATATCGCATATATATATATATATATATATATATATATATACCGCGCATATATAATATATAAATAATATAATATATATATAACAAACTATATATATATATATATATATATATATATATATATATAGTTTGTTATATATATATATATAGTTTGTTATATATATATATATTATATTATTTTTATATTATATATGCGCGGTATATATATCTATATATATATATATATATATAGGAAAGAATATTAATAAAATGTTTTGAATTTAAAAATGTACTTTTTTTGAACAGTATTTGTTTATTTTTATTATATTTTATATTTCAGACCGCCCTCGGTCCTTCATCAGAAACAACTGATTTTTAAATTTGAATTAGAAACGTATTTCACGATAGCGTTCGAATATTTTTTTTGTTTACATCACGTGGTGTGTTTGTTCACAACATGCGGCATGTCCGTAGAGAAAGTCTGTTTGTTTTAGATAACATTCTGCCCCTCACAGCCACTAAACCCTCTAAACCTCTGCTACGATATGGAAAAATACCTTCGTAGACTGAGACTAAAAGAATATTTCTCAGACAACAGATCCACTTCTAATGACAACAGCGATAAACAATCATACTCCAAATTTCCTCTTACGAAAAATAATACCCAATGGACTCCACCAAGCGGACGCAACCAACACTTGGATCAGTACGCCAACAAAGCCAGACAACACATGGACAACTTCTTAAAAAATAAAGGACACCAAACAAAAATACACAACCTATCTAAAGTAGAACACCAAGCCATCTATACACTTAAGAACAACCGAAACATAATTATCGTACCAGCCGATAAGGGCGGAGCTATAACCATCTTAGACACTAACAACTATATTAAAGAAGCAGAATCACAACTTCAAAATAACAAGTTCTATGTACCCTTACCTCTAGATCCGACTAGCACTTACAAAACAGAATTATCACTTCTCATTCAGAACCTGAATCATGACATAAAAAATAAAATAAAATCTTTTATTCCTGAGAACCCCAAAACAGCAATATTCTATACTATCCCAAAACTACACAAACTCCCCAAAATCATTTCAGAAAAACACCCTAACACCTCTTCATCCAACCCACATCAAGCAAATAATGAAGAAATCTACAAAATTTCAAAAGAACTTAAAATCACACCACCTGGCAGACCCATAATATCAGGCATTGGTACCCTTACAGAACTTATATCTGGATACATAGACAATATCCTAAAACCTTTATTACCTGACATACCTAGTTATATTAGAGACACTACTGACTTTCTCAACAAGTTACAAAGCATTAATTTAGTCCTAGGTGATAATATCATAGTAACGATGGGTGTTACGTCTCTGTACACGAACATTCCACATGTTGAAGGAGTAGCAGCTTGCCATGAGTTCCTTAAAAACAAATTACCTAACAACCAAATCACAGATTTATGCCAATTAATAAATTTCATCTTAACACACAATAATTTTAAATTCAACAACAAACACTATTTACAGATTAGTGGCACAGCAATGGGCACGAAAATGGCACCTAGTTATGCCAATATCTTTATGCATATTTTAGAAAAAAAGATACTAGACAGTTCACAATACAAACCATCACATTATTTTAGATACATTGATGATATTTTCTTAATATGGACTCATGGATTAGAAAAATTAAAAAACTTCTTCACTTTCTGCAACAACTTCCACAATACAATCAAATTTACCATGGAGTACTCATACACATCCGTCCCTTTCTTAGACGTCATGGTAAAATTAAATAAACATACACTTTCCACCAGTCTATACAACAAACCCACAAACCAACATAAATTCCTACACTTTAACAGTTGCCATCCCCTCAAATTAAAAAAATCTATCGTATACAGCTCATTTATTAGAATAAAACGCATTTGCTCAGACCATCCAGATTTTCTAAACAACATTAACAACCCAATAAAACAATTTCTAAAATGTAAATATCCAATAAAAATAATAAAGGAAGCACTACATAAAACCATCCATATAGATCGTAGCACACTTCTCACATACAAAAAACGAAAAGATAACAACCGAATTCCCATGGTTTTTAACCATAATCAATATTCCTACACACTTATCAAAAATTTAAAAAATGATTACAGGAACCTCCAATCAAACAAAAACTTCAAAGACATTTTCGATAAACCACCCATAAATGCAAAGAAACAAACACCCAACCTATCAACTATCCTCACTTCTAACAAATATTTAAATAATACAAACCTATCAGGGAATTTAAAATGTGGGAAGCCTCGCTGTTTAATTTGTAAACATTTAATAACAGAGAAAACATTCTCTGTACCCAACACCAAAATAAAATTACACCCACCAAACCTTACTTGTGACAGCAAAAACATAATCTACTTTCTCTTCTGCTCAATTTGCCCCAACAGTGGATATATCGGCGAATCCGGTAATAGCTTTAGATTTCGCTTCAATAATCACAAACTAAATATACGACAAAAAAATGTATACTCCCCAATTGCAGCCCATTTTAATCAACCTGATCATACTTTAGAAAATTGCAAATGTTTACTAATAGACTCCAATTTTAGTTCTACATACACACGCAGAAAGAAAGAAACATACTGGATTTTAAAATTAAATACACACAAGCTAGGGTTAAATAGGGACTTAGGTGTGTTGAATCTTTACAAATATTTCAATAGCTAAAAAAAAATTTTTTTTCAGATATTCCAAGAAATTTTTATCTAAAACAAACAGACTTTCTCTATGGACATGCCGCATGTTGTGAACAAACACACCACGTGATGTAAACAAAAAAAATATTCGAACGCTATCGTGAAATACGTTTCTAATTCAAATTTAAAAATCAGTTGTTTCTGATGAAGGACCGAGGGCGGTCTGAAATATAAAATATAATAAAAATAAACAAATACTGTTAAAAAAAAGTACATTTTTAAATTCAAAACATTTTATTAATATTCTTTCCTATACATATTAAGACAGTATACGTGGATGATCATCATCATATATATATATATATATATATATATATATATATATATATATATATTTATATATATATATATATATATATATATATATATATAAATTATATTATTTATATATTATATATGCGCGGTATATATATATATATATATATATATATATATAAATAATAATAATATATATATATATATATATTATATTATATTATATATATATATATATATATATATATATATAATTATATTTATATACATACACATTTCACACTCACACACACACATATATAAAATATATATATATACACACTTAGAATTTATAACGTAAATATGTTATAATATCACCACAAAAGTAGCCATTTTGTTTCGACGCTGTCCCTGTCTTATCATGTGATGAATTCAATTACAAGTATTTGTATTGAGCACTGTTTTAAGAATAGATAAGATACGGAATATTATTCCATCCATACCTGCCCTATACTTATATATATATATATGTATATATATATATATATTGTAAGAAAGTGACAGAACACGTAGATTTAAATCCACTGTTCAGCATTTACTTTTATAAAGAATGCTAGAAATGTATTCATATTTTAATAGTTGTTATATAACCAATTCGATATTACAGTGTGTGCGTTAGACTCAGCAGAGTTTTCCGATCCCATTGGTTTATTTACACTATACAATATCACCGCATACCATGACATAAACACACAAGACATAGGGTTATAAAGCAATGATGGTCTTATGTTAGTACAAAATTCTACACATTTTAAAACAGACAAAATAAGAAGACTCATTCACAGAGAATTCAAAAGTTTAAGTCTAAAAGTAATAATCAACATTAATTTAAAAGTTGTATAGCTCCTTGATGTAACACTTGACTTAGTAAATAATACTTACCAACCATACTTAAAACCTAACGAATATTCATTATACATCTACCCAAAGTCAATTCCCCTCACAAGTATAATCAAACATACACACTCCTCCATAGAATATAGAATTAGTAAAAAACTCTTCCAGTGAAGTAATATTTTATAAACTTAAAAGTTTTTATAATAAGGCCCTAAAAATAGTGGCTACAAAAACCAGGATATCAATTACATAACAAATTATATCCATAACAGGAAAAATAGAAATAGAAAGATCATTTGGTACACCCCCCCCTTTTCAACCAAATGGTCAACACCAAGTTAGGGCTGCAGTTCCTCAATTTAATTAAGAAACATTTCTCTACTAATAATCCTCTAAGTAAATTTTTTTAACAAAAATACACTTAAATGGAGTTATAGATGTAAAAATAACCTTGAAAAAATCATTACAAATCATAATAAATATATCTTAATGCAGCACGTTAATCAAAGTAACACTAACTCTCAAAATAAAAAAGAAAACAATAGCATAACTTATGCAATGGTCTAAACCCAAATAATTGCCCACTACAAAATAGATGTAAAATAAATTCAATCGTGTATCAATGTAATATACTATTAATTGAAAACCCGACTGTTAATAAAGTCTACATCGGATTTACAAAGAATACTTTTAAGTAATGATGACATATGCACTAAACTTCCTTCAAAAACATGTATCAAAACCAAACATCCCTTTTTTGTGTATGTTTGGAAATTAAAGGACACAAATAAAACACCCTAAGTAAAATGGAAAATTCTGCAAAACAAACTAGAAACTGTAACACGTTCAACATCTGCCCTTTGTGCCTGAGTGAAAAGCTGCATATTCTAAGGTTCCCTAACAATGGTAAACTATTGAATCGTAGGGATAAATTAACAGTTTTATGCAAACATCGAAAATATTTTTCGTTAAAATTTAATTAATCAGAAGGTGTCAGATATAACTCGTGCTGTAATATAAAAAAAAACTTAACTTACTTAAAAATTATTTATCTATTTTAAGTATTATGTGGTCCCAGTAGATACCTCACTCAGACAAAATAATCTTCCTCAAAATTTTATTAATAACTATGATTCATCCACAAAATAAAAAATGAATATTATATTAATAAAATAAAAAATTCATACAATACTTAAATGTTACTCTAAACACAATATAACTAAGAATACTACAATCATTCAACCCAAATTCTGACCTAAACTTCCTATCCCATGTAATCATAGATCAGTCAATCAGTCAGTTAAGTGCCATACGTGATACACGCTTGGGCGATCATGTCTCGAAAGACACATGACTGACTGGGCAGAAGATTATCCCGCAGTAGGTTGCCATTGCTTTCTGCGGTAGACTGGTCGCCGAACAAGGCTATAGAACCCAATCTGTTCTGTTATTTAACACATAACTGAACGGATTAATACCTTTCCCAAGGGTATTTGTGCGTAAGTAAATGCAATGAATTCAGCTGGAATTCGAACTCGGCTCCCCGCTTTCGCGTTCCGAGCCGATATCCACTGAACCACAACGCACATCCTGCATAGATAGTAGTCAAATAAAAATGTCTACCCATTTAAAAAATCTAAGGTACCACAATGTAATTTACCCAGACAAAATTAAAAAGCGACCTGTCCAGATCTAAGCCATCTGCCCCCTCTCACAACCCAAATGTGTATTTCTATAGTTACAAACTGCTGATGGACTAGTTCAGACACACCAAATTCCAATTCCCTACAACCATCACTTACACATCAGTCAGTCAGTTAAGTGCCATACGTGATACACGCTTGGGCGATCATGTCTCGAAAGAGACATGACTGACTGGGCAGAAGATTATCCTGCAGTAGGTTGCTATTGCTTTCTGTGGTAGACTGGTTGCCGACCAAGGCTATAGAACCCAATCTGTTTTGCTATTTAACCCATAACTGGAAGGAAGAGACGGATTAATACCTTTCCCAAGGGTATTTGTGCGTAAACGAATACAATGGATTCAACTGGAATTCGAACTCGGCTCCCCGGTTTTTCTTACACATCACATTCCCCAAAATAAATCCCCCGTTTATTTTCAGTTCCACATATCACCCGAAGAGGAGCAGTTCTACTCCGAAACATGAAAAATTTTGTGTAGTGATATAAACCATCGTAACAACTATTACAATATATATGGATGTGTCTAGCCACACTGATGAGCTGTGATACAGCGAAACAGGCTTGTATGTGGATGACTAATATATATATATATATATATATATATATATATATGAAAAGGGAATTGTACCCACAGAAATTACTAATAGATCTGAAGAGTGTGGACGTCATTGTGATATAACCCGAGGAACCTTTCGGCCAACACTTGTCAAGGGTCACGTTGGCAAAGTTTATGAATAGGTAAGAAAGAGGACACAACAGAATGGAAAATTGGAAAATTTTGCACTACTGGGAGCTGATGGAATTACGCTTAAAAATAAATTTATTGAGGAAATTTAAAACGTAAGGGGGGTGTAAACATATGAATTCCACAGAGTGAAAATAAAAAAGAAAAAAGGTTACACTCATAGACTCACCAGTAGTTGCAGAGAGCGTAAAAATTGCTCTTTCTGCCTGCACAGGCTCGGCTGTTGGATTTTAAGACAAATGGCCTCCAATATACGCAGATGATGTAACGAACGAGCACTGTGCAGGACAGAAAACCAACTGTCCTCATAAGAAGAGGCACAAGCCGGATTGTCCAACAGGTGTTGGCCGATTGCTGAATCCAGCACGGCCTGAGTCGTTCTTATATTACTACTGGAATTACCCAAACGTAAATTCGCGGGGACATGCTGCGCTACCCGTGTCTCCAATCTCAGATTGGTTCGTCCTATGTATGCTGCATCGCAACAGCATTTGAATTTGTATACAACAGAATTTTTACGAAAATAGGACAACCGATCCTTAACAAAAGATGGAAAAACGGGCCTTGTTTTATAAACAACGCGCAATTTTACTGAATAATACCCCGACGAAATATTAGCCGAAACTTTATTAGTAACAGCAAGACACTGTCTACCAAGCCAAGGTAATTTTAGATATAAAGGACAGCGACTTGGCCCTTCAACTTTTGGTTCTTTAAACCGTTTAATTTTACGGGAAATGACCCGTTTCACAAAATTAATAGGGTACCCGTTCCCCCTCGAAAATATCATGCAGGCGTGTCAATTCACTAGCCAAGCATTCGGGAGAACAAATATTCAGGGCACGGTGAACCAAAGTTTCTATTAGGCCAATTTTGCGGGATTTAGGGACGAACGAATTCCAATTCGTATATAGACCTGTAAAGGTCGGTTTACGAAAAACAGATGTGACGAAAACATCGCCCTTACGCTGAACAAAGACATCTAAAAATGGAAGACCTCCGTCATTCTCCATCTCCATAGTGAACTGTAGAGAAGGATGTAGGGAATTAAGCTGAACTAAGAACTGTTCAGCTTCAGATGTGCTGTTAAATATTGAGAAGGTATCATCAACATAACGTCGATAAACTAAAGGTAAATTGACCTTCTCGAAAAGCACACGTTCGTAAAACCCCACGAAGATGTTGGACAGGAAAGGACCCAAAGGACTACCCATAGCGACACCGTCCGTCTGTGCATACATAATCCCATTGAAACTAAACTCGACTCCTTCAGTAGCCAACAACATACACTCCAACATACACTTTGGAGTGTATGTTGTTGGCTACTGAAGGAGTCGAGTTTAGTTTCAATGGGATTATGTATGCACAGACGGACGGTGTCGCTATGGGTAGTCCTTTGGGTCCTTTCCTGTCCAACATCTTCGTGGGGTTTTACGAACGTGTGCTTTTCGAGAAGGTCAATTTACCTTTAGTTTATCGACGTTATGTTGATGATACCTTCTCAATATTTAACAGCACATCTGAAGCTGAACAGTTCTTAGTTCAGCTTAATTCCCTACATCCTTCTCTACAGTTCACTATGGAGATGGAGAATGACGGAGGTCTTCCATTTTTAGATGTCTTTGTTCAGCGTAAGGGCGATGTTTTCGTCACATCTGTTTTTCGTAAACCGACCTTTACAGGTCTATATACGAATTGGAATTCGTTCGTCCCTAAATCCCGCAAAATTGGCCTAATAGAAACTTTGGTTCACCGTGCCCTGAATATTTGTTCTCCCGAATGCTTGGCTAGTGAATTGACACGCCTGCATGATATTTTCGAGGGGAACGGGTACCCTATTAATTTTGTGAAACGGGTCATTTCCCGTAAAATTAAACGGTTTAAAGAACCAAAAGTTGAAGGGCCAAGTCGCTGTCCTTTATATCTAAAATTACCTTGGCTTGGTAGACAGTGTCTTGCTGTTACTAATAAAGTTTCGGCTAATATTTCGTCGGGGTATTATTCAGTAAAATTGCGCGTTGTTTATAAAACAAGGCCCGTTTTTCCATCTTTTGTTAAGGATCGGTTGTCCTATTTTCGTAAAAATTCTGTTGTATACAAATTCAAATGCTGTTGCGATGCAGCATACATAGGACGAACCAATCTGAGATTGGAGACACGGGTAGCGCAGCATGTCCCCGCGAATTTACGTTTGGGTAATTCCAGTAGTAATATAAGAACGACTCAGGCCGTGCTGGATTCAGCAATCGGCCAACACCTGTTGGACAATCCGGCTTGTGCCTCTTCTTATGAGGACAGTTGGTTTTCTGTCCTGCACAGTGCTCGTTCGTTACATCATCTGCGTATATTGGAGGCCATTTGTCTTAAAATCCAACAGCCGAGCCTGTGCAGGCAGAAAGAGCAATTTTTACGCTCTCTGCAACTACTGGTGAGTCTATGAGTGTAACCTTTTTTCTTTTTTATTTTCACTCTGTGGAATTCATATGTTTACACCCCCCTTACGTTTTAAATTTCCTCAATAAATTTATTTTTAAGCGTAATTCCATCAGCTCCCAGTAGTGCAAAATTTTCCAATTTTCCATTCTGTTGTGTCCTCTTCTTACCTATTCATAAACTTTGCCAACGTGACCCTTGACAAGTGTTGGCCGAAAGGTTCCTCGGGTTATATCACAATGACGTCCACACTCTTCAGAATAATATATATATATATATATATATATATATATATATATATATATATATATATATATATATATATATATGAAGATGTGCGTTGTGGTGCAGTGGATATCTGCTAGAAATGACAAATCGGAAAAGCCGAGTTCGAATTCCAGTTCAATTCCTTGCATTCACTTACAATAAATTAACCTTATTGTTTGAAAATATTGGCTAATGTTTCTTTTAATTTCTGGAAAAATAAGAAGTCTGCTGAAATCTAGCGTACAGAATATTTTACACTTTTGTGAAAATTTTTTCTTTGCTTTTTGTGATACAGTTTCTTCAGATTATGATACTGTCGTCCCTGTAGAGGTTTATATCATTTTTATTGATTACTTTGTTTATTTCGTGTAGTAAATGTATGCCTATAAGCGCACGGAACCATGACCATCAAAGATTCCTATTCTAACGTCAAATGCTCCTTCTTTCTTTATCCACGCGTTTTCATTGTCGAATAATAGTGAGAATTTTTACTTGTTCTTGGTCTAAGGAGATTGACGTATGGGTCAGTTAGTTAAGTGCCATACGTGATACACGCTTGGGCGATCATGTCTCGAAAGAGACATGACTGACTGGGCAGAAGATTATCCCACAGTAGGTTGCCATTGCTTTCTGCGGTAGACTGGTTTCCGACCAAGGCTATAGAACCCAATCTGTCCTGTTATTTAACCCATAACTGGAAGGAAGAGACGGATTAATACCTTTCCCAAGGGTATTTGCGCGTAAGTGAATGCAATGGATTCAACTGGAATTCGAACTCGGCTTGATGGGTACTGTTATAAAATAGTGAAAATCTTTTCTGTATAATTGTATAAATTAACAATTATGTTTTGTATTTTATGTCGTAGAACAAGTTTATAGTATTTTTAGTGTGTTTTATCACTGATTTATTCCTAACGTCTTCCTTAGTTCTGAGTTAATTCTTTATAGTATTATTTCAATATATTTTACCGTTTTCACTTTTGGTTGGTTATATGAGTAAGCATGTTGGGTTTGTTCTGAAATTTTCTTTGTGGCCTTTAAGTCAGATAAATGCTCGTGATTTAGCGTTGTCAATTTATTTGGTCGTCTAGGTATAGATTTTGGAAGATTTTTTTAGCTTACATGCTAATATCGCATTCTGTATATTTGAGTGATTTTCTGTATGCTATTGTTAAGTTGTTATCGAGTTTTTTGTTGTGTTTTAGGAGGATTGGTTCATGTAAATTTCTAGCTTTGTCTGCTGTGACTTTAAGTGAACTGTATATTTTAGATATAGCTTCCTTTGGGTTTCTCTTTTTTTTTCCGGAAAGCTTCTAATTCGTTTTTTAAGTTTTGTTTCTTCCGAAGTTAGTCGAGACTTTTGTCTACTTCCTTGTGTTTCGGGGACATTTTTTGTTTAAAAATCGTATTTCTAAATTCTTGTGATATTTGTGTTAAGTTCTTGGTTATATATATATATATATATATATAGTTAAATAAAATAAAGAAAAGAGGAAAACTGTATTTTAAATCGCCTTTCGTCTTATGATGGACTTTATCAAGGCAAAAAGACGAAATGAGTTTTATTCTAAATTACGTATCTATAAACGAATTTTCAAAGAAAACAGTTGAATTCCCTTCATTTTAATATCTCGTGACTTTGCACTACACATGAAGAAATTCTAAAAACTAAAATATTCTGTAATCTTTTGAAATGATTAGTGAGCGTCTTTGTGGTTGCTAACATTGTTTGTTTATAGATACGTAATTCAGAATAGAGCTCATTTCGTCTTTTTGCCTTGATAAAGCCCATCAAAGGACGAAACGCGTAGGCGATTTAAAATAGTTTTCCTCTTGGCTTTGTTTTATTTAACCATCTTGTCCTTAATCTCAGATCATAACTGAATATATATATATATATATATATATATATATATATATATATATATATTGTTTAATACTTAGTTTTTGGTCCTAATAGGGTTAGACCAGTACACATTTGTATTAAAAAGTGTTCTATACAATTATATTTTAGAATAGAAATTATGACTAAATGCATGCACACTAAGAAATATCTCTTAGGTTCATACCACCGTGAATGAAAACGTCATAATTCGTTTGAATTTAAACAATGCGCGTTCATAAATTCCCTGCCACGTGAATGTTCAAATAAAACACCGTTGCAAGAGCGTTCTTAAAAACGGTTAAAGGTAAAAATCAGTTATTAAAATCGCCTGAAGACACCACTCATGGTAGAAATCTGGATAGCGAAATAACTCGTTTAAAAATGGAATATATATATATATATATATATATATATATATATATATATATATATATATATAAAACTTTAATCCAAAAGGAAAAGCAAGAAGGTAAATCCAAAAGAACCGATCCAAATTAATATTAATTACATTAATATTTAAAAATGATCAAGGTAGAGGACTCAATGTAATTAATATTTAATGTTCAAATCACTTGTATGGCTGATTTGAACATCGAAATTTATTTTATATATATATATCAACAAACCCATTAAAGCACAGAGTACTACTAGGCTGTATTCGAATTTTCCTGACAGCTACAATCCTCAAGAATTAAAAATGCAATGTTAATTGCCATCTCTTATCTTCTTGACTCACATCCTTTCCCTGACAACCCTTGTATCACGTTCTTGTTCCTTTCCACTCTACTCTCATGTAGCTCTCTTCACACCAGTGTTCTCATCTTTCTCTTAACCATTGTCTGTTCATCTTTCTCATCACTCTCTTTTTATGTAACCTCATGCGCACCAGCGACAGTACTCCTTTTATTGGGGGTAAAATGATTATATATATATATATATATATATGTGTGTGTGTGTGTGTGTGTGTGTGTGTGTGTGTGTGTGTGTGTGTGTGTGTGCGCACATTTGGGGTAAAATTAAAAATAATTATTTTTAAATATTCTTATGTTTGCATCATCAAGATATCGAGTTTTATAATAAATTTTATTATCCATTGATTATGGACATCGTAGTCAATTTTAGATTTGATGGGGCTATTTTGATGGGGCTATTTTGATTATTAAGTACAAGTTTTGCATTTTTCCACTTTTTGTAATATATTATAAGTTTTACATATTTTTCTGAAATCACAGCAGAAATACGCTTATTGATGATTTTTCGTATAGCAAATTCATCCTGCTTATAATTATTGTGTATAAATCATTCTCCCAAAAGAAGATTTCTTAATGAACTAAAACGCATAAAAAAAATATTATTCAGCAATAATTTTTCCCAACATATTTTACTGCAACCAGATGCACAATAATTATAAGCAGGGCAAATTCACCATAGGAAAGAAAGTAAGCACCATATTTCTGCTGTAATTCCTACACAAAAAAAAAAAACAAAAAAACAACTTATAAACTTTCTTTTTTTTTTTAATCGTATCACCCCGAGTAAGGCGGTAATGCCACTAATGTGCAGGCGGCTACATAAGAGTAAAAAGATTAATTAGAAGAGAGTGAAGAGGAAGACGAACCAGTTAGAAAGGAGCAAGAGAAGGATGGGAATACAGGTGTGATGACAGTTGCAAAGGTCGAGAGAAAGGAAAGGATATACGGGGTGGTGAAAGAACTAGAGTCAAGTGGTTAATAGATGAATATTGACATTGCATTTAAATTACTGGAGGTTGTAGCCGTCAGGAAAGCAAGAATATATAGAAGATTGAAAACCTTGTAGTTAATAATCAAAATAATCCCGTATATATAGTCATCGGCAGACATATCTGTTTCGCTGTATCACATCTCATCATTACGGTTAAACATCCAATTGCTTCTAGTCAGGATTGAAACCCGACCAAATTGATATCAGTTGGCGATTAAACCTTTGAGCTGTGACCGCTGGGAAGAGGAACGCAGGCTTTTAGGGTGTTATATACAATGTAAAAATACGCCAGCAACTGAGGGTGTTCTAATTCATTCCTGAATAAACGATGCATAGATGCTTGAGTATATATATATATATATATATATATATATATATATATATATATCATTATTATTTTTATTGTGTCATTTTTCATCATCTTTCGATTTCTGCTATGGTCGCACTACCAACCAAGTCAGCGGGAAGACCTAAGGTAGGTCGTGGCGTGTAGTTATGGCTCCATTTCATGTTTTTCTATCTTCCCCATCATCCCTAGTGTTACATAGACAAAGTTCTCCTTAGTGTGTGGGCTGTAATAAGACAAGTTTTTGTATATCTCTTAAGCTGGGGTTTCCATAGATTCTTTCAATGTGTTGTTTTGTTCCATTTATTATCATTCCAAGTGCACCCACTATCATTTCAATTTCCACATTTTTTCTATTTCAATTTCCAGGTCTTTAGATTTTGACAGTTTTTCAAATTCCTTGGTTGCTATGTTACAATCCGTTGGACAAGCCATATCAATTAATACACAAGTTTTTTCTTTCTGGTTTTTAACAATAATGTCCGGCCTATTTGCTTCAATTTTTTAAAATTATTATTATTATTATTATTATTATTATTATTATTATTATTATAGCATACTGCAGCTTAATAGCTATAAAGTTTCGGTGTTTAAAATACACCGTCATCAGGCAGTTAAACATCGAAACTTTATAGGTCTTAATTTGCAGTATGCTATAACAATGATAATAATAATATTAGATAACAAACAATAATAATAATAATAATAATAATAATAACTATACATCTATGTTCTACTTTCGTAATGAGCACTTTCAAAAAGAAATATCTAACTGTGGAACGTACTTTCATTAGCATTAACCACTTATATATATATATATATATATATATATATATATATAAGGGAAAGCATTATATTTTTTTCATCGTTTTCCACTCTTAAATACGCAAACATTGATGCACACAGGCATAATGGTTAATGTCTTTCGTCCACCTACGAGTATTTTTTTTTTTTTATATACAATGGCGATAACAATGCACTTTATTTGCTAGGGAAGTCAACATTCTTCTCCTGTATCTTGTGGCTCTTTCGGACTGGGTTTCACCACTAACAACATCGACGAAACGATAACAGAAACTCGAGAACCGAACATCCCCTCACCCATCTTAAGGCTTCTTTTCTTATATCATAAATTATGAATTCCATAAATTCCTTCCTTCGCTGGGAAAATCAACTTAAATCATTTATAAATATAAATAACTGTTTTGTTTTTATTTTGTTTTTTCTCCCCACGAGGGAATTCATGAAAACGGGTGTTTCCGTTCGCTTAACTGACACGTGCCACACCCCAATATTCGCTGAAATGAGGACCAAGCAATAATCCCAAGAGCATTACCGATATTGACTGTTTTGACATAAACACCTGTTGATTTACCTTTGACCATTTAATGAGACATAGAGTTTGGTCTGATTTCATGTAACGGCTGCCTGTTGGAACAAACACCAGGGCGTAACATGGTGTTGAAATATTGGATAACAAACAAGAACTATATTTTGGGCGGACGACTTATTAAAGTGAAATATATATCCGACCTAAAGACAAAAACATTGCAATCGAAAGCGTTTTTTTTTCTTTTCTTTTCTTTTTTTCTTTTTTAAGAACACCAACAGAGATATCTTTGGAGTGTATGTTCAAATCGTTATCTGAGAATAGCTCACGGAAGTAAACTACTTTTTGTAATTGATGCAGTAGCTCCCGCTTGTGTGAACTGATGACAGAACAAGACTGGGAATGATAGTAAAGAGAAAAAGCAGTGCCTAGAGGTACAAAGAATAGGAAGTTGAGGAGATCCACAATCTTGAAAAGATAAGACACATAAAAGAAAACTGAACTACTTATTATATTACGGATGAGTAGTTATTATTTACATTGTAAACTCAAATTCTACTCCATCAGCTTCTTTTCTCGCACTTCCCGCCTGTGAAATTCCCTTCCATTTACTTGCTTCCCCGACAGCTACAATCTTCAAGAATTTAAATGTAAATTCAATTGTCATCTCCTATCTCACTAACCTGAATCCTCTCTCATGCTTCTTTCTCCCTCCACTCCACTCTCATCAGTATTCTTATCCTTCTCTTACCCACTTCCTGAAACCCTCTATAACCTGTCACTCTTTCTCATAACTTTCCTCCTATGTAACTCACTGCAAAACAGTGGCAGTCAAATGCCTTGCTTTTGGCGATATGATTATTCAAACAAAAAAAAAAGCATTATCTATACGAAGACAATTATCCCCATTTTTGTTGTTACTAGAAACTTTCGGCCGTAGCGTCCTCATCGGAACTTCCATCTGAACTATTTATTTAATTTGCGGAGATACATTGTTCTCGTTCCGCAGCTTTAAACCCAACCTGTACAAGAGTCATCATTTAGCAGACAGGTTGGATTTAAGGCCTCCAAGTTATTCACTCTAAATTGTCCCACGAGATAACAGCCTAGTGGATTAAAAGATTGGTTTGGAAATTTAGTGACATAGTAATTGTGAATTCAATGTCTTTGGGCAAACGGACCGAGCAATAACTGAAATAAGATTTAGACGGAATATCCCGAGCCATGGGAAATGGAACGAGAATGAGTCGACTGTCGAATATTAAATATCGTTCCCTGAAGATTATACGAATCGCTGTCTATCCCAAGGGATGTTGATGGTCCATTTCATGGAGAGGTTATTCAGGTGAATAAAGGATTTGGACAGACCTAGATCCACTTTCTTCATATCGCTTTCCAGAATCCAGTTGCTGGTGGGTCAGTTAAAATTAATGGCAAAATCAGGTTTCGACGTAAAAAATATTTTTATCAAATTTCATGGCACTGATTTGAATTGAAATTTTGTGTCCAAGAAATACTGCCATGAGAACTCAGCCTGCTCTGTTATTTAATCCAAAATCTAGGATGTGGAATAAGAAAATGGTGACAGGAAAATATACAATATAAACAAATATTAGGAGTCAGGGTTAAAAAGGTTTAAGAAATAGTAATATATTTTACTTTCTCGTCTATCCCAGCGTATTTTTTTATTGTTGTTATGAAAACTTACCCATATGACACATGAACTTGTTCAAACTGTATATAAGTAGCAGTTCTACTTTGTGGAAGCAGAGTAAGATATAGAGAGTAAGGGTAAGAAAGAGAGTGGCAGAGAGAGTGAGAGCGGAATCTATTCCAGCAGATAACCCTCACAGTCACACTAATTGTCACACTGATAATTGCTCATTGGTATATGTTTGTACTACTGTCTTTGTAATATATTTGTTTAACACTATTCCTTCTTTGTGTCATTATTTCTGGCCGAACTGGACCACAACAACTTGGTGACGAGGTCACAACAATTGTTATACATCTTACTTGCACTGTCAAAAAAATAACTCACGAATTTATGTATTTTAAAAATTAAATTCGGTTATATTTTCTGCTAGATTAATCTTTTATCTATATAATTAATTTTATTTTTCATGTAAGAAATAATTCTGCTTTTAAATTCGTTAAAAGTGAAAACGAAGGCAACTTTGAAGTAATTTTGCAATTGCCTTGGTTATATTTTCTGCAAGAGTAAATCGAGGATATTTATCTATACAATTAAATTTATTGTCACATGCAAGAAAGAATTCTGTTTTTAAATTCTTTAAATGTGAAACACGAAGGTAACTTTGAAGTAATTTTGCAATTGTCTGTTAGAGTCATCTAGGATTTTATCTGTAGAATTAACACTAACAAGTGACTTCTGATACCTTCGCCAGGATAGCTTCGCATAACAGAATAAATAAATAAATAAATAAAAACCCCATTTTTTTTTAAAATCTCGCTGCTGACCTTGAACGGGATCTACACTGTGGTGAACTGGGGCAAGAAGTGGCTTGTCAACTTCAGTTCGTCTAAGACCAAGCTGTTGTCTGTCAACCATTACAGGCAACCTCTCCTGCCTCCCATAAGCATGGACCAAGCGATTCTCCCTGAGAACAATACACTACGCCTCCTCGGCCTTACCCTGTCCTCAGACCTCAAATGGAACCACTATATTGAATCCATAGCAAAATCTACTGTAAAGGTTGGGTCACGATGTCGATCCAGGATGTTTTTTTACCGCCTGAATCCATCCTGCATATATACAAGTCAACCATCCGTCCGTGCATGGAGTACTGCTGCCATTTATGGTCAGGTGCCCCTGCCGTTCTACTCAGTGTTCTTGACAGGCTCCAAAGGAGAGTCTGTAATGTGATAGGTACTGATCTGGCGGCTCGACTGCAGCCACTTCTCCACCGTCGAAATGTGGCCTCCCTTTGTCTGTTCTATAAATACTTTCATGGCTTCTGCTCGGACGAACTTAAGTCACTGGTGCCTCCTCAACAGGTATTTACTCGTGCAACCAGACTGGCAACTGGGTCCCACCAATTCACAGTCCGGTTAGCCAAATGCAGACGACAATTCTACTCCTGCAGCTTCTTCGCTCGCACTTCCCGCCTGTGGAACTCGCTCCCACATTCTTGCTTTCCTGACGGCTACAACCTCCAGAAATTTAAATGCAAAGTCAATACTCATCTACTAACCACTGGGCCCTAGCTCTCTCCCCACCCCCGTAGAACCTTCCATTTTTCTCCACCTATGTATCTGTCATCGCACCTGCATTCTCAGCTTTCTATTGTTCCTTTCTAACTAGTTTGTACTCCTCACTCTTTTCTAATTAATCTTTTTACAGTTATGTAGCCCCCTGCACATCAGTGGCATTTCTGCCTTGCTCGGGGTGAAATGATTAAAAAAAAAACTAGTAACAACGAATTCTGCTTTTTAAATCATTATTATCCAGAACCTATGCTGGAAACACACCGCCTGCATCCGGATAGAAAATGATTTCAGTAAATACAGGTTGCGATGGGTAACTTGTTAAGTATTTTAATGAAGGACAGAAAGGGCAATACTTAAATCCAAAAATGTTTTAAGATAGCAAACGACGCCTTCCAAAAGCTAAGCAAAGCATTAAGCATTTTGCTAGAAAGAAAGAAAAGAGTACTGAATTGATACGTAAGATGCATTTAAATTTTTGAAGATTGTAGGCGCCAAAAAAACAAGAAATCAGAAGAGTGTTCCACAGGCGAGAAGAAACTATTAGAATACAACTTACGGTTACATGTAGCTATTTCATCAGTAAAACAACGAGACATAGTTGGTAATATTAGTTTATATTAGTTAGTTTATATTAATGCGGTCGAGAACAACTTCCATGAAACTATTTATGGAAAAGACAGAGGGAAGCCACGTTGCGACGGTGAGATAATGCTTAAAATAAAGATGCCAGATAAGAACCGATAACATAACATACTCTTCTTTGAATTTTGACAAGAATCATGAAATACAGTGATTGAAAAATAACCGCCTATTTTATGTATGAATGGCCAGCCAGGAGTCCTGACTTGCTACCACTTTTATTTGGGGTTGTTTAAAGAAGCAAGTCTGCTATACCAAACCAAGATTTTGAAAGAAATTGAAGAGCGAATACAAGAAGTTATATCTCCCTTAGCACAAGAGTTCCTGGTGAAATCATTTGACGCGTTTTATGGCAGCTCGAGAATCTGGTAGTGAAATCTGGTGCCCATATCAAATTGAGAATAAAACCTCATTCTAAACGCTTTTCCATTTCTTGTGAAAATTATCTAAACTTACTTATAAATGGAACTTTTTGTCTGTGTGTGTGTGTGTGTGTGTGTGTGTGTGTGTATCCGTTACCTGTAGACACTGAAACGGCTGAACCGATTTTCTTGAAAATTTACACCGTTGTATTATAAGCGTCTGCGAGTGTTCTTAGCTAGGTTTTGTGTCGAGGTACCCCCGATAAATATCGAAAATCGATAATCGAAAAAATCGGGTTATGGAAGGAGTGGTCCGATTTTAATCAAATTTGATACACTCATAGACAAAGACATAAGAAACGATATTCAGAAGTTTCAAGGTTGCAATTCTTACAATAGTGCAGAAAATCGATAATATATATATATATAAAAGGCAAGATGTTTGTGTGTGTGTCTGTTTATCTGCCTGTATGTCTGTATTTTTTCAGCCCTTTTATTTTAGTTTTTGCTTCGGGTTTGGCTCTAAGTAGGTATAATTGTAGTTCTTAGTCTCAGCCATGATACCATTTACTCAGAGAACTTATTTAGCCTTCAAAATTCAGTTTACGACGAAAAAACTTATTTGATATCGATACCAGGAAATGAAAATTTGACTTACATCCATTCATTTTTCTTTCAGTCTACGATTTCACTTTAACTGGAAACAACTATTGCTTTTTAGTCTTTCGTATCAACGTCCAAAGAGTCTGAGCTCCAGGACCATGGATTAGTTTTAAAGCTTTCATTACACCCGAGCAACGCCGGGTTATACTGCTAGTAGTTAATAAATACATTATAAGTATTTTTAAAGGGAAGTTGTTTTTTTCGTTTTTGTTTGTTTGTTTGTTTGTTTGTTTTGTTTTTTGTTTGTTTGTTTTGTTTTTTGTTTGTTTGTTTTTTAACCATTCTGTACACAGTAGAATCATCAGGCCATATATGTCATCAATATTCACTGCACGGTCAAATGGTAATTATATAAATGTGCAAAATGTGCAACTGACGAGAAAAATTGTCTGGCACGACACAATGAACCAATATTTTTAGCAGCAGTCCTAGCAACCGAATCATTCATGTTTGCGAATGGTGCTACGGTTAATAACAAAAAATATAAGCTTAACTGGAATTCTAGCCTAGTGCGTTGCGTACAATTTTGCACAAATTCCTTTTGAGGAAACACACTAATCTTTTTCTTCTTCCCATCTAGGGTTTAAATAGTAAGGTACGCAAGCTCTTTAGCCATAGTTGTTAACCTCCCATACTCTGAAATCCAAACCGATCTTTACAACCCTCAGATACGACTAAAAATGGAGTATTGCTAGCATATGTAGGTTGGAGCAGCCAGTTCGTCTCTTTTCACCCTTGGCAGAGTTCAAAAGCGTTTACGCAGTCTAGTTGAAGTGACTTATTTTCCACCCTACATCTTCTTTCTTCACAGACGCAATGTCACTACTTTCATGGCAAATGTTCATGTAGGTTTCATTCTTTAAATACACCAACTTTTATTCGCCTTGCTACTTTCACAGGGTTGAATCATTCTTTGCATTCTTTTGGCTATAAGGATGTTTCACTCAGAAAGCTTCTTCCCATGAACCGGTACTTTGTGGATTATACTCCCCCGTTGTTGCTTCCCTCAACGCTAGAATCTTATCTTTTTCAAGTCTAGTGTCAATCAATATCCGTCTTCACAAACTTCACTTTATCTTCTTCACATAAACACCTCATTTCCGATCTCATTTCACTACCTTGAGTTAATTTTGAACCTTGTTTTAGGTAAACTTTAGAAAGAAAAGGATGTGCGTTGTGATACTTAGATATCGACTCGGAACGACAAATCGGAGTGCCAAGTTTGAATTCCAGTTGAATTGATTGCATTCACTTTCGCACAAATACTCTTGAAAAAGGTATTAATCCGTCTCTTCCCTCCAGATATGGGTCAAATAATAGGACAGACTGGGTTCTATAACCTTGGTTGGCAACCAGTCTACCACAGAAAGCAATGGTAACTTGCTGCGGGATAATTTTCTGCCCAGTCAGTCATGTCTCTTTCGAGACATGATCGCCCAAAGCGTGTATCACGTATGGCATTTAGTAAGAAAAAGTTAAAAGGAAACTACTTCATTATATTTCTTAAGAATACGTGGCAATTCACATTTAATAAAGAAAAGAATATGTAGCGTCATGGTCGCCTACATCATGAAGGGACATATATTTAAAAAATATATGATTTTTATTTATATATTTACTTTTATTATCGCATTTAAGAAAGTTTTTATCACTAAAAGTGCATATATATATATATTATCATCATCCGCAGACAGATCTGTTTCGCTCTATCACTGCTCATCAGTACGGTTAGACTCCGATTACTTTTTAATCGAGGATTGAAACCCGACCGAATTAGCGTCAGCCGGAGACTCTACCTCTGGGCTATGGGCGTTCGGTGGCAGAAGGCGGCCTTTTTAGTGCATATCATTATACGCGCCCAGTAGATAAGTGCTCTAATTCATTTTACTGAATGAGTTGTGCGTGTGTATGTCCAAAGAAAATACAAAACAAAAGAAATAGTTTGATTCCCCCATACTTACAAATGATCCACTGTCAGAGTAGCATGATGCATGTTTGCTTACTGAAGTTCAGTATTGACTCCTTTTACTACATTGATATAATATTTAATTAGTAAAAAGTAGAGATCAGGCTGCGTTACCGATAAATATATACAAGTTATCCAAAAAGATTTTCGCCCGACCAAGAAGCCATTTTCATCAAAATGATATCTTATGTTTAAGCATTTGATCGGATTTTAGGAAGTAGGTTGGGTCAAGAATTTGTCAGCACCCTTTGTATAACGTGACATCGCGTTTCATATTATAGAATAAATGTCTATTTTAGCCTCCTTGTTCCTTCCGTTGTTTATCTAGGTATCTTTATTAAGCTTTCTGTCCGAGTTGTAATAACAGTTGATATTTAGAAACGGCATCTCACTGCGATTGTATAAATGGTGTTTAGTATCTGGTGTTAAGGAAGAATTGACGACTGTCGAACGATATTATCCAGACACGAACAAAGAAAGAAAAAATAAACTAGTTTCTGAGCGAGATTTTAAGCGATTTCCTTTAACCATAAACTAAAAGAAAGAAAGAAAGAAAGAAAGAAAGAAAGAAAGAAAGAAAGAAAGAAGTGAAAGGAGAAATCATAAAAGTAGAATCTGGAGAAAAGGAAAAAGAAGAAATCTTTAATAATAATAATAATAATAATAATAATAATATGTAAACAAACGCTGGTATGAACATCACCCAGCACTGGTTAGAGAAATAGAAGATGTCACCATTCTCTATGGGATTACGGCATCTACACAGACAGAAAAATTGAAACATTATTGTTAAAAACCAAAAAGAAAAAACTTGCCTATTGTTATGGCTTGTTCAGCGGATTGTAACATAGCAATCAAGGAATTCGAAAAACTGTCAAAATATAAAGAACTGGAAATTGAAATAGAAAAAATGTGGAAATTGAAAACAAGAATCGTACCAGTGATAGTAGGAGCACTTGGAATGCTCCTACTATCCTACTATCCTACTATTTTTTGTTCCATTTTGTATAATGGAACAAAAAAAACATTAAAAGAATCCCTGGAAACCCCGGCTTAAGAGATATACAAAAAATTGTCTTAAGTACAGCCCACACACTAAGGAGAACTTTGTCTATGTAACGCTAGGGTTATTAGGGAGATATGAAAAACATGAAATGGAGCCATAACAACACACCACGACCTGCCTTAGGTCTTCCTGCAGACTTGGTAGGTAGTGCGACCATAGCAGAAATAAAATAGATCTATCTATCGCCCGGTTCACACTCCGCCCACGTCTATTGAACAGGTTAAGAGGCTCATCCCTTGTTCTCTGTTTAGGATGTGGTTTCCGGATTTCTCTTTTCCAATCTTTTCACTGTTACGTAGCCCCCTGCACGTCAGTGGCGTTACCGCCTTGCTCGCGGTGATACGATTAAAAAAAAATGAAATAATAATAATAATAATAATAATAATAATAATAATAATGGTATGTCAACCCAAAACGAAAATTCTGTGATATATATCCAGAAATAGTTGACCTTTACACTGCATCAGGTGGTACAGTATAAACTGAATAAAGTATTCAATAAACACGACTTAATAGAGTGGGCCAAAATCAGCACGGAAAAGTATGCAACTTTTACGGAAAAAAATGGTATGAATATCACCCATACCCGATTACAGAGATAGGATCTGCAACAATTTTATGGGATCTATATATATAAAAGGCAAGATGTTTGTGTGTGTGTGTGTGTGTGTCTGTCTGTCTGTCAGTATGTACGTCCTTTATACAAATCCACAATTTTTATCCGATTCTCAGCAATCTTCACACAAATATTCTTTAGGCTTTCGGTCAGGTCATGGGCTACTAGTTTTTTCCGATTTCCCCCGATATCGGAAATCGATAACCCGATATCCGATAAGGTCTGATCAAGATCAGGATTTAAGCACTTTTATCGTGGTTCTTGCTGCAGAATTTGCTCTGAGTAAAATCATTGTTTTTAGTCACAAACAATAGTCGATCAAACGACTCATTTTCTCCAATATCAGAAATCAATACCCTCGATATTCTATCGAATCTGATCAAAAACCGATTTTCAGCGAACAATATAGTTCATTTTCTCCACTTTTACTCCCGATAGGTACGATAAATTTTTATGGTCTTACTTAGGTTAGTTTATCCTTGGATGACTTATTTGAATCCGATATTGGGTCTGATCAAAATCAGGTTTTCAGTCCTTTTATTTTGGTTTTTGCTTCGGGTTTTGCTCTAAGTAGGTATAATTGTAGTTCTTAGTCTTAGCCATGATACCATTTACTTAGAGGACTTATTTAACCTTCAAAATTCAGTTTGCGACGGAAAACTTATTTGGCATCGATACCCGAAATCAAAATTTGACTGACATTCATTCATTTTTCTTTCAATCTACGGTTTCGCTTTAACTGGAAACGACTATTGCTTTTTAGTCTTTTGTGCCAACGTCCAAAGAGTCTGAACTCCGGGACCATAGATTACTTTGAAAGATTTCATTACACCCGAGCAACGCCGAGCTATACTGCTAGTTTTACAATACACACAAACAGAGCAACCAAATCTAATCTCCCATATATCGTGATCAAAGACCACAAAATCAAAATCTGCTTTTTTTATTGACATGACAGTTTTTGCAGATTGTAATGTATCTTTGAAGATCTTCAAAAACTATCAAAATATAAGGATTTTCAAGCTGAAATTTAAAAAATATGGTACAAAATGACATCAATAATTATCGTTGTAGTTAGAGCCCTTGGATTGATTTGAAAAGGTTCCGATAGATTTATTAAAAAGATCTCTGGCAGCCCATGCCTTAAAGAAATCACAAAAATTTTACTCACAAGTATAGATTACACACAACAAAGTGATGTAAAATATGTGTGATCTTCATTTTTTTTTTTTTTGGAAAAATGATCTTTGAAAAAATTCAAGAAGCCATTTCTGACCTTAGGTCACTAGTTGAGATCCGGGAAGCAATGTGAACGCAATATAAATTAAACAAAATCATAAGAATGATGGTATAAGAACAACGAGAAAGTGTTGTTGGCGTAAATACTAGAGATGCCAGGAACTGACAAAACGGCATTGTAGGATACAAATCCTATATCATCCATCAACTAACTGAAACAGACAAAGTAAAATTGTACACCCGCAAAAGTAGATTCAAATAACTAAAAACATTTTGGAAAAACCCCGACCAAAGAAAATTTTACAAATCAGTGTGAAAAGCAAAATTCTGGATCCTGATTGGTTTAGAAATAGAAAATTCATGTATGACGTTTTTTTACACCTAGATGTGAAAAGGCCCGCTGGAGCCGGTAACATGAGAAACTTCACTATTTAAACCTCGTTTCTGACCGGTAAAAATCAGTCCGACATGAGAGCAGTTAGCTGACGAACCTCGTGGAAATGTAACAAAAGAAACTTCAAAGCTGTCAGAATGGGAGTGGTATCTGATAGCATCTCACAATGTAAGGGAGAAACTTTAGGCTGACTCCTCGAGCTCTTCTTCTAATTTTCTTTTCTTTTTTTTTTTACTCCACGCTGCCGGGGAGAGCAACAACATTAGCTCGTATTATAGCTGAGCACTGCCTGTTCTATTTTTATACAATGGATAGAATCAATTTCAGTATCTCGCAATCAGCGTCATCACTTGAGAAGACACAAGAAGTGTTGATACAAGACAGCTATTTTTTTTCGTGATGTTATACTTAGGCTATAAATTTTAAATAAATAAATATATATTTATTTTTTAATAATCATCTCACCCCAAGCAAGGTAGTACTACAGTTGACAGTTGATTTTGACGTTGCATTTAAACTCTTAGAGATTATTGCTATCAGGAAAACAAGAATATGGAAAGGAGTTCCACAGGCAGAAAGTGCGAGAAAAGAAGCTGAACGAGTAGATGTTGTAGTTACACTTGATCTTTTCGCAGTAAAAGGGTGGGATCTTGTTGCTAGCCTAGTACCAGGAGTAAATTTGCGCTGGTGAGGAGCACCAAGAAGCTAAGCTCGTCAGAGCAGAATCCGTGAAAGTATTTGTAGAAGAGACAGATGGAAGCCGCATATCATCGGTGAAAGACTGGAATCGAGCCTCCAGGTCAGGATCGAACACATTATAGATTCTTCTTTGAACTTTGTCGAGAACCCCAAGGTGAGCATCAAGGGCGCCCAACCAAATATGACAGCAATATTAAATGTACGGGTGGATGGTAGATTTGTATATGTGCATGATGGATTCAGAAGAGAATAACTTCCTGGCCTGACACAGTGACCCGACCTTCTTAACAGTAGATTTAGCTATTAATTCAACGTAGTAGTTTCACTTAAGGTCAGCTGAGAGAGTGAGGCTGGGGAGGCTCAGTGCATTGCTTTCAAGGAGAATAGCATGATCCATGCTGATGGGGGGTAGGAAAAATTGTGTATGGTAGTTAAAGGATAGCAGCTTCGTTTTGGAAGCATAAAAATTTACGAGCCATTACTTACCCCCCACCCAAGTCCTTCACTGACTGGAGGTCCTTTTCGAGAGCAGCAGCAAGGTTTGTTTTGCCAACATCAGCAGATTTTTTATCTAAGTGGGATTAAATGGTGGTATCATCAGCAGAGATGCCTACTTGGGAGCTGATTACATCAGAGAGATCTTAGATGAAAATCAGAAAAGGCGTATGACCTAGGATAGAGCCTTGAGGGACACTCGCGTTCTTATGATAGGATCTGGAAGCATGCCCGTTCAATAAAACCTTCATTACGCGATTCGATAGGAACGTCCAGATATGCCATAGCTCTGTAGCCTGCGCAGAAAGTTAGCGTGCCACACTCTGTGAAATGCTTTGGAGATATCCAGGGCAAGAGCTCGAGCTTCGCCGTTCTTACCAAGAGCTTCGTATAGGTACTCAGTGATGGTCGTTATCAGCGATTGACCTGGTGAAGCAGAAACCACACTGTCGGAGAATAGGCAGTAGGCTACGAAATGTTGAACCACTTCAGCATTGATAAAGGCCTCCAACACTTTGCCAAAAATCGGTAGATAGGGCGATAACTGGAGGGGTCTGAGGGTTCTCCCGAGTTCTTAAAAACAGGAACTACAGCTGATGACCTCTAGCAGGCAAGAAAGCAAGAAGCAGACAGACAGTAGTTGTAGAGTTTGGAAAGGACAGAGAAGAGTTCAGTAGCACATTTCTTTAAGACGCTGACTGGCATTCCGTCACCTCCGCTCGCCTTATGTGGGTAAATTTTGAAATTATTTTAGAGACTAGCGAGGGTATAATGTGAACGTCGCTCAGTTGAGCCTCGGTTCTAGGTGGGAAATATCGTCCGGATTGTTATGTCGCCAAGTATAAATGAATAACTCAACAACAGAATCAGAATATAAGTTGTATTCCGCGGAAAGACGGTTAGTATGTACAGAAGTGATTAGAATTATTTACAATAGAAAGATACAAGAGTCCAATCCGTCGTAAGACGTGTGTATACGTGATTACTTCCGGTACGCCACCGGAAGTGTGACTAACTCTTCACTGACTCGCACTGACTCTTCAGTAACTCATTAGAGACTCTCAAGTGACTCTCTACGACTCATTATTTAGTCGTCCCTCCCAATAAGGGCAACATATGACACATGGTCAGTTTATATCTGGGCTTTCCGGGCTATATGGCCCGGCCAAAAAATGTCTGTCTACTTTTGCCCAGTCGTGCTTCTACCCTTCGGCGGAACCACGACTGGGTCAATGCTCTCTGCTCGGAAGCAGAGAGCGCCCTCTACCATAAGGCAGAGAGCTGACAATGTCGTAGAGTCGTCAGTGACTCTGTACGACTCATTATTGAGTTGTCCCTCCCAGTAAGGGCAACATGTGACACATGGTCAGTTTGGACTGGGATTTCCGGGCTATATGGCCCAGCCAAAAAATGTCTGTCTATTTTTGCCCAGTCGTGTCTCTACCCTTCGGCGGAACCACGACTGGGTTACTGCTCTTTGCTCGGAAGCAGAGAGCGCCCCCCGCCCGAAGGCAGAGAGCTGACAGTGTCGTAGAGTCGTCAGTCTAGTGACTCTGTACGACTGTATTTACTAGCCTTCCCACGCAAGGCTGGATGTGACACATGGTCATTTTATAGTGGGTATTCCCGGCCATATAGCTGGGCCAAAAAATGTCTGTCTATTTTTCCCCAGTCGTGGTTCTACCCTTCGGCGGAACCACGACTGGGTTAATGCTCTCTGTTCGGAAGCAGAGAGCGCCCTCTACCCGAAGGCAGAGGGCTGACAGTGTCGTAGAGTCGTCAGTCTAGTGACTCTGGATGACTGTATTTACTAGCCTTCCCACGCAAGGCCGGATGTGACACATGGTCATTTTATTGTGGGTATTCCCGGCCATATAGCCGGGCCAAAAAATATCTGTCTATCTTTACCCAGTCGTGGTTCTACCCTTCGGCGGAACCACGACTGGATTATTGCTCTCTGCTCGGAAGCAGAGAGCGCCCTCTACCCGAAGGCAGAAGGCTGACAGTGTCGTAGAGTCGTCAGTCTAGTGACTCTGGACGACTCTCCTGTAGAGAATCCACCATTGCTATATATAGCAATGGGAACAGTCCATTTGTAGTCAAATAGGAGCGGCGCCTTAACACGGATATTCCAGACGATTTAAGTGAGGAGTTGTAGGAGAATCTGCGAGCAAAGCGCTCAGCCTTGTCCGCTGTAGTTGTGAGGACCTCATGTTTATTGATTAAAGGAGGGATGAAATGTTTGCTGCTGTTTAGCGCACTTTTGCAGAGCCGACAGTAGTCTTTGGAACCGAACTTTCACGCTGCTATACGCTGCTTCATTTTGTCAGCAAACAACAGCTTAGCGTCATTAAGAATCCTCTTATACTCATTACGAGGAGAGGCAGAAAGGCGCCTATTATGGTCAGACGCGTGGCTCCGATAAAGTAGTGATTCTTGTGTGATATGGCGAAGCAGTGGGGCGAATGGGGTTTAAGGTGGAACTTCCTGGCTGGGCTGAAAACATCAATACCAGCTTTCACCCGGGAGGAGACCTCAGAAGCGCAGTCTTCAACGAGGAGACTAAGCACTTTCTTTCAAGGAACGTAGCACACAAAATTTCGTAGTGCCTCTAATTCTGCCTTTTGATAGCTATAAGAGACTCTGCTGGTCGGAGGTTCCTGGGGGAAGAGGGGAGTGTAGAGAGAAACTAACAGAAACCACAGCATGATCAGAGTTGCCAAGAGGGCAACGCTGCATGGCATAGTAGGAGTCAGGGATAGAAGTGAAGCAGAGATCTAGCAGAGAAGCTTGTTCTTCACGCATATTGAGGAAACGTGTGGGGAAGACCACCACTTGCGTGAAAGACTGGGTGATTGCAAAGTTCAGGGTGTGAAGGCCTGCAAAATCAGTAACAGAGTTTTCTTGCTAATTGGCATGGCGGTCATTAAAGTCACCGAACACAAATATGTTGGCGAACGGGTGAGAGACACTGGTCTTATCTATATTATCAGAGATACTGTCCTCCAAGAAACAGTCGGGAGAGTAAGAGGAGCGATAGAGAATAAAAAAGATAGCTGTGTTTAGTAGAGTAAGACGGAGGCACATGTATGGATGTTCAGGAGATTCAAGATGAACCTCCCTAGCCAGAGGGAGATGTTTGCTGACAGACTCTCAGGCCATGCATATTGATGCTAGAGTCTTTCCTAAAGAGAGGAAAGTAATCTGAGATTTGTGTGTGTGTGTGTGTGTGTGTGTGTGTGTGTGTGTGTGTGTGTGTGTGTGTGTGTGTGTGTGTTAGATCATGTTCATAACATATGTTCGTATGTTAGATCATGTTCATAATATGAGCGTTTTGAGTCGTTTCTGAATTCCAAACTAAGTTGTCTCTAAACATTTTTCTTCTGTTACGATCTGACATTGACAGAAGAAACACGTTCAAAAAGACTGTATACACAGTCGCCAAACTGAGTGGCACACCCTCTGTCCAATACAATCAGATATAATCTGCTTCCGGTACCTGTAAATCAAATATATGACCACGCCCAATAGCGTCGTCATTCTTAATTAGTTTGAGTCCTTCCTGGAAGAATCATGTGATTAGACACAACCAATCCCTCGTCGTCAATATCAAATCTAAACCAATGGAGAAAAAAATACTGAAAGTCATGACAGCAGAGATATGAGATAATGTGCCATTCGCTGTTAATCGCTGTTATATCAAAATGCAACAACTGAATTATTTCTACATAAACATCTGGCTACAGTAACTTTATTTGTGTTCCGTTCTATTCTTTTGTTTTGTTCCATCAATATTTTTTTATCTTCCTATGCATCTCGTTTTTTTTTTTTCTTTTTGAGTGAAAGATATTCAGTCATTATCCCTTTTTTATTCTTCTCATCTTTTTCTTTTTTTCCTTTCATTGTATATTCTTTTCTTTGTCCATCTCTCTTTTTTTCCTTTTCTTTATTTTCTTCTCTTGCTTCTTCTTCCTTAATTTTTCCTTTCCTTTTTCATATTTTGCTCTTTTCTTTTTCATTTCGTTTCATTTTGCCTTTCTTTATTTCTTATTCTTCATTCGTTCTTTTCTTCGTATTTTCTTTATTTTTCAATTTTCTTCTTTCTTTTTATTTAATTCGTTCCTTTCTTCCTTTTCCTGTTTTTCTGTCTTTATTCTTCTTCTTACTTTTATTATTTTTTCCTTTATCCGCTTCCCTTTTCATTTTTTCTTTTTCATTCCATTTTCTTTCTTCTTTCTGCCCCGCATTCTTTGCACCTTTCTTTCCTGTTTATTCTTCTTGTGTTATACACCATCTGTATTTGTCCTTTTTATTCTTCAATTAATCATTTCATTCTTCGATATTTTTCTTTTCTCTCTTTTCATATTCACTGTTTTCACTTGTTCTGTTTTTTTTTTGGGGGGGGGGGGGGCTTAATAACTTTCAATGAGTTTATTGTTAACAACTTTGCACCTGACATTTATCAACCTAGGTAGAAAATAAACCGGAATAGAATGTTAAACATCACACTTTTACTTGAAAGAAGACCACTATACACTATTTTCCAAATTTTCACAAAAATATGTATCGAAAAAATGGTTTAGACTCAAACAGAAAAAAAACTTCTCTGAGTTTGAGTTTGAGTTAGAGTTTTTGTTTAATGGCATTCAACCAAAAAGGTGGGTTTTAGGATATATATCTTTTCTTAATGTTCGGTTATCTTTTCTTAATGTTCGGTTATTTTTTCTTAATGTTCGGTTATAGTGAGTGGGTTAATTTAGTCAGATTTTGATGAAAAAGTTTTTTTTTTTTGTTTTTTTAGAAAACTAAAGTTGTTTTCTGGTTTTGTATTTTTGAAAAGCAGTTTGTAGATACGGTTTCATTGAAATATTTTTTGTAAAGAGGGTTTTGTCGAAAGTCAGAGGTATTGCTGAGGTATTTAAAAAAATTGCTAGCATTATTATTTTTTTTCTTCGATTTTTCCCAGAATGCATTGATGATAATATTTTTTTCTGCAAAAAGTATTGCTGGAATTTTTACTACAAAAGTATATCTTCACACCTCCATAGTGTTTTGACTTCAGCTTGAGGGGTAACTATTTTCCCATAGATGGACCCCAACAGTTGCCACCACCTGAGGTCAGGGTGGACCCGAGAACAACACCAATTACGAGGTGGTTCCACGCTTCTCAAAATCTCTCAATCAGAGGCCTTGCTGCCAAATGCAGTTTATCGTCATACCGCGAACGAACTAAACGCCCAAACCTGTCTGCGTCTCTTTCACAAACATACAAGGTATTCGCACTAAATTTTACAGTGTAGAATCATTCCTTCAAACTAACTCACCCGAAATCTCAGCCCTATGTGAAACTAACCTTGACCCTTCTATCCCTTCTTCTGAGTTTTACGTTCCTGGTTACCTTCCCCTCTTCAGGAAGGACTCCAATATCTATATGCATGGGCTTGGTGTTTATGTCAGCGAATATCTTCCCATAGCTAGGATGACATCTCTTGAATTCCTGGATCATTCTTTCATGTGCTTCCGTCTCTCACTTCTAACCTCGGTTAGCTATCTCTTCTTTCTCTACCGCTCCTCTTCCTCCTCTGACTGTTCGGTACTTGACAGCATCATTTCTTTTTTTTAAAAAACTGGGGTATCCTAGTAATTATGGCTGGTAGTGTATGTATATATTGTTTTGGCTCTTAACAGGTAAGGTAATAAAATATTATTTCGAATATGTAATATGAATATATCAATAATTATGAATATTAAAACAGAATAAAATAAACAATCCTAAACAGAAACCAATGGATAAACTTCTACTCCTGGTCAAAAGACGAGAAAAAAATGTGAACAGAGCAATGATGCTTACAAAAATTAGGTAATTGTCAGTAGACTGGAATTAATACAAGCATTTTTTTAACTATTTTACTTCAAGCCCTAGGTATGAATTTACACGAGCTACTAGATTAGCAACTAGGTCCTACCCTTCAACATTGAAACCGATAAAATGTAACGGCAATTTCTACTCTAACAGCTTCTTTTCTCGCATTTACCGCCTGTGGAATTCCCTTCCATATACTTGCTTCCCGACAGCTACAATCTCCAGGAATTTAAATGTAAGGTAAATAGACATCTCCTATCTCACTAACTTGCATCCTTTCTCTCAAGCTCTTTTCTCAATCCACCCTACCCCATCACACCAGTATTCTCATCCTTCTCCTGACACCCCTATAACCTACCCCTCTTTCTCATCAGTTTCCCCCTATGTAACCCCCTGCGCGACAGCGGCAGTAAAACTGCCTTTCTTGGGGTGAAATGATTATAAAAAAAAGCAACGTAATAAAGCCACTGAGACGCAAAAGGGGTTACTGAGTGCAAAAAAAATGATTAAAAGAAAAAGAATATTATTGGTAGAATATGGCGATTATGCATTTTCTCAAAAAATAAATTAATGGATTATTGGTTTGTGGTTACATTCGTCAAAAAATCTTTACATAGCCATCATATTATTATAAAAACAATTTCACGGATGAATGAAAAAAATAATTTAACGCTTTTTTTTTCTTTGGTTTTCTTCTTCAAACCACTCCCCCCTTCTTTACACACCTTTGCTCTTTCCATCCGGTTTACACTTCTCCTTCATCAGTCGTTGTTCAAATAACCCCCGCTCCTTAAATATGCCAGTGATTCGTATCAATAACGCTTATCGCGTTGGCCGGATTCTTATCTCGTCAGAACATCTTGAAACTGGAAATGTTCGTCACCTCCTCCCCAGTGGTATTTTCAAATGAAAAGTTATGAGATGCTGACTCTTGTGCAGTCACACCCGCACATGTCCACACAGGAAGTGAGGGGGGGGGGGGCGTATACAAAAAAACAATCGGAATATAAAGAGAGAAGTCATTCTCAGTTTAATTATCACATCGACATCGCAGACACTATAACATTCATGAATAATGATCAACTTATGTATGACTAGCAGTATAGCCCGGCGTTGTCCGGGTGTAATGAAAGCTTTAAAACTAATCCATGGTCCTGGAGCTCAGACTCAGCCTAAAGAATATTTGAAATAATTGCGACAATTTACCAATCGCACCTAGTGTATATATATATATATATATATATATATATATATACAAGCAGTATAGCCCGGCATTGCTCGGGTGTAATGAAAGCTTTAAAACTAATCCATGGTCCTGGAGCTCAGACTCTTTGGACGTTGACACGAAAGACTAAAAAGCAATAGTTGTTTCCAGTTAAAGCGAAACCGTAGACTGAAAGAAAAATGAATGGATGTTAGTCAAATTTTGATTTCCTCGTATCGATATCAAATTTTCTGCAAGAACTGCAACATTGAAACTTCAGAAAATCGTTTTTTGTCTTTTCTATGAGTGTATCAAATTTGATTAAAATCAGATAACTCCTTCTATAAACCGATTTTTTCGATTATCGATTTTCGATATTTATCGGGGATACCTCGACACAAAACCTAGCTAAGAACACTCGCAGATGCTTATTGTACAACTGTGTAAATTTTCAAGAAAATCGGTTCAGCTATTTCGGAGTTTATAGGTAACGGACACACACACACAGACAAAGTTCCATTTATAAATAAGTTTAGATTAGATTTACACATGCACACATTAACCTACTGCCTGCTTCTTAACCACTTAATTTTGAACGATGTTGTAACAATACAGAGTGTCCATAATGTTCGTGTGCACTTCAACAAATTTATAACTTTAATTTCATGATACAGTGTTTCAAATAATAATAATACAGCATTTCAACAAGATGGAGCTCCTTGTCACTTTGCTCTGCGTGTTAGACAGTTTCTAAATCAAGAATTTCCTAACAGATGGATCGAAAGGGATGGACCATTTAACAGTTTCTAACAGTCAACAATCTAACCAGTTAACAGTTTCTAAATCAAGAATTTCCTAACAGATGGATCGAAAGGGATGGACCATTTAACAGTTTCTAACAGTTAACAATCTAACCAGTTAACAGTTTCTAAATCAAGAATTTCCTAACAGATGGATCGAAAGGGATGGACCATTTTATTGGCCTCCACCTTTGCCAGATTTGACTCCATTAGATTTTTTTATGGGGACATGAGAAAACAATTGTGTATGCAACCAAACTTAGTTCATTAGAAGATTTGAAGACTAAAGTAACTAATGTGATTTCAGGCATTGCTGTAAATCAATTGGCAAATGTTTTCCGTGAACTGCAAAATCATATTACCCTTTGTATTGCTAATGGTGGAAGACACGTGGAAACTTAAATAAAATTTCAATAAAACCTTAAAAAATATAGATTTACTTCATTCTAATCCTTATCCGAAGGCGAATTGGCATGGCAAAGGACACGTTCCAGAAGTTGAGTAGAGTATTAAGGAACAGGACAATTTCACTAGAAACAAAGAAGAGAGAACTGAATTGCTATGTGATGTCAGTTCTTCAATATGGCCGTGAATGCTGGACAATATCATCAAAGATGAAGGAAAACTGAAAGCAATTGAAATGTGGTTCTACAGAAGGATGCTGCGGATATAATGTGAGCAATGATGAGGTTTTGGAAAGGGAAAGGAAATAAATACTGAGCATCAGGAAGAGACAGCGAAAGTTCCTGGGACATGCAACGAGGAAAGAGGGCCTTGGAAAACCTGATACTAACAGGCCAGATAGAGGGGAAAAGAGACGGGAAAGCAACGGATATTTGAAGGACCTGATCAGGTGCATGACGAACGAGGGTTGCGTAGTGTAACAGAAGAAAGCGTTCTAACAGCCACCAGGGATAGGGAGATGTGAAAAGCCATGATCACCTACGTCCTGAAAGGACAGGGCACATAGAAGAAGAAGAAGAAGAAGAAGAAGAAGAAGAAGAAGAAGAAGAAGAAGGGCAGTGACTCTCAACCGACACGATTGTCTTAAGTCTGTCGTGAAATATTGTCACCGCATACATATATATATATGTGTGTGTAGAAGTAATAATAGTAAAGCGATAGTATTTGAATAAATGAATAAGTATTAATTTTTTTTCAAATAATGCTTTTTATTATTCATCGATTATATTATTTTTAAAATTTTGTTTTAATATTCATTTTTAAAAAGGATGTTCATTTTTTTTAATTTAACAGTTTAAAATTTTCCTTTATTTAAATAAATATTTTTGAAATTAATATATTTTCATCATTTAATTGCATTCAACGTTCTTTGTTTAATTCAGACTTTACCCTTTAAAAATTTTGCTAAATGCGACGTGATATTTTTATTTGCTCCTTGGTGTACCGTTGCTAAAAATGATTGAGAAACATAGGCCTGAGGACTATCAATCGAAACTAGTTTAGTTTTCAGTTATTTGCTTGAGGATTGTCACCTTTCAGCAGACGAAGAAGAGTTTAGTAATTATCTAAACACCCTTTTTTATCTTCACGGGAATTTTCACATCCACGGTTTTGATTTCCTTATCGTTAAATGGAACAGAAAGCATTCTTAAAGAAATAGTCATCATAAGGAAGTTAAAATCGGTATAGATTTACAGTTGTCCCTATAAACAAGCAGTAAGGGGGAGATAAACACGGAAACGTTGGAGTCGCCGAACAAAAATAAATCGGAAGTGCGATGATTCTCTTAAAAGATTAAAAAAAAAATAATCCTCCATTTCCGTCATATATATATATATATATATATATATATATATTTTCAAAATGTTCTGTTTTCCTTTTAAGGACGCGATCAAACATTTATTTTTTGTAGTTATTTTCGGATATGTTTAGTTTTTATTCTCATTTGTTTTCTTAACAGTTTCAAGAAGAGGGGAGCAGAGAGGAAGTTTGAAAAAGTTGTACAAAATAGAAGAAAAGCGAAAATAAAATAACAAAAAAGGAAGTGCAATAGATATTGGATTGAGTCAAAACCAAACAAACTTGAAATATCCTTGGTGGAAAGAAAACATACATGTTTCTCGATTCTAATGTATTTCTTTACCACCCATAATGTTCCAACAGATATATATATATATATATATATATATATATATATATATATATATATATATATATAATTTTCCCTGACGAGCTGTTAAGCGAAAGCGTGGAAGGTTGTTAGCTCACCCTTTGATTTTCGTTCCTCTACTTTCGCGTTGGGTACTTCTTGAACTCTGCTTTCGTATTGAGCTCTTTATTGTTAAGGTTTTCGTCTTGGAGGTTTTTTCTTTCTCACGAATGCTTGAATTTTTGTTCAAGTATTTTGTTTGTTTCTTTTATTCTTCCTCTTCTTTTCCCCCTGGGCTAATCCCGGGTGGGTTTCAAGATGTTCTCAGTTGTAGTTTAATTATTGATAATCTTGACAGAATTAGTTTTGTCGATATTGGCATTACATCTGTATCGAGCACTCTTTATAAAAGTAAATGCATCGACAAAAGGTTAATAAACCTACGAGTTCAACAACTTAGTCACAATATATATATATATATATATATATATATATATATATATATACTAGCAGTATAGCCCGGCGTTGCTCAGGTGTAATGAAAGCTTTAAAACTAATCCATGGTCCTGGAGCTCAGACTCTTTGGACATTGGCACGAAAGACTAAAAAGCAATAGTTGTTTCCAGTTAAAGCGAAACCGTAGACTGAAAGAAAATTGAATAGATGTAAGTTAACTTTTCATTTCCTGGTATCGATATCAAATTTTCTGCACTATTGTAAGAACTGCAACATTGAAACTTCTGAATATCATTTCTTATGTCTTTGTCTATGAGTGTATAAAATTTGATTAAAATCGGACCACTCCTTCTATAACCCGATTTTTTCGATTATAGATTTTCGATATTTATCGGGGGTACCTCGACACAAAACCTAGATAAGAACATTCGCAGACGCTTATAGTACAACTGTGTAAATTTTCAAGAAAATCGGTTCAGCCGTTTCGGAGTCTATAGGCAACGGATACACACACACAGACACACACACACAGACAAAGTTCCATTTATAAATAAGTTTAGATATAAAGGGAGAAAAACCGTTTCATTTTGAAGTAACGGTAAGCGAGTTCAGTCCTGGTTGACCACTACTACTGAGTAATTAGGTCTATTCTCATTGTGCGCTCCATACAAGATTCGACATTAAACATCTTAACAGGTGTTGACATTTCGTAAAACCAACCAACCAACCAACAATACACAGAATGATACAAAATAGATAAACAGTAATGAAAAAAAATATGTATGAACAAAACGTATTGATTATACAAACATATCAATAATAAATATATCAATAATAAACATATCAATCCCTCAAATATTCAAACTGTTTACCCCCCCCCCATGATTCACACAACTCCTCCAAATCACTCTCTCCAAATTTCTTTACACTTTATGGGTGGTGTGAGTTGAAGTTGAGGTATTGTCCGGTGAATGTTGACTTGTGGTAAACGAATGTCTTGAAAACGCTCTCTGTTCGAGATGTACATCCAGGAATGCTAGTTTGTTGTCATTCTCTTTTTCCACTGTTAACTGTATCGATGATCTTATTGAGTTTACATGGTTCAGTAATGTCTGGACCTCTTCTTGGTATGGCCAGAGTATGAATGTGCATTTATCGTATCTCACCCATACAGTTGGCTTTAGTGTTGTGGATTCTAATGTCATCTTTTCGGAGTATTCCATGTATATGGTCGCCAATGATGGTGATAATGCCGAGCCCATTGTTAAGCCTTCATCCTTCTGATTTAGTGGATTGAAAAAAAAAGCCCTGAGAATTGAAGACACCATAGTAGTATCTTCACGAAACTTCGAAGTCGGCATGACTCTGATCAGCTCAGTGAAAAAATTCAACACAGTAATCATATTAAGGCTCTATCTTTATCTCGATATAGAGCACTTTATGGCAAAAAACCTGTTTGCTCAAATATTTTATCAGTAAACCACTGTAAAAACAAGAATCTTGACACTAAGCAAATATATATATATATATATATATATATTGTGGGTATTTGGTGAACAATCTCTATTTTATGTAGATCTCATTAAAAATGACATACAAGGTATTAACATTAATATAAAAAGACATGAAAAATTAGAAGTATTACAAACTAATGGGTTGGAAGTTTACTGTTTGTAGTGATTTGCTTTATTAAGAGCGCTTGATACTTAGTAGAGCATTATATATGGTCATATTTATTTAAAAGTTTATAATAAAAATATAACCATATATTTATACCGTTTGTCCGCGAACTGCTTAATGCAACCTATACAATTGTCATCTTTGATAATGGCTGATGTAAGCCGAAAGTTCAGAAAGGATTAAATAAAAGACATGTATCAATATTGTTATTTTCTTTCCTCTTTTAACGATAAAGCTATTAATCTTATCAAATGATATGAAAATAATTGACATAAAATAAATATATATGTATATATAATGGATGCATGAATGGATGGATAACCACACATCTCCGCGAATGTTTTTCTACTAGAGCAGCTAGCCAATCCCTCTTGAAGACGTTTGCTCAAGTAAATTTGTATTTGTTAAATACCCAAATATCCCATCTGTGATTTTTACTGCAGTTATACTGAGTGGACCTTCATTATAATTTCTCTGAGAGAGCGCGTTATTTAACGTGATCAACACTCAGAACAAGGCCTGCACGATCAAACGCTCGGTCATGATAACTTGTGTCTGAATGCTAGAACAACCATTGACTACTCACAAAGAGCACCATCTAAATTCACAAGACTTGGGTCAACCCGTGGTATGGTTTTCAAGCAATTTCCAAAGGTGCCGCACGCTTAGATCGCCTTCTCCAGACCGATAGCACCAAGAAGCCACTTATATATATATATATATATATATATATATATATATATATATATATATATATATATATCCGATTGCTTTTAGTCAGGCTTGAAACCTGACCGACTATGATCGCTCGGTAGAAGAAGGCAAACTTTTAGCTTGTAATATACAATGTAAACATAGGCCAAAGAGTGTACTAATTTATTACTGAATAAACGACGCGTAGATGCAGGAGTAGTTACTGTTTTTTCAAAACCTACTTTTCTTGCAGTGTGCTTAATCAGGGTGTAAAAGAAATGTATTAAAAAGAAGTTATGTTTAATTTTTCCTATTTTCTATTAAACAAGTTATTTTGAAACTACTCATTATTTTTTTATCCTTGACTTTTTTCTTGTTCCCCACTTTCGAACTGATAAATCTAATGTTATTTTGCAAGACACTTTTTAGGAACAAATACAAGCTGCTTGGCAGGAGACACTTTTAGATACACTGAAGAAGCTTGAGATGTCAATGCCTGATAGAATGAAGGCTGTGATCAAAGCAAAAAGCTAATATACTAAATATTAAATTTATTTTGTAACAAGTATTTTTTCTTGTTAAAGCATTTGTTGAGTCAATGAAATAAAATTACTTCAATTAAATTGCTTATTTTATGTCAATATCTAAACTTATTTATAAATGGAACATTGTCTGTGTGTGTATGTGTGTGTGTGTGTGTGTGTGTGTGTGTGTGTGTGTCTGTCTGTCTGTGTGTCTGTGTCCGTTACCTATAGACTCCGAAACGGCTGAACCGATTTTCTTGAAAATTTACACAGTTGTACTATAAGCGTCTGCGAGTGTTCTTAGCTGGGTTTTGTGTCGAGGAACCCCGATACATATCGAAAATCGATAATCGAAAAAATCGGGTTATAGAAGGAGTGGTTCAATTTTAATCAAATTTGATACACTCATAGACAAAGACATAAGAAACGATTTTCAGAAGTTTCAATGTTGCAGTTCTTACAATAGTGCAGAAAATCGATAATATATATATATATATAAGGCAAGTTGTTTGTGTGTGTGTCTGTTTATCTGCCTGTATGTCTGTATTTTTTCAGCCCTTTTAGTTTTTGCTTCTGGCTTGGCTCTAAGTAGGTATAATTGTAGCTCTTAGTCTCAGCCATGATACCATTTACTCAGAGAACTTATTTAGCCTTCAATATTCAGTTTACGAGGAAAAAACTTATTTGATATCGATACCAGGAAATCAAAATTTTACTTACATCCATTTATTTTTCTTTCAGTGTACGGTTTCGCTTTAACTGGAAACAACTATTGCTTTTTAGTCTTTCGTGCCAACGTCTAAAGAGTCTGAGCTCCAGGACCATGGATTAGTTTTAAAGTTTTCATTACACCCGAGCAACGCCGGGCTATACTGCTAGTACCTCATCAAAGATAAAATAGTTCTTGTCCTAATAATATTCTTTATAATGGGAGAATATGATATATAAATTTTTATATATGAGATCAATGTCAGGAACAATAGAGACAAAAAATTCAATTATTTGCGTTATGCATTTTTTACTTTAGAATCTTGTCGAGCTAAAGTAATGCTTTTGCTGATGTAATTATATATATATGTAGGAACGCTGAACGTTTTTAATTTAGTATCGTTTTATATTAACTATGCCATTTCAGACTGCAGACTGCAAAATTCTTCTTAGTTTTCAGCAGAGTTTGAAAGTTCGAAATGGCTTCATTAAGATTCTTGGGTTTCTCCCGTGAGACGGCTTTAACATCACAATGAGAAAACTAGTTCTGATTTTTTTCTGTTTCACGGTAAGAATTTTCTTAGATAAGGTCCAATTTTTAACCTTGGAAGCGTTATAACCGAAGACGGAAAATGCGACACAGAGATTAGAAGGCGAATTGGCATGGCGAAGGAAGCATTCCAGAAATTGAGTAAAGTATTAAGAAACAGGACAATTTTGCTAGAAACTAAGAAGAGAGCACTGGATTGCTACGTGCTGTCCGTCCTTCAGTATGTCAGTGAATGCTGGACAATACCATCAAAGATGAAAGAAAAACTTGAAGCAACTGAAATGTGGTTCTACAGAAGGATGCTTCGAATATCATGGATGGAGCATGTGAACAATGATGAGGTCTTGGAAATGATGGAAACAAAAAGGAAATTCGACTATTGTACCCTCGGGTTTTCTTCAGCTGACTGTGGATCCCCTTAGAAAATTTCGAACTAACCCTTAATCTATGGTGTAACTAGTTCCTCTTTATATGTCCAGTAAATTAATATATGTATAATTATATATATATATATATATATATATATATATATATATATATAAAATGTATAATTATATATATATATATATAGAGATATATATATATGTAAAATGTATAATTATATATATATATATATATATATATATAATGTATAGTGAGATATATATATATATATATATATATATATATATATAATGTATACTAGCTGTTTCTTTATGATGCTCAGTATATAAAGAAACCGCTGAAGTTCCTGGGACACGCACTGAGGAAGGAGAGCTTGGAGAATCTGATACTAACAGGCCAGAGAGGTGGAAAAAGAGACAGGAGAAAGCAACGGATAACATATTTGAAGGACCTAATCAGGTGGATGACGGAACGAGGATTGCAGGGTGTAACAGGAGAAGGCGTGCTCAGAGCCACCAGGGATAGGGAAAAGTGGAAGGCCATGATCGCCTACGTCCTGAAGGGACAAGGCACATAGAAGAAGAAGATAGACTAAAAGACGCAGTTATACAGAAACTCTAAATAGCTGTTCACGAGAAGCATATAGCAGGCATTCTTTTATAATCTTTTCATCACAAAAAAGCAATAACGCCTCTAAGACACTAAGAACTGGCTTTACGAAGTAAATATTACTATGAACGTTTCATTTAAATGTATGAAGAATATATGTAGCAGGAAAGAAACAAAACCGGAAGAGAAAAAAAAACTATTAGAATAGAATTTACAGTTATATCAACCGTAAAATTATGAGACCTAAGTGTCAATCTATTCGAACTCTTGAATTCATATGGTCGAGGTACCAAAGAGGAAAGCTTATTAAAACAATTGTCATAAAATATTTATATAATAAAACAGAGGTAAGCCATGTGACAGTGATGGAAAAGTAACTGAATTCGAGATACCAGGTTCTGGCCGATTATATTCCGGGTATTTCTTTGTTTTGTCTACAATCTCGAGATATATACCCAGAACACCAGACCAAATATGGCAGCAACATTCAATGCACAGACGAATGGTAGACTTCTAAATGTGTAAGAGAGATTCTGATGAATCAATTGATTCAACGTAATCCCCCACTTCATGTCAGTTCTTAATTGTACTTATCGAGACATTCACACTGGGCGGGTTGAGCCAGCTTTTCTCTAGAAGAAGTTTAATGGGAAGTTTTTGGCTCTAACAATCGCATGTGGTGTGAAGATTGTCAACTCTTACTGCGATAAACTGGTTGCCAACCAAGGCTATAGAACCCAGTCTGTCTTGCCATTTATCTGTGGGTGAGGAAACGAAATGGATTCATGCCTTTCCCAAAGTGAATGTAATGAATTTGACTGGAATCAGAATTCAGCTGTCCGAGTCGATATCTATTACTCCAACGTTCCTCCATATATTTCATGCCAATAGAAAACATAAAACCAAGAAAGCACATTGCGTTGCTCTCCTGGAGGTATCCATTAGTCATTAGGAAAGGAGAAAGTGTTCCTTATGATGTTTACATGATCACGGTTCCGTTTTGGATACGCTAAAATTTACGAGCCTCTCCTTGTCCTAGTCAGCAACTAATTGGTGAGCATTTTCAACAGCAGATGCCAGTTTTACACAGAATTAAATAACTGAGCCAACAGCATAAATAACTAGTCGGAAACTGATGACGTCATTAATAAATATAGGAAACAGCGTAGGTACTAGAATAGTCAGTCAGTCAGTTAAGTGCCATACGTTAAACACGCTTGGGCGATCATGTCTCGAAAGAGACATGACTGACTGAGCAGAAGATTATCCCACAGTAGGTTTCCATTACTTTCTGCGGTAGACTGGTTGCCAGCCAAGGCTATAGAACCCAATCTGTCTTGTTATTTAACCCATAACACTGGAAGAAAGAGACGGATTAATACCTTTCCCAAGGGTATTTGCGCGTAAGTGAATGCAATGAATTCAACTGGAATTCGAACTCGGTTCCCTGATTTCTCGTTCCGAGACGATATTCACTGCACCAGAACGCACATCCTAAAGAATAGACACCTGCATTAATTTGAAATAATCTTCATTGCAGGATTGTAAAGAGCGATTTGATCAAGTAAATTATTCGTCCAGAGATATCATAGCCCTTGAGCTAGTGGGGAAGACCAGCATGCCAATACTTGTCATACGCCTTCTATGTATCTAAAGTAACAGTCAGAGCCTCGTTGTTCTTATCTAAAGCCTGATAAATAAATTCCTAATTACCATTAACACATCGGCGGTAGAGCTACAAAAAATGTGTATTCGAAAGAATGCCGTGTGAAGTGAGATGTTTAATCAATACGACGTTGATTAAAACTTTTTAGTCCTAGGTACGACGTTAAACTGCATCCGACAGCAAGGCCACTGATTGGGAGGTTGTGAGGTGCATGGACCCACCCTTTAATTGCTGTTGTTCCCAGGTCCACTCTGACCCTGAGTGATAACACCTGTTAGGGTCCCAGACAAATAGTTAACCCCTCAAAGTGGGGCCAAAACACTATGAAAGTATAAAGACAGACTTTTATAGAAATATATACATAAAAAAGACATTTATAAAAAAAATACGCTTTTGAAGGAAAAATTTTACCAATAATATATTTTTGAAGAAAAAATTATTACCATAACACATTTTTGAAGGAAAAAAAATTATTACCAGCCATATATTTTTAAATACAAAACTATAAGTCATCTTCAGTTTTCTAAAATAAAAAAATAAAACAATTTCATCAAAAAAGAAAAAAAAACTTTAGTTTGTCCACGTCGGGTCAAATAAATAGTTTGATAATTCAAATAAGCGAAGAAATTAATTAGAGTTATGCTTGATTTGTTTTTAAGATTTTAATTGAAATAAACAGATGTTCGATTATCAGAGAACCCAATTAACCGAAATATTTTCTATCTGAATTTATAATATGAGAAAATATCATTATGTTCATTCAAACTATTGTCCATAACTTTTTTTGTTATCATCACACTTCGGTTATTGTGCCCTCATTGTTTCTTCAGGTGAGTGTCGATCACCTTAGAAAATTTCGAACTGTCCAGTAAATTAATACCTAGTTCAGTTCGAAATTCCTCGAAGTTTACACTGACCAGCAAATATCTGAAGGAGGCCAGAAAACACAATGACCGAAACGTTATGATACCAACAACAATGACGTTGATATTAGTCTGACTGTAAAAAGCATGAAGACTTGGTATCTGTTATATAGATGGATCGATGCAATAACCTTTGTTTTCAGTCGGCGTAAAAATTGTAAATAATTATGTTTTTTCTTTGTGTGTGTGTGTTTCTTTTTTTTTTTTTAATTAGGGTGGAATTTGTAAAATCACAGTTATTAACGGTCTTGCTTCTGTGTATTACAAGAATGGCCATAATTTTGTTTTTGAAAATACGACCCTAATTAAAAAAAATATCATAATTTTTTGGTCAATAATACTTCGCGGGAGTCCTGATTAAAAATTTGCCACGCACATCAAAAACACGATATTACATCACCCACTTTTATTAAAACTAATCTTAAAGAATCTAATGTTTGCTTAACTACTGCGGCCGGCGATGACGTAAAGACGACCCCAAAATCAACTAGCTGATAACCATCAAGCATAAATAATGCCTACTAGACACAGACACAGACACAGACAGACAGACACACACACACACACAAACAAAAAAAAATCATTATCATCCGAAACAAAGAATATGATATACTTACGCACATAAATTATACACACAAACGCTGCTTGACTATTCAAACGCAGAAGAAATCTGCTTAACCAATGAAAATCAAACAGTAAAAAATGAAAATTAAAATACCAAAAGATTTTTTTCTTTATCACATTTTCCGATGAAGTTTTAATGAAAGCAACATCTTTTTTATAAACGTTTTCTGGTTGTTCTTTACATTCTCATTCTGTCAGATATCGATCCTTATTTGATATCATATTGATTATTTGATCATATATATATATATATATATATATATATATATATATATATATATTGATTATTTGATCATATATATATATATATATATATATATTGATTATTTGATCATATATATATATATTATTATTTGATTATTTGATCATATATATATATATATATATATATATATATATATATATATTATTATTTGATCATATATATATATATGTAAAATCGTATGAAAGGTGGAAAAAATTTACTTATAACAGGTTACGTACTTCAGAACATCATCGGACTAAATTTGTAATGTTAGTACAAATCTCTCTCTCTCTCTCTCTCTCTCTCTCTCTCTCTCTCTCTTACACACACATGCAAACACACAAACATACACATATATATAGTAACAAACTAAATTAAATGTTCCCTTATATGTGCTTCATATGATAAGGTCATATATATTTTACGTTATTGATTTTTTATTGTTATTAATGCTCTATCTCTTGATACTGACTATTATAATTACAAAGACTGATCACCTGAAAGGCATTATTTGCCAAAAATAACCTATTCAACAAGTTTCTTTTTTTGTTATATATATATATATATATATATATATATATATATATGTATGTGTGTGTCTTCACTTATATGTAAACATATATATATGCATATATATATTTGTGTGTGTGTGTGTGTGTGTGTGTGTGTGTGTGTGTGTGTGTGTGTGTGCAAACGTGTATATTATCTGACCTTCTAATCCGCACTGTGCAGGTTCCCCGCCATAGTGTAACTATGTTTGGGTTGCAAAAGATTTTTCTATATGGATTATACCAACATACATAAAAATTTTGCCAGTTACTTGAGAGGGAAAATGCAACTCATTCCAGTTAGAAATAGATTTTATTTTCGCGGCAAATCAAATCTAAAAATTAAGTAAAATTGATTCTACAAAAACACTTATGTCGTCAAGGGAGGATTATTTGATATTTCCCCACACAATCTGATGACTCAATAATTGATAACTTTAAGTAAATTTAAATTAATTTTTCTTTTCTGCATTTTCAATTGCGATTATTAATAAATCTTCTGTTCTGTCGATGTCTTTTGGATTATATTTTACGCCTTTGAATGCACACATTCACTCTTATATATATATATATATATATATATATATATATATATATATATAAAACTGAAAATGTATCTTTAAACACGTCTCGAAAAACCCACCAAGTATAAACGCGGAGGGGGAAAAATGATAACAAAAAAAGAAACGAACTAAGCACTTGAACATTAGTCAAAGTACTAGCCGAAAGAAAAAAAAACCAGAGACGAGGAACCTAACACGTAAAGCGCTTAATACAATAGCTGAGAAAATAAATAAGTAAATAAGAGCCAACTTGCCCTGATGATCCATTACGTGAAACCTAAACCTAGGTAGGTCCGTTGGCTCTAGGTTAGCTGGTTATATATATATATATATATATATATATATATATATATATATGTGTGTGTGTGTGTGTGTGTGTGTGTGTGTGTGTGTGTGTGTGTGTGTATGTATGCATATATGTATGTATGTATGAATTTGGTCTGACGTGCGGTGGGAGCCGCGAAATATGATATACCCATGAATTTGTAAAAATATCCAACTTTAGTTTCTTGATTATAATAATCTGTTAAATTTAACAATACATTTTAGCATTGAGTTGTATTTGGAGTTAGTCTCCGTTGGAATTTACCTTACCAAATATCAGGGATTCTACTTTATATATATATATATATATATATATATATATATATATATATATATGAAATTTTTGGGTAACCTTATATATATATATATATATATATATATATATATATATATATATATAAAGTTACCCAAAACGTTCTGTCCGGTTTAATTAGTCATTGAATGAAGTTGAAATATAAATGCTTATAGCATTTTTTTTCAAATTGTGACAGCCGGAAGTAGGAACATCAGATGTTATAAAAAACACACGCATCGTGCCCGGCCATCAGTTATAAGCCAAACAGCTGTGAGAAATATGAAAGCGTCTAAAGATCTCTGTCGGGACTGTTTGCTTTACGAATTCAAAGTGGGCTTATCAGCAGCTGCATCAAGTCGCTGCATATGTCAAGCGTTTGGGGATAGTGCTGTAAATGAACGTACTGTAAGGCGTTGGTTTCGAAAATTCAAGTCGGGAGATTTGGCTCTCCATGATGAGCCTTGCAGTGGACGACCACAGGTCTTGAATGACGGCGCCCTGAAGGCGGCTATTGAAGAGGACAGTAGTCTAATGTATGGTGAACTTGCAAGACAGTTCAACGTTTCCGATGAAACAGACTTCACCTGCACCGCCTAGGTAAGACGTACAAACTGAGCAAGTGGGTTCCGCAAACGCTGTTGGGGTCCACAAGGGACAACGAGTGTCAGCCTGCGTATCGCTGTTTTCTCGCCACCGTACCGCATCCTTATTCAATCGAGTGTTTATCAGTGATGAAAAATGAATTCTGTACGAAACATCCAAGCGTTCCAGACATTGGTTGTTTTCTCAGGATGCTGTCCCTCACACCGCAAGACCGCCTATGCGCCCTCGCAAGTTTATGCTTTGTGTCTGGTGGACAGGTCGTCAAGTGGTTCATTATGAACTGCTAACAACGGACCAAACGGTCACTGGAGACCTATACTGGCAGCAATTGAAACGTGTGCAGCAGGCATTGCGCCAGGAGCCAGCACTGGTGAATAGCAAAAGTGTGCTTTTCCTCCATGACAACGTCAAGCCGCATGTCGCGCGAGTGGTCAGGGATACCATACAGTAACTTGAGTGGGAGACTTTGTGCCATCTACCTTATTCACCTGACTTTGCACCATCCGATTACCATCTCTTCCACTCCCTGGATAATCATCTTCGTGGGAAACCGTGATGTAATATGATATTAATATAGTGTCATTGACAAGAAATCAATCATATATATATATATAAACTATAAACTATATATATATATATATATATGAAATATGAAATATATGAAATATATATGAAATATGTATATATATATATATATATATATATATATAAACTGTATATATATATATATATATATATATATAAACTCCGTTTAGTATAGTCTTACATAAAAACATTGAAGACACAAGGACGCGCAGCTGCATTATCTTGGAAGAGCCCATTAATCTTTGTAGCGCCTTTTTTACGAGTTTTTACTTATACCATAAGAAATTTTATAAAGACAGGGAGATATCATGGACGTAAATCTAAAAAGATTCTGTGATTAGTGCACTTTAAATACATTTTCATCTGAATAAATTAATTTCCCTTTTCACTAAAACTATAATTTTAATTATGCATATAGATGTAGTAAAGAAATCCACTTTCTTGAAAGTAACTGAGAAAATTAAGCTCTAGAACATTTGTTGTAAATTCGTTGAATCAGTGGGGAATGGTACTAAACGTCATTCATGATTGCCAGTAGGAATGACAGGATTTTTGCCGAATTATAAAATAATATCTTGGTCGGTGTGGAATTTTGCCAAGAAGTGTATTTTGCACTTTGCGACGCACGGAGATGTTGCTGGATACGAAACACACATCTCGAGATGTATTATGTTTTGAATAACGTGAGTCAAAGAAAGGGACTGAGTGCATCGGAAGTTCCAGGTATCAGGAGGTAACAATTTAAGTGATGTCAGCTCTCACAGAGAGTCAGTTTAGAGAGATGAGTCAAGCAGTTGCAAACAGCAGTCGAGTCATCAACTCGTGCATGTGCCTATCGCCAATTAAACCCTACTCCGCACCACATGTCACTGAAGAAAAGAGAATAGAAATATAAAAAATATTGAAAATTTTTTATATCTGTATCGGCGTTTATTTTTTTTTTGTTTTTTTTTTCTTTCTTTTTTTATCAATAAAGCCGAGAAGATCTTCAATTTTGGGTTCAATCTATTCTTTCTCTAACTGATATGCAACACATTCATCCTGGAGGAAAGAAGTGCGTAAAGGCAAGAGGGGCTTTAAACAGAATCATGTTGACCATGAAAATCTCAAGAGATATATTCATAAAGGTCTTTATATTAATCTTACTGAGAATATTGACGTGGAGTATGATCTAACAGGTAATGAATGTAGTAGCGTTTGACGTCTTCTTCTTCTTCTTCTTCTTCTTCTTCTTCTTCTTCTTCTTCTTCTTCTGCCGTGTTCTTTAAGGACGTAGGCGATCATGGACTTTCACTTGGCTTTGTCTCTTAAAGTTGGTTTTAAATCGATGACAGAGGACTGAGAGTAGTCATTCACTACATGTTATACAGCATGTCTACTTGCAGCATAGAAAATAATATGTCTTTTGTGGGACTAATACGTAATATATACCAAAATATAACTAACACCGACTGAAAAAGGTTCCAAAAGTTACCACATCTATTCAAGAGCCCGTAAATCCATAGGAGGGCTACAAAGCCACCTCAATTCTACACATATTTGAAGATAAATCTATCGATGGCAGGACTTTATATTGAGCTGCAGCAGCTATCACGTGTGCAAACGGTCCTGAGGGAGCGATCAAAGCATGCAGCACCTTTGGAAAGTACCTGGAAACTATACCACGTGTTGACCCAAGTCTTGTGAATAAAATTTGGTAGACAGCTTCCTTTGAAAGACTATCGATGGCTGTGCTAGCGCGAAGTCACAAGTCATCGTGACAGAGTGTATGAGCTTGCCGTCCTTGTGCAGATTGTTGATCTCGCTAGTTAACTCGCTTTCTCTCAGAAACTGTAACTAAGGTCTGCTCAGCATAGTTGCAGTATAAACCAAAGGTGGGCTCTGTGGGTGTTGAACAAACACAAGTGTGCCTGAGCAGGCGTCTGCAACAAGAATTAGCTAACCGCACTGGTAGAGGAGTATACTCGAATACGAATGGCCAGCCATTATGTGTATGGTGCCACATGTTTCAACCAAAAAAATGTCTACAAGGGGGCTAAATTGTTTAAAGAAGGGCAGAGCAATGTTGAAGACAGGCTTGAGGGGCCTACAGAAGTGAGATATCCTGAGGTGATCGAATCAGTCAATGACCTCATTCAGTCTGACAGAAAGGTGACAGTGGATGACACTGCAAGGACTTTAAGCCTATCTGTTGGGACAGCACGCAAAATTGTCCATGATGGCCTTGCCTACTCGAATCAAGACAACACAAGGCCTCACACAGCAGCCCAAACGGTCAACAAGCTGGGCTGGGAACTGCTCCCTCATTCCCTTTACAACCCAGACCTTGCCTCTTCAGACTTTCATCTGTTTGGTCCCTTGAAAGCGTTCACGAGAGGCACGAAGTTTGAAAGTGACGATGAAGTCAAAGTGCTGTGAGCAATTGGCTGAGACATCAGTCCAAAGATTTTTACGCTGAGGGAATGCGGAAGCTTGTGCACACATGGGAAAAGTGTGTGACACTGCTGGGAGATTACGTTGAAAAAAAAAGTAAGCTTAGAAGTCCTTATACCAAAAAAATCACCTTATTTAATGAATGACACTCGTATGTATGTATGTATGTATGTATGTATGTATGTATGTATGTATGTATGTATGTATAAGTTATATAAGCGACAGCAGGATTCCTAAGCAGCCTTTTTATGGAAAGCTTGCCAACTGAAAGAAAGCGCGCCCATAAATCAAAGCAATGTTAAATGGATGGCCTGAAAGAATCACTGAACCTCGCAAGCATCAGCACACATCTTTATAACGTCTTTTGTGTTTAAACTGAAATAATCTAAACTTATTTATAAATGGAACTTTGTCCGTGTGTGTCCTATAGAGTCCGAAGCGGCTGAACAGATTTCCATGAAAATTTACACACTTGTACTATAAGCGTCTGCGAGTGTTCTTAGCTAGATTTTGTGTCGAGGTACCCCCTACAAATATCGAAAATCGATAATCAAAAAAATCGGGTTACAAAAGTAGCAGTCCGATTTTAATCAAATTTGATACACTCATAGACACAAACATAAGAAACGATATTCAGAAGTTTCAAGGTTGTAGTTCTTACAATAGTGCAGTAAATCGATAATATATATATATATATATATATATATATATATATATATATATATATAATTCTGTTTACGACGAAAAAAACTTATTTGATATCGATACCAGGAAATCAAAATTTGACGTACATCCTTTCGTTTTTCTTTCAGTCTACGGTTTCGCTTTAACTGGAAACAACTATTGCTTTTTAGTCTTTCGTGCCAACGTCCAAAGAGTCTGAGCTCCAGGACCATGGATTAGTTTTAAAGCTTTCATTACACCCGAGCAATACTGCTAGTTAGCAAATAAAATAAAGTATTTTAAAGAAACAATTTAAATTTGCTCATCTTGTCGTCGACGATAGTGATTTAGTTGATACAAATGACGACAGTTTCTTTATTTTAATCATTTCACCCCAAGCAAAGCGATAATGTAACTAAAACGCAAAGGGCTATTTAGAGTAAAATACATGAAAATAATTTAGATTTTACAAGGAAGCGAAAACTCAATCCTGAACAGCGATAAACCCCTACTCCTCTTCACAACCAGAGAGTAGTGTCAACCGGGCGATAGGTGTACCTATCTACTCCTTTTTGTGGAGAGGAAAAAATAATAGCAAACATTTCACAGTTTAGGTGGAGATGTTAGAAGTATAGAGTTGAAGTGAACTTTAAAAGTTACAGGAAACCAAGTCCTAAACAGGAAACAAAAATAAATCTCTACTGTTCAAAAGACTAGGATGGAATATGAACCGGACGAAATGTTTTAACTTAAGTTTTTCAAGTACTGAAGATTATTTTCAGTTTCTTACATTTGTTGGAGTAATTCTGAAATCATAAATTTTCAATTCATTTACGGTGGACACACACACACACACACACACACACATATATATATATATATATATATATATATTATTACCATCATTATTAACTACCTGTTGAGACATTGTTCTTTCAATGTCGAAACAAAATGTACAATTTTGTAGTAGTTTGTACATATTCTAAAGTAATAATACATACATATATATATATATCATTAAATATTTTTCATTTGTAAACGGGTTATTACGCGACCCAGGTGTCTTCAATCAATTGAAAATCGCCTGAAGACACCTGGGTCGCGTAATAAACCGTTTACAAATGAAAAATATTTAATGATATTGATATAATATAATGATTTAATGATTAATGATATATATATTGATTGTTTATTTACTTAATTTTTTGTCATAATAAAATTAGACTAGTGCACATTTTTTATTAAAATGTGTTCCATACAATTATATTATAGAACTTTTGATTATTTTTTATTTGTAAACGAGTTATTACGCGACCCAGGTTTCTAACTTGAGTGGTGTCTTCCGAACATTGAAACATGGGTAGCAAGTTGTGTGTGTTCCGTTCTTTGACATATATATATATATATATGCAGTGGACAGCCCGGAACTGCCACACACACACGTACAGCCACACACACACGTACAGCCACACGAACACGTACAGCAGCAGTGGACAGCAGCAGTGGACAGCAGCAGTGGACAACCCGGAACAACCATTCATAGAGAAGCCGTGAAGAGACCCGGACAGACAAAAGCTTCTCTGCCATTCTGAAGATGAGATTGTGATCTCGAAATATTAATGTCTAATAAATAGGTAATACCCAAACACTTCTTTACCGTCCCTTATTATACTCAACGTATTGTGACAGCCTTCAAGCCTTCAAGACATAACCCATATATATATATATATATATATATATATATATATATATATATATATATATAAGTGTGTGTGTGTGTGTGTGTGTGTGTGTGTGTGTGTGAAAAGTGTATATATCTAAACTTATTTATAAATGGAACTTTGTGTGTGTGTCCGTTACCTATAGACTCCGAAACGGCTGAACCGATTTTCTTGAAAATTTACACAGTTGTACTATAAGTGTCTGCGAGTGTTCTTAGCTAGGTTTTGTGTCGAGGTACACCCGATAAATATCGAAAATCGAAAAAATCGGGTTATAGAAGGAGTGGTCCGATTTTAATCAAATTTCATACACTCATAGACAAAAACATAAAAAACGATATTCAGAAGTTTCAAGGTTGCAGTTCTTACAATAGTGTAGAAAATCGATAATTTATATATATATATATATATATATATATATATATATATATATATATATATAAAAAGCAAGATGTTTATGTGTGTGTATGTTTATCTGCCTGTATCTCTGTATTTGTTTTTTTTTTTTCAGTCCTTTTATTTTAATTTTTGCTTCAGGTTTGGCTCTAAGTAGTTATAATTGTAGCTCTTCGTCTCAGCCATGATACCATTTACTCAGAGGATTTATTTAGCCTTCAAAATTCAGTTTACGACGAAGAAACTTATTTGATATCGATACCAGGAAATCAAAATTTGACTTACATCCATTCATTTTTCTTTCAGTCTACAGTTTCGCTTTAACTGGAAACAACTATTGCTTTTTAGTCTTTCGTGCCAACGTCTAAAGAGTCTGAGCTCCAGGACCATGGATTAGTTTTAAAGCTTTCCTTACACCCAAGCAACACCGGGTTATACTGCTAGTATAATTATAAATATCAATATATATGCAGTTTGTTACATATATTATATTATTTATATATTATAGATAGCAAGAGCGTGAAACCCAGGGTTACAAACTCACACCCATCTATATAGAGATTGATTGATTGATTGATTGATTGATTGATTGATTGATTGATTGATTGGGGGCAAAATGTATGACAAAGTGTTAAAAGTTTCTGTCTGACGGGTTTCGTCTTTTACGACTCGGTTTGTTCACATTGATAGCGACTACACATGCGCACGAACTAGAGACCTTGAGAATTTTAAATTAGAAAAACAATCTTAATATTAGTTTTGGGTATATAATCTAGTCAATTCCATTTGGATTCTTTGTTTCTATAATTGTTGTTATTAAATATCCCACATTAAGATAACAGAAGATCTGCCAAGAACAGTTGAAAAACATGAGAAACTGGACGCACATTTATTTTATATATATATATATATATATATATATATATATATATATATATATATATACACAAATGTAAAAACGTTCCTGTAGTTTTTTTCTTTATTATTTTTTTTCATTCATTTTTTTAAAATCATTTCTTCGTCGAGATAGCTTGATATTTTTTTTTTAATTATTTATTTACAGAATTACTTCCCCTTCCGGAAACACGAAGAAAGTTTTAAATGGTGGTCTTGTTTGTCAACTGTTAACAGATAATACCATCAGTAATGTGCTTGGTTTAGAGCTGAGTTAGTTTATGTGTGGGATGAGATGTTATTTTGCTTCGTTTTGCGACTGAATGCTTTAAATGGAATCTGAGAACGTGTTATATACGTGTGTTTAGCAAGATAAGACAAAATAGCCAACGTTGCTAATAAAGTACGCTTCCGAATATAGCTCGGTAATAGGCGATAAGTGAAACTAGCACGTTGTTTGTTTATGTACGATCATCTGGTGAAATGTATTTATTTCGTAATTTTAATTCACTTATTAAAATAGTAGCTTATTTGTATTTTTAATCTAATTAAGTAATCGTTTTAATGTATTTTGTGCTACTATCTTGAGTAAATAAATTTGGTGAAATAAGAAAACACAAACCCAGGCTCATAAACATCTTATTATGATTCAGCTTGTCCGTTTCTTAGTTAGCTCGACCGTTATGCCCTGCCAATAACTTGTGAATAATAGAATTTTCCCTTTTGATCCTGAGAAGAGACGGAAAAGATATATCAGAGACATTACTTGGTTTCAGTGAGAAAAAGAAGGAAAGAATTGAAGAGATAAGTGAGGTGACTCATTTACATAGGAAGTCACCAATATTATAAATAGCTACAGAGATTACACATGTCGTAGTTGAGTCCATACCACTTCCCGTGAGTTAGTAACACTACACAACAATTTTTTATAGAAATATTTTTTAATAGTATCGCTCCAAGCAAGACATTCTACTGCCACTGTTGTGCAGGGGATTACAAAGGAGGAAAGTTATTAGAAGGAGTGACAGAATAGAGGGGTGTCAGGAAGCGGGTAGAAGAGGGATGAGAATACTGCAGAAATGATATGAGAGCATCAGAGAGAGGATGAAAGTTAATGAAATAGGAGATGACTATTGACTTTACATTTAAATTCTTAGAAATTGTAGCTATCAGGGAGTCAAGTAAATGGAAGGGAATTCCACAGGTGGGAAGTACGAGAAAAGAAGTTGATATAGGAGGCACCAGTGAGCTAAGTTCATCAGAGCAGAAGCCGTGAAAGTATTTGTAGAAGAGACACAGGGAAGCCACACTGCGCCGGTGAAAAAGTGACTATATTCGAGCTGCCGAGTTGGGATCGATCACATTGCAGATTCTTCGTTGAATTTTATCAAGGATCCCTAGAAGCAGGAGCACCCGACTAGATATGGCAGCAGTATTCAATGTACGGCCGGATGGTAGATTTATATATGTGCAGGATTGTTTCAGCCGGGAAAAATTTTCTAGCCCTCCACAGAGAACAGACCTTCTTAGCAGCTGATTTAGCTACGGATTCTATGTAGACATTCCACTTGAGGTCTGTTGCGAGAGTGTTTTACTTTCAGGGAGACTGGCCTGATTAATGCTAATTGGGGTAGGAGCGATTGTCTGTGATGGTTAATAGATAGCATTAAAATTCACGAGCCATTTCTTACCCCAGTCCACCACGGATTGGAGGTCTTTTTCATGATCGGCGGCGAGGTTTGCTTTGTCGAAGAATATACATATTTTTACATGTTACCTCAATTAATTAATTTTATGTACCTTCAAGAAATTAAAATTTCACTGTCTTCATATTTATATTAGTTAAAAGCAGAAATCCTTAGAGAATTTAAACCAATCTGTTTTTGTCAATCAGAAACAACATTTATTGAAAACTAGCAGTATAGTCCGGCGTTACTTGGGTGTAATGAAAGCTTTAAACTAATCCATGGTCCTAGAGCTCAGACTCTTTGGACGTTGGCACGAAAGACTAAAAAACAATAGTTGTTTCCAGTTAAAGCAAAACCGTAAAGTGAAAGAAAAATGAATGGATGTAAGTCAAATTTTGATTTTCTGGTATCAATATCAAATACGTTTTTTCGTCGTAAACTGAATTTTGAAGGCTAAATAAGTTCTCGGAGTAAATGGTATCATGGCTGAGACTAAGAACTACAATTATACCTACTTAAAGCCAAACCCGAAGCAAAATGTAAAATAAAAGGGCTGAAAAAATACAGACATACAAGCAGATAAACAGACACACACACAAACATCTTGCCTTTTATATATATATATATATATATATATATATATATATATATATATATATATATATAATCGATTTACTGCACTATTGTAAGAACTGCAACATTGAAACTTCTGAATATCGTTTCTTATATCTTTGTCTATGAGTGTATCAAATTTGAGTAAAATCAAACCACTCCTTCTATAACCCGATTTTTTCGATTATCGATTTTCGATATTTATCGGGGGTAGCTCGATACAAAACCTAGCTAAGAACACTCTCAGATGCTTATAGTACAACTGTGTAAATTTTCAAGAAAATCGGTTCAGCCGTTTCGGAGTCTATAGGTAACGGACACAAACACACACACACACACACACAGAGACACACACACAGACAGACACACATACACACATACACAGAGACAAAGTTTCATTTATAAATAAGTTTAGATCTACTATGAATCGAAAAAATTAAAAAGCAATAAAGCTAAGACATAATTCAATTTGAAAAAACTTTAACAAGCAAGATATATTAAGGACACTGTCGTCATGAAAAATATTTTCGATGAATAATGAATTTTCGCAAGAATTATTTTCATTTTTTAAATTTCAATTAACATAATTTATTAACCTTAAATCTTTTAAAATTCGGTATTAATTTTACCCTATTATTATTATTATTATTATTATTATTATTATTATTATTATTATTATTATTATATAAAAACTATATTTACAAATCATAACTAGAAAAGCTTAGTAGAAATTCTCAAACACCAATATTTTTGTAGATACGAGTTTTCATAGACGGCAATATCAGAAATAAGAGCGATAGATAGCGTAAATTTAAAGCCAAAATATTTACAATTCAATAAAACATTAGATTACAGAGAATATTTTAGTAATTTTTAAGATTACTGAGTGCTTAAAAATTATATATAAATAGCTACTGACTCGTTAAAAATGCATTGCTGCTATATTTTAAACTAAAAGTAAGTAATATTTGTTTCAAATAGAATTAAATCAGCTAAATAAAGTTTAGAAAACTATATTTTATTTTGGTAGGTATTTCAATAAAAAGAATTACATTGCAATGTGAGGTATAAATGGCGCTAAAATCAAATTTTTTCTACTATGAAACGAATTAAGGTAAAGTTTCAATCCACTGAATCTCAAAGGAACCCCTAATGTAACTTTTTTTAATGAGTTAATTTTTCAACAAAATCAGTTTTTTATTTAAGCGTTTGTTATTAAAATAAGGCCATTTAATGATAGAATTATAAGCCAATGCAACACATAAATCAGGATCGGATCACAATCACAAACAACGATGTTCTCCACAAAAACATGGGGAGGCACCATGACTCGCTACTGACTTCGATGAGCCGGACACCTTGCTCGCATGCCAGAAATCCGTCTATCCAAACAAATCCTCTTCTCAGAGCTCGCATCTTGCAAGAGACCACGTTATCAATTCAAGAATCAGCTAAAAACCACCTATGCTGAGGACAGAAAACGATCCAGTCATTTGGTAGATGGAAGCTGTAAAAATAACCAATCAAAGAAGAGCAGTCCACGAAAAAATAACATCCTTTGAAAACACCAGAAGACAAATAAAAGAGAGGAAAGAGATCAAAGAAAAAATCAGAGCTCTTCATAGTTAATATTGGCCTTAGAAAATGATTTAATATCCATTTCATATGGCCTTAAAATTCCCTTGTAATTTGTCAAATTTCATTATTTTCTTGGGTGTTTGTAACGCCAGAATTCCCTGGTGTATGGGCTTGTTGGGTTCGCTAGAATCTATTCATAACCTGCATTTTGACAGCTGGATTCTCGAATCTATCGTTGCTGGTTGCGAAGGAGCCCCTATCTCTGTTTAAGCTTAAGGACTCAAAAATGTAAGTCGGAGGCTGGAAATAGCATAGACAGAATATGTTAACAAGTAGAACAATAGGAAAAACAAGGAAAACTACGATGAGAAATAAAGTTTCTGGGACAGATAATGAGAAAAATGAAAACATTGACAAGACATAAGAAGGCAATAAAGGCAGAATGAAACGGCGAGTAACACGTCTACGAGAAATTAATGGTAGAGCAGCAACAAAAAGGAATGATCTATCCTAAATTATCTATCCTACATTTCCTCAGGATATGAACTTCTTTTCAAATCTAGGATCAAACATTATCTATCCTACATTTCCTCATAATATGAACTTTTTACTTCTTCTTTTCAATTCGAGGGTCAAACATTATCTATCCTACATATCCTCATACTATGCACTTCTTTTATGCCCTTACAACAAAGTCATTCAGTTACAGGGCTGAAAAAATAATTAATTCCCACAAGGCTGTGTAAAAGCTTTCGAACTCTGTTTAGGCTGAAAAGTGAAGAATGGATAGATTCAGCCCAAATATAGGAGGGTGCTCAATAGGTATGTCCTTGTGTCGGAACTGAACTAATTTTATTAAATATTGCCTTTTTTAATAAAAAAAACAAAGATTTGAAAGTAAAAAGAAGTGAAAGTTGCTGATGTAATTGAGCTCAAAACAAGAATGAAAAATGGTAAGTAGAGGGGGGATGGTGAGTGGAAGCGGCAATAAAGCCAGGAAGAAAATTTAAGAAAGACTATAAAGTGTGGATATAACGGAAGAATGTGTTGTGAGGGAAAAAAAGTTTGGACACGTTCTGCACAAAGAAGTGGAAAGAAGAACTGAGAAATTAAGAAAAGACAATCTTGTTGGCGGAGAGACAAAAAAATCCAAAAATGTTGAGCACAAACACTCCATCTGGAAAAGGTTTTATACTTGAAGTAACGAATAAATAAGTCTACTCAATTTTTTCTTCTCTCTCTCTCTCTCTCTCTCTCTCTCTCTCTCTCCCTCTCTCTCACTCACTCACTCACTCACTCACGACACTCGGCATTGCGTCCGTCCCAATCCCTGCTTCCGCAATGCATCTGTCTCATTGCCATACCTTCACCTTCACCTTCTCCCTTTTGTCGCACCCTCGCACCCACAACCTTAATCTTGCTTTGTTTCTGCTGTCGCCACTTAGAGAAAAAAAGTGGACCACCACAGAAGGACTGGTTTTCTGCGATAAACTGTCACAACCCTAATTTGTATTTATGCCTATACAAGTATTTAAAATCCATTAATTATTTGGCACACACACAGGCACGTACGTGTGTTGGGTTGTATTCGCGAAGAAATTTTTCATATTTTAATAAATTTTCACTTAATGCAAGGCTCAAGAGCCAATTTCTGATTTCCAGTTACTTACGGTTATTCATTACACTGCCTATGCATCCAAGCGCTCACCCATGTAAGTAGTGAGCAGGCTTGACCTTCCTAAACTTCAGTGATCGTTCGAGATTGACGTCATATGTAAAATTTGTCTTAGGTTTATCGTATTTTTGTTGGTTGGGATGTGCTGATCGGCAGCAAATATTCATTGAAAACAACATACTATTTATGACTATTTATGACTATTTATGACTATTTCCTACTTTTAATTGATTTACCTTCGTTGACAAATTAATTCTCACACCTTGGTATTAAAGTTATATAAGAACTGATTACAGTTTTTGTTCGTTCATCTTAAACTTTCCATCTTTCGACTGTTTCAGGAACCAAAGAGGATGAAATTAAAAAAAATTCAAAGTTTTTTGTTGATTGTTTGCATCTGTGTGACGATTTCGGACTGGGATCAAAGCTTATCATATGTTCTCTTCATTTTAGAATGAACAAGTCGCTTACTCCAGGTGATTCTACCCCTGCGAGAGAATCTTGCATGCAAAGAGGTGTGGTTGGTGTAATAACGACACCAATGCGACAGTAGTTATAGGGCTCGAGCAATTTTTCTCCTTGGCTCACATATATCCGTATTGTTTCCTCAGCTCATATTCCACATCCTAACTTAATGGGAGAGTCAGGTAAATATAATCTGTGCGATAATTTTGTATTTTCAGTTTCAAGTGTTTGTGATGTCACGTTTACGTCAGCGAAATGTATGAAGCTCCCTGTCTTCCTTAGCCTCCAGGGCGCAGAGAGACTACAAGGACTCATCTGCCTCTCTTTTGTTACCCCACGGTGAACCTTTTCGAAAGCACGATTTTCATTATTCTATACTTAAAAAAAAAAATAAAAAATAAAAAACACGAGAGGGAAATGTTTTGCATGTTGTATATTGTTTTGTAATAAATTAAATGTTGTTTGGTTTATGTTTGAATTCATCATATACTTTTCTATGTCAATTTTCGTTTTAGGACCAGAAGGCCTTTATCCCTTCAAATCTTTCCGAAACATCCCTATTTCTGTGCAAATGTATCTGCTGAACGCAAATCGATAATTGTTTATTAAAGAAACCTACCTTTTTTTCATTTTATCGAGAAGAAAAATATGGAAATTCTTGTCACTGTTTATCTCACCCCCTAACCACGGTTAGAAAATGTTATTCACTGCAGACTGAATTCACGCGTACTTTTACGATTTTTCGTTTTTTTTTTTGTTTTTTTTTACTTCTATTTTGCGATTAATACGCGGAAAATGAGTTCCGAAATCCAACAAAACGCGGAGTAATTGCTTAAAAGGGAGTAAATAGAACGAATTCAGTATCCTACACCTCAAGTCATTCAGCGGTTAATCAGATATGAGAACGGTGTTAAGGGGTGATATATAGTCCGATTTATTTCTGGCAGATAACATGAAAAAAAGGTAAGTTTCTTCTTCGGCAGAAGTTCGGCAGAAGGAAGTTCGGCAGAGGTAGGCAGGCCCGTAAGTCTTACTGCTACGATGTGTTTTTAAACTAGTGTTTGTGAAAGGGGGTGCATGCGTGTGAACTCACTACAACTGTTTTATTCTATAGGCATAAGACATACAGACAAAATTTAGCCTGATGTGAATTTATAAAAGATTATTGGTTGCTTTCACTAAATATGGATATCGTCTAAAATTTATAATTTTTGTTTACGAATTATTTTGTCTGTGATATTCCCAATGAGTTATCTAATATTATTGTAATTTTGTATTTCAGTATCATGTATTATAGCTTAGTACATCGGTCGCGATTATGAAAAATAAGTCGAAAGGGAAGAGTTCTGGTCGTATATTTTAGATTGAGTCATAAGTCATTTTTGTTTTGGGGAACCACTTACAATAAACGAAGCACTAACAATAAAAAAAAAGATAAATAATAATATTGTAATAACTAACCACTAATCAAACGTAACATTTAAGAATCAACTTGAAGTACATTTGTGGAGATACCGAGCAAAAGCGATGGACCGGGTGTTTGCTCTATAACGACCAGAAAGAAAATGACCAAAAGTCGTCGTTGCGCATTCGGATCCGCGCAGATGTTCCGGCTGAAAAATAAAAATTAATCAAATATTAAATTTCCATTTCGCAAGCCTACGCGAATTTTATTTATCATCCAGTTGGAAGCCCAGAATCAAATACAAGTGTGAAATCCCAAACGAGCTGCTGTGATCCAAAAAGAAGATATAAAAAGCCGAGACAGGCCGACGCAAGCAGACAGACCGACGGTTAAAGGCGAGAGTAATTAATATCTCCCTTGACCAAGTCAAGTGGCTACTATGCTCGTCCCTTCACCTCTCTTTCCTTCTTTCCTGTCTCAAAACTACTTACTGACCCAAGGAGCGACTACATCAAAGACATTTCTCACTTACACGCTACCCACGTTCCTAAGCCTTAAATCTCTTTCAGCTTATTATTTGCCATGAACATTTTAACCTCCGTTGGACCTATATTCAAGTATTACTTTAATTGTAAAAACGTTAATTGATATGTGTATATATAAAAATGTTATTTTTCAACTCAATTTTCTTTTCTTGATTTTATAATCATTTTATGATTTATAGTGGGCTATATACCACAAAGCCAAATTCCGTTAAACTGCAACAGTATACAACTACCCTTCACTAGAACGGACTCCCACTACAACTAGAAAAAGAATAGATAAGCAAGCCATTATAAATTGGTAACCCCGACGTGATATGAACACGCACAAAGACATTTACACCAGACATTAACAGAACAGTTTTTGCGCGGTAGCCGTAGCATGCACAATAGATAAACAGGAATAATGTATTTACACCTCCTTGCCAACACAAGTTCACACACACACGAAGAATAACACAAGTAATAACCTTTTGGAATATGACTGGTCTGTTCTATCCCACTTTGCATATTCACCTGACCATGCACCAACCGATTACTATATAGTTGCAAAAAATACTTTGATGAGAGAAAATTACTCTAATGAAAATTAAATTCAAGTTGGTCGTAAAATTTTTCTCAGAATTTTACTCAAAAGTATAAGTTTCAGATGAACGAACAAAGACTGTAATCGGTTCTTATGTAACTTTAATACCAGGAATTAATTTGTCAACGAAGGCAAATCAATTAAAAGTAGGAAATAGTCATAAACGTGCGTAAATGAATATTTGCTGCCGATCAGACTAATAAGTAGCAAAACGTATTTGCAAACAATGGTGAATATACAGTGGCGATTCTACGGGGGGGGGGGGGGGCAGAAGGAGGTTCCCCCTAATTTTGACTGGCTCTTTCGGTTCCCCTCTCCCTCACTTTTATAAGCTTCAAAATTTATTAAACTGATCAGTCTCTGATTTTGATAAGATTTAATCTTCAGCACTTTTCCCTGTGCGTTTTGTTTTTTGTTTTTTTTGTTTTGTTTTTTGTTTTTTTTCACTTAGCATTTTATGGACACCTACAGAGACCTGTTTAAAAAAAAAAAAAAAAAAAAAAAAACAGAAATAAAACAACCAGATGGATAGAAACAGACATGTTGTTAGGGAGGGGAAAAGACTTAATAGTCATATAATCATGGAGAAATTATATTTAAATTATTTCCTTATTTCAAAATAGATCGGACTTTACCGAAAGCATAAATTAATTTTTTAGCTGATAGTTGTACGGCTGTGGTACCCACAACCTTTTTATTAATTTCGTTACATTATTTTATTTTCGCATTTTTTCTGGTATTTATTTTTTGTGCTTCAAAAAAATTGTAGAGGAAAAAAATCAGAGCAGACAAATCACACTGTTCTGTTAGTATTGGTTTTGAAATTAACCTTTCTTGTGTTTCAACAGCTTGAGAGTGGAAAAGAGAGCAAGAATATATTAGAATTCCACCACTATGAATGAAAGGTTATTCCGTTTCATTTAGTGAAGTAACATACTTATACTCATTCCTAAGTTATGTATACTATAATGGTGTAGTATAAAAATGAAAACGTTGTTTGAGTTTGTCCCCGCCTCCTCCTCCTCCTCCGAATAATTTCGGCCCCTAAATGCCCTCCACAATCGCCACTGTGAATATATAACTGAATGGAATGTAACCGTACTTTATAGTAAGCACCAGGAAGAGACAACTGAAGTTCCTGGGACATGCAATGAGGAAGGAGGGCTTGGAGAACCTGATACTGACAGGTCAGATAGAAGGAAAAAGAGACAGAGGAAGACAGCGGATAACATATTTGAAGGGCCTGATCAGGTGGATGACGGAACAGAGGTTGCGAGCTATAACAGAAGAAAACATACTAAGAGCCACCAGGGATAGGGAGACGTGGAGAACCATGATCGCCTACGTCCTGAAAGGACAGGGCACATAGAAGAAGAAGTTGATAGACTAAAACAGAAATTATTTACGGCTCAATCTAATACTTTTATAAGAAGTTTTGGTTATTTCAGAGATACGAGTGTATTTGTAAATAAATAATAAGGATGATTTACGCAGGATTTAAATTTAATAAAGTTTTATTAGTGTTGTGGGAAGTTACCCGCTTAATAATGGACACTTCTTTGCCTATATTAACCGAGGACAGAGCCAGGGCGACAGAGATACTGGTTTCCAATACGACTTCAGTTCAGCTCAGCCTAGTTTGTCTGTCTGTCGGTCACTTGTAGCCAAGCTATTATTACTCTTTCTCTTTGTATCTCTTGTTGACGTAATATATGTTCTTGACCTACCACCGTGTTGACTCATTATTTTATGGTCCCATACCGGGTCCATATCAATTCAGTCCGTTAAGTGCCACGTTTGGGCGATCATGTCTCGAAGGAGACATGACTGACTGGGCAGAAGATTATCCCGCAGTAAGTTGCCATTGCTTTCTGCAGTAGACTAGTTGCCAGCGAAGGCTATGGAACCCAATCTGTCATGTTATTTAACTCATTAGTGGAAAGAAGAGACGGATTAATACCTTTCCCAAGGGTATTTGCGCGTAAGTGAATGCAATGAATTCAACAGAAATTCGAACTCGGCTCCCTGATTTCTCGTTCCGAGCCGCTATCCACTGGACCACAACGCACATCCATATCAATTAGTGACTACTAAATTAAAAGTTTTCAACTTTTTTATAATAAACAATGAATCGTAGTTATTTATTACTATCTCCGGATGTTATATATCTGTGGGTTAGAATATTTTATAGCTATTTCATTTTCGTTTTAATCTTGAGTGAAATTCATTCCAATAAAATGCATTTATGGCGGTGTTGTTTCTACCACATTCGGTACTTACTATTATAAATATCACTAAACTTTGTCAACATGCTAATTTAGTGGACATTTTCAAAGCTTCTTCTTCTATGTACCCTGTACCTTTAGAACGTAGGCGATCATGGCTTTTCATGTCTCCCTATCCCTAGTGGCTCTTAGCACGCCTTCTCCCGTTACACCATGCAACCCTCGTTCCATCATCCACCTGATTAGGTCCTTCAAATCTGTTATCCGTTGCTTTCCCCTGTCTCTTTTCCCCTCTATCTGGCCTGTAAGTATCAGGTTCTCCAAGCCCTCCTTCCTCAATGCATGTCCCAGGAACTTCAGCTGTCTCTTCCTGATGCTCAGTATTAATTTCCTTTTTGTTTCCATCATTTCCAAAACCTCATCATTGCTCACATGCTCGATCCTTGATATTCGCAGCATCCTTCTGTAGAACCACATTTCAGTTGCTTCACGTTTTTCCTTCATATTTGATGATATTGTCCAGCATTCACTGCTATATTGAAGAACTGACAACACATAGCAATCCAGTACGCTCTTCAAAGCTAACAGTCATAAAAAGCAAGGTTAAGAAATTCACTATTTGAGGAGAATTTGGAATTATACATGTTGCTATCCATTAAAAAAGAATTGTTACATAAATTGGATGCTGAAGGAATTATTAGCAGATTCGAACAATCATCTCGTGAATACAAACGATTGTTCTTAATATAGTGGACTGCATACAATGCTCTATTGTGCTTTTAAACTCTTTTAATGTGTAATTGGGTCCTGGGTCTGACAACAAACTGCATCCAGCAGCAAGGCCTCTGATTGGAAGATTGTGAGGAGCATGGAACTACCTCTTAATTACTGTTGTTCCCAGAGCCACCCTGAACCGAGGTGATAGCACCTGTTAGCTATGGGCAAATAGTTTGACCTTCAAACTGACGTCAAAACTCTATTAAAGTATAAAAATAGACTTTTATAAAAAAAAAATATATATACGTTTTTGAATTAAAAATATTACCAACAATACATTTTTGGAAGGAAAAAGATTGTTACCATAAAATATTTTTAAAGAAAAAATAAAATTGTCAACAAAATCTGACAGAATCAACCTTCTCACTATAACTGAACATTAAAAACAAAAACTTAAAACCCTACCTTTTTGGCATTAAAGAACCCACAGAGGTTGCTATGCCGTTAAACAAAACTCAAACTTAATATGTAATTTGTGCAGTAAATGATTTGGTGTATCAACCAATTACTTAAATTACATTATTTACATTGTTCGGACTGTTGTCCTCATTTTTATTGCCATATTTGTTCCGGCATTCTTCAGATGATTGGAATTTGGAACTGAATCCTTTATTTTGATCACTGGGGTATATTCTTTTCGTTCCATGAGTCATATCACTTCCGGATGTCGTAATTATCTCCCTTTAACACAAAGTTATTTGCTCACCACTTTTGTAGAAAGTTATTGAACTCACAGTCACTGGTTTTAACCGATGCTTTTATCCACTGAGTCATGCGTTTTTCTATCAATAAGTATAAACAAACAATTACTTAAAATTTAAAAAAAACAAATGAAATATTTAATTATAACTTTTTGTCTTTACATTTGGTATCTTCTGCCTGTAGTATATACAATACATGTACACTGTAATTAATAAGAAATTTACATATTTTTCATAATTGGGGTAGATAGACTAAACTATCGCCCGGTTCACACTCCACCCACGTCTATTGAACAGGTGAAGAGGCTCATCCCTTGTTCCCTGTTTAGGATGCGGTTTCCGGTTTTCTCTTTTCTAATCTTCTCACTTTGTTTTTTTTTTTGTTTTGTTTTGTTTTGTTTTTTCAATTGGAGTAGATAGACTAAACAATCGCCCGGTTCACACTCCACCCACGTCTATTGAACAGGTGAAGAGGCTCATCCCTTGTTTCCTGTTTAGGATGCGGTTTCCAGTTTTCTCTTTTCCAATCTTCTCACTTCTATGTAGCCCCCTGCACATCAGTGGCGTTACCGCCTTGCTCAGGGTGATATGATTAAAAAAAATAAAAATAAAATAAAAATTTAATTTCCCCCCTTTTCCCAGATGCATTTCTTTCATTTTATTTAACTAGGCTATTATTTAATTTTAACTAGGCTATTATTTAATTTTAACTAGGTTATTATTTAATTTTCCTATAGGAAAATTAAATAATAGCCTAGTAGTCGCTATCGGGCTCCTTTTGTTTCCAGGCAACCAACAGACCTAATACGCTATTTGATGTGTGCATTCACATGTTTTAAGTGTTAGAATTAGAGTTTCATTTCACCCCTAGCAAGGCAGAACTGCTACTGGTGCTCAGGGGGTTACAGAAGAGGTGAGTGATGAGAAAGAGGAACAAGTTACAGATGAGTCAGAGAATGAGTAAGAAAAGGAGGAGAATACAGGTGTGAAGAGGACTGCATGAGAGTAGAGTGGAAAGGAAGAAGAACATGATACAAGTGTTGTCAGGGAAAGGATGTGAGTCAAGAAGATAAGAGGTAGCAGTTGGCAACTAGGTCCTACTCGTTTGACTGTTGAAATAGCTAAATGCAACCGCCACTTCTGCTCCATCAGTTTCTTTTCTCGCACTTTCCACCTGAAAATCTCCATTTTCTTGCTTCCCTGATAACTACAATCTTCAAAATTTTAATTACAACGGCATCGCTATCTTCTATTTTCTGGAAGCCTGTTCATTATTCTTCCTTTCCACAATCCTCTCAGTTCTTAGTTTTCTCTTTCACTTTCACTCCTTGTAACCCTCTCCATACTAGTAGTATTGACGCCTTGCTTGGGGTGAAATGATTAAAAAATTTTTTTAAAAAAGCAGCATTATTATCCCTAGTTAAAAATTTTAAAACTTCCGTCGTAGAGAAAAGTGAAGTTTTTTTTATTTTTTATAACTTACGAATTTTCTAACAGTTTCTATGTGTTCGCCTTTTTTAACATATGAATTCACAACATCATTTAAGTAGATCGAGTGAGCCAGATGGGGGCGTTGTAATGCAGTGGACATCGGCTCTGAACAAGAAATCGGGGAACCGAGTTCGAATCCACTTGAATTCACTGCATTTACTTCGCGCAAATACCCTTGAGAAAGGTATTAATTCGCTGCTTTTCCCTCCTGCTATGGATTGAATAGCAGGAGAGATAGGATTCTATAGCCTTGATTGGCATCCAGTCTATTAAGCAAAGAAATGGCAACCTATTGCGGAATAATCTTCTGCCTTATCAGTCATGATCGCCTATGCGTTTATTGCGTATGGCACTTAACTGACTAACTTTTTAAAAGAAATCAATCCTTAGGGGGTTTTTTGAGGAGGGTGGGAAGTGATATTTCAAAATTTTCAAATTTGGGGATTACGTTGAAAATGAAGGAACTTTCTATACTAGTTGGATAATATTTTACTACATTGCATTTGCAACTTGATATCTTTCGTCATCTGTCTATATATATATATATATATGTGTGTGTCTATATTTCTGAGATGAGGTAGTATTTACACTATTTGCATTATTTAGTCTATTGTCCTCATCATTGTTGCCAATTGTACGACGTTTCAGCCTTTGCACGCTCCGGCCTTCTTCAGGTGCTAGGAATTTCGAACCGAACCCTTTATTACAATCACTGGGGTATATGAACTCCATTCCTTGCGTAAAGCCTCGATTGGAGGTCATGGGTTATCTCCCTCTAGCCCTGTAAGTTACTTGTTCACCACTGCTATAGCCTGGGATTGAACTCACAATTTTAAGAGTCAAGTCAGGAACTAACCAACGTTTATATTCACAGGGCCATGTGTCGGAATCTTTTTTTTTTTTCTAAATTTCGCAAACAATTTCACAACGTGCTTGCACCTATTGCATCATTAACATATGCATTGTTCAGTATCCGTTGTATTTTTCTGCCAGTTAAAGACAAAGAGCAAACAGAATTTTGTATTTAGCTCTGATTTTTCATTAAAATAAACGTATCACTTTGTCTCCAAACAATTCTAAAAGAGTAGAAGAGTCTGAAGGCAAAATAAATAAATAAATAAATAAATAAAACAAAGACCTTATTAAACATTTTTTTCTCGTACTGGAAACATTTCCATTAATTTTTGATATTTTCTTAAAATTGATTATATTGACACATAAAATATTTAAAACTGATGGGTTAACTCATGTCTATGATGGTCGCTTCTAACAAAAGATGCTATATAACATGCATAGTTCATCGGCCATTTACCTAGGGAAAAAATTATGCCTTTGTTCATTTTCGTGAAAACCTTTGTTCAATTTAGATAGATAGATAGATAGATAGATAGATAGATAGATAGATAGATAGATAGATAGATAGAAAGAAAGAAATGCTTCCTAAGATCAATGGTAAAAAAAACTTTGATATATATACGAAGATTAACGAAACTTGGTTATAAACTACCGACAATTTGAAATGATTTGTTTGAAAATTATTTTTGATCGATACCCGTATTTAAGTAGATATTCTGTTTTTAATTAAACAGTGTTATATATTTTATTAGAATATATATATATATATCCAAGTGAATAAGCAGATTGTATTAGATTGTAATTTGTACATGTTCTAAATTCTAATTAGAATATATATATATATATATATATATATATATATATATATATATATATATATATATTCCTCCTGTTACGTTCAGCGGGGTTTGGGGTATTATTATGTCTTAATGTAAGATACTTAATAGTAGGTACATCAATATATATGCTGCCGTCATTTTAGGCACACACACACACACACACACACACACACACACACACACACACACACACACACACACACACATTTATATACATATATATGATCAAACAAACCCCGAGTAGTGAACACATATTTTTACCGATCCTTGAAATATACATATCTGCTCTGTTCCGTCTCCTAACTTAAACAAAGACAATTCTTTTTTAAATGGATTAAATCCAACATATTTATTATTTTTTTGTTTAAACGTTATTTTTAATGGATACTCATATTTGAGTAGATGGTATGTTTTTTATTATTCAACGACATATTTATTTATTTGCATCTACCGGCTAGAATATTCGAGAAATTGTGTACCCTCACTCACTAATCGGGCTGGGGCACATCGAGATGGTGTGATAGTTAACAAACTTGCCTCGTTAGAACTATTACAATTGAATAGTGAGTTCGATTCTCACTGGGTGTTCCATACTTTCGGCCTTGTGCCACATCTAAGCTGTGCTTAGAAGATCACCTCTCACTAATCGGGCTTTGTTTGACCAGGAGGTCCTACGTGGCAAGGCACGTCAGATTAAATGAAGGTTTCCAATAGGGGACGCAAATTTGAATCCTGCCAGAGGGCGCTTATTTTAGAAAAACATGTGGGCTTTAATCTATTCCCTAAAAATAAAATATTGTCTTTGTTTACATTGTTTAGAATACGAAACAAAGTTGATATGTATATTTCTAGAATCTGGAAAAAATATGTGTTCAAAAGCACACACACACACACACATATTAATAAATATGCGCATTATCCTACAACTATAGCCCGGTTCAGCGTTTTATATAAATTTATATATGTACTAGTGGAACCCGTGGAATTTCCATGAAGGATAATTTTACTTTGTCATACTACAAATGATAGGAACGTCTTCAAACATAAATGTATTGAATAATAAAATAACGATAACACAGAGTGTAATTTTATTAAAATATCTATAAAAGTAATGTCTATAGAAGCTACTTTACTGTAATGTTATATTATATTAAGCGGCGTATGCACAGACCATAACCAAAATACAGTACACTATTTTGTTAGAGATTTTGAAAGAGAAAATGTTTTGTTTTTTTTATTACTGAAAAATCATGGATTCTGTGTTCATTGTAAACAGAAAAGACCAACTGAGTAATGGCCAAGATTGTAGAGGCCAGAAATTTCGTTATTAGGTAGCTGGATACGACAACAAACCTACCTCTTTTTACTATATTGTACAGTACACACATATACACACACAATTACTGCTACAACCACCAGCTTAAGCTGCTACTGCTACGGTAATGCTATAGGCTCTCTCCTCCTACTCTCTCACTCTTTACTACCCTTCCGTTTGGCAAAGGCGAGAGAAAGGCTGAGGAGAGTAGCGTTTATAAAAAGATAGAGGGGGAAGGAAAAGCTCGTGTAGAGAGTAAGGGTGTTATCTTTCTTCACTAGCGTAACGGACGGAGGAACTAAGTAATTAAGTAACTAACTAACTAAGGAAGGAACAAGTAGAATTATTATATGATGTATACCCGTATATATCTTGAGGTATGGAAGACATAACTCCTTGTATTCGCCCTTCAAGTTTTTCCAAAGTCTTGTTTTGATATACTAGGCTTGCTTCTTTAACCATCCTTAAAGATAAACGTCACAGTGTGTTAAGTCATGACTACTGACTGGCTACTAATCCATCAAATTACGTAGTTTTCAACCACCCTGTATATATCGGAGAATTGATATTACATGACAGAATTACATGAAGAATTTTTCTTGTTTTATATTGCTCTCTTTAGCTTTTGGGGGATCAAGTTTAGCTATTTGAAGGAGCATCCAGATTTCGGTGTCATATTTTCCATCCAATATTAAAATATTTCTTAGTGTGTAAAAAATATCAAGTAAAGCATTTTTGTATTAATATTTGATATAAGTTATTCATCCTTAACGTTAAAAGAAAATACTCTTTATTTTGGTTTCCGCTGCTGTCTGCAATTAAAAACCCTAAGACTTAAAGAGATGAGACTTAAGATATTTTTGCGGGGTGGGAGGGAAGATTTTTTTTTTTTAAATAAGAAAAATATTGCCGTCTTTTACTGTTATACAAGTGACTTTAATAATTTTTTTAAAATCTTGTGTCAATATTTACATGCCTGGAGCAGCTCCATTGATGAAAGAGATTGTCCGAGATTAAAAAGCAACAAGATGAAGGAAAGATAACTTTGCCAGAAAGATAAGTAAATATATTTTTGAAAGAGATTGTACAGTGTCCTTCTAGACATTATCATAGAATTTGTTTATGAATATTCCATACATTTTCGAATTCAAAATCCGCGCACTTGAAAATAACCTGGCTGTAAACATTACACACACACGCGCATGCACGCGCACACACTAACACACACACACACACACACACACACACAGACATACACAAATATATATTAATAAATATACATATCCTACGTCTGTGACACTTGTGTGCACTTGCATGTATATCCATATATATATATATATATATATATATTAGTCATCCACTTACAAGCCTGTTTCGCTGTATCACAGCTCATCAGTGTGGCTATATATATATATATATATATATATATATATATATATATATATATATAGACACATGCATGTATGTATATATGGTGTTCAATAACTTGGACCGATTTTAAACTTGAAATAATTTTAAATCAGTTCAAGTTATTGGGACACTATATATATATATATATATATTAAAAACAGAAATAGGGGTTGTTCCAACGAGAGAAATTCGTATAGAAGAAAAAAGTGCGAGAAGCCGTGAACGTTTTGTTTAAAGTGTAAATTTATTGTTGTTATTATTATTAATATTACATGTTTTTTGTATGATATATTAAGTGTCCATAATCGTATTTGTCTCGCTACACGTGTTTCGAGTCTAATGTTGACTTTCTTCAGGTGAATAAACTTGTGATTTCACATATCGGGATCCGTTTGTTTTTCTAATGCCCAAGATATCATGTATTGATAGATAAGTCACGTGATGATCAGGTCAGAAAGTTCATATGCGTGCATGCGTGTTGTTTTGTTTTTTTTGTTTGTTTGTTTTTTATTTTGTTTTTGTTTTTTTGTTTTTTCACACTCGCACGTTAAATCTTTCCCGTCACCTTTCGTTGGCTATAATTTTTTTTTTCATTTGCGAAATTTGATTTTCTCTTCATACTTTAAAATTGTTTTCAGCGATTTTGATTCAATTATACTCTACGGGTCATCTAGTTCTTTTTATTGTTTTTGGAATACTACTTGAATTTTGTGTGTGTGTGTGTGTGTGTGTGTGTGTGTGTGTGTGTGTGTGTGTGTGTGTGTGTGTGTTTTCTTTTTTTGTTCATATTAATAATAATAACAACAACAAATCTACATAGGGTGCGATGATGGGTAATTTGAATGACGCAAAAATGAAAATAACTCTGACATGTTATTTTAACAGTTATATTTACCAAATTAAACAAAAATAACTTCAAATACTAAGGAGTCAATGAATTCAGCAAAAATTACTCTTGGTTTCAGCCATAGCCTCCGGACAAATTCGGAATCTCCTACAACTCCTCCTTGTTTAAGTTGTCGAATGATTCCACAATCCTTGCCTTCAGTTTATCTTTGGTGTTACAAGGTCTTCCACTTAACTGCGCCTCACACATTAAAAAGCAAGTGGGTTGCAGTCTGTGGAGTTAGGTGGCCAGATGTAAGGTGTAATTCGGTCGCAGAAATAGTCTAATAACCATGACTGGATTTTTCTCCTTGTGTGGCATGGTGCAGAGTCCTGTTGCCATATATAGAGTCTTCTAGCAGCTTCCCTCTTGACTCAGGACAACACTATCACCTCAGAGTACTTGATGTTGACCTTCTTGTTTAATCTGAGGCCTTACCCAACAAATTCTGGAATTATTTTCTGATCAGAACGATCAGAGTGAGGCTTACGAGCAGTCGTAATTTCGTAATCACCATTAGACTCATTAAACTCTTTCAGAATCTTCTACACTAACTGACACCTAAAACATTCTGGAATGTTCGTATTTAAGCTTGCGGCACAAACACTAAGAAGTAGAGAAAGCCGTTTCTAAATTTTTGGTAGAGTGAATTGCATCATGGTGCTCTTTTTCTTACAGTCAGTCAGTTAAGTGCCATACGTGATACACGCTTGGGCGATCATGTCTCGAAAGAGACATGACTGACTGGGCAGAAGATTATCCCGCAGTAAGTTGCCATTGTTTTCTGCGGTAGACTGGTTGCCGACCAAGGCTATAGAATCCAATCTGTCCTGCTATTTAACCCATAACTGGAAGGAAGAGACGGATTAATACCTTTTCCAAGGATATTTGCGCATAAGTGAATACAATGGATTCAACTGGAATTCGAACTCGGCTCCCCGGTTTCTCGTTTCGAGCCGATATCCACTGTACCACAACGCACATCTTGCAGACAATGCCAAACTAACCCTACTATACTGTGCAGTCGACAATATCAAAAGCCAACAACGTGCATACAGCAAATTAAAGATATAAAATGGCGACAATTTACCCATCGCACCATATGAGTGTGTGCGTGTATATTTAAACGTTGTTATTGTTGACATTTCATATTTAAAATAGACATCCAATTTCTATTTATTTAACTGTGTATGACGCCTGTGCATTCGATAAATATTAGTAAAAAAAAAAGGTATCCCTCTTTGTAGGGGAAACCACCGTTTTGATCCAGTGTGTTTTACCGTTCGGTCACGGAGTAGAGTTTTGGTTCTATTTTCTCTGGCTGTCATTGTCATTGGTCGAATTAAATAGATTTATTTGATATAATTTGCACTTCTTAAACAACAACTGTAACTCACCTTTATAGTATTTATCAAATACTAGCCAGGCGTTACTCGTGTGTAATGAAAGCTTTTATATATATTATCGATTTTCTGCACTATTGTACGAACTACAACCTTGAAACTTCTGAATATCGTTTCTTATGTCTTTGTCTATGAGTGTATCAAATTTGATTAAAATCGGACCACTCCTTCTATAACCCGATTTTTTCGATTATCGATTTTCAATATTTATCGGGTGTACCTCGACACAAAACCTAGCTAAGAACACTCGCAGACGCTTATAGTACAACTGTTTAAATTTTCAAGAAAATCGGTTCAGCCGTTTTGGAGTCTATAGGTAACGGACACACACACACACACACACACACACCCACACAATCACACACACACACACACACACACACACACACACACACACACACACAGAGACAAAGTTCCATTTATAAATAAGTTTAGATTTTATCCAAGGTGCTCGAATTGGCAAAATGCACGTTAACAAATTTCAAGATTATTTTCCCAATATTAGATATTAAACCATGTTACTTACACTTTTACCTTTATTGTTATGTCATTTTTCTTTATAATTCGATTTCTGCTATGGTTGCACTACCTACCAAGTCTGCAGGAAGACTTAAGGCAGGTTGTGATGTGTTGTTATGGCTCCATTTCATGTTTTTTTTTTTTTATATCTCCCTAACATTCCTAGCGTTACATAGACAAAGTTCCCCTTAGTGGACTGTATTCAACCAGACAATGTTTTGTATAACTCTTAAACTGGGGTTTCCGGGAATTCTTTCAATGTGTTTTTGTTCCATTTTTTATCATTCCAAGTGCACCCACTATCACTGGCACAACTCTTGTTTTCAATTTCCACATGTTTTCTGTTTCAATTTCCAGGTTTTTATATTTTGACAGTTTTTCGAATTCCTTGGTTGCTATGTTACAATCCGCTGAACAAGCCATATCAATTAATAAGCAAGTTTTTTTTTCTTTTTGGTTTTTAACAATAAAGTCCGGCCTATTTGCTTCAATTTTTCTGTTTGTGTAGATGGTGTAATTCCATAGAATGGTGACATCTTCTATTTTTGTAATCGGTGCTGGGTGATGTTCATACCAGTGTTTGTTTACATATTTAACATATTGTTTGCACATTGTCCAGTGTAAATATTGTCCCACTCTTACGAGTTTCCTTTTCATATTCTCGCTCTGTTCCATTGTTTTTTCGAACATGCTGATAGTCAATCTTTCCTTTATTAAGTATGCTAACATTAGTAACGTTTACCGACAGCCTGTTTCAATAGGTTTCTGTATATGTTGGTTCACATTTGAACTTGCGTTAATGTAGATAGATATATTGTTAGATTATTCTATAAGATTTCTAAGTCCTGGAAAACAAGCTCTGTTAAATTCGCGGTCACAATCGGTGGATTCTTCTATTGAGTCGGTCACTTCGGTTTCTTCAGTCTAAAAAGACTCCTGTGGGAATCTGAATTACAGGGTCGCATTTGTAATAGAAAAATATCAAACAAGGTATGTTTATGAGATTGAAAGGTATTCAACATTATATAATAAAACAGGCGAGTGGAATATTTGCAAAGGGCTCAATAAATACCTAACGCGACAATAAATTAATAACTGTTCAAAAATCATAGCTTGACGGAAACCCTGCTCATCAGGGTCAGATAAAATTATTGAATTATTACCAGATATCATATTTATACTCTACATGAGAAGCGCTAACCATAGACTCCAAAAAAATTTGAAAGTTGAAATTTATACGATGCAAAAGTTTGTTAAAATCGTGTTCGCGGTGTTTCCAGGAAATTTGATGTTGGTCGAAAGATAAGTCATTTAATGAACATTTATTATTTTTTACCTCTCCACGACACACGTATATTATTATTATTATTATTATTATTATTATTATTATTATTATTATTATTAAACACAACATACATTTTCTGTCGATTAATTTTAATGATTGAATACGAATAACGAATAATCTTTCTCAGACAAGGAGGAAATTTCTGTCAGAAATTGTCCGAAGTTCATTTCGGATGGAAAATTACCAGAAATATGGTCCAAGGTTTCAACTTTCATAAGTCATCGTCAGGGTAGTTAGAGACAATTGGTGAGTTTCGCAAATGAAATATAAACTATAAAAGTCAATATCTGACGGAATTATTCAAAATTTGGAAAAGTCGATCATCAAAATCATATCGGCACAAAATGCCTGTTGTCTTTTAACAATATTTACTTTAGAGAACATTTGCTACCTAAATACACAATATGTGTGTGTGTGTGTGTGTGTGTGTGTGTGTGTGTGTGTGTGTGTGTGTTGTAAAATATTGTATGTGATCTCTGTTCTCCAGTAAGAATGCTAGTTTCTCTCACATCAGAAAAAATCACCCAAAACTGTAGTTGTTGTGGCCAGAGTTTCTCCAGTTCCTGTTTTAAGATCCCAAGAAGAAATAAAACTGTAATTAATACAGTTGCGTGTATTGTGCGTTGTGGTGCAGTGGATATCGACTCGGAACGACAAATCGAGGCGCCGAGTTCGAATTCCAGTTGAATTCCTTGCATTCACATACGCACAAATACTCTTGGGAAAGGTATTAATCCGTCTCTTCCTTCCAGTTATGGGTTAAATAATAGGACAGTTTGGGCTCTATAGCCTTGGCTGGCAACTAGTCTACTAGAAAGCAAATCTACTACTTCGGGATAATGTTCTGCTCAATCAGTCATGTCTCTTTCGAGACATGATCGCCCAAAGCGTGTAGCACTTGACTGTATTGTTAACTCTATTTTCATTTGTAATCATAACTTTATCACTTACAACCATTCATATTTTATTTGTATAACTAGCATGTCAAACAGAAATGATTAAGTGTTTTTTTTACCTCATACTATATATATTATACATAAGACGTAGGCGTGTTTTTGAAATAATACATTTTATATGGTAGTATCTAAATATGTATTATATATGTGCAAAACGTTCCAGTATTTTTCGTTAAAAGAAAAGAAAAAGAGGAAAAGAAGGCTATGAATATTTTTGCAAGCACCTCATACATTTCTTACTTGCTTCTATATATTGATATCACTATATAACTGTGTATTTGCGTGTGCTAAACTTTTAAAATTGTTCAAATTCTTGCCTTCATTTTTTTCCTTTTCGTATTTTTATTTTTTTTGTTTTTATTTTTTGTAATATTCCTTTTAATAAACAAACCTCTCCATTTCCTGTTTCAATTTTCTCGTTGCGAGAGAATAAATGGTTCTTTATTTCGGTCCAATTTACGAAAAGTTGTTTAAATTGTTTTATTGCATCCATTTCCTTAAACGGGGATCGCTGGGAAATGTTGGACCGAAGCATGGAATAGAAACGGGCAAGAGAAAAACTTCATTGTTTTTGCAAACAGGTTTATACCCAGTGGTAATAATACTTACATCGGCAGCCCTCATACAATATGTTCAATTTTTGATTGTTAAGAAGGAAATTCTATGAATTTGAGTCGCTATAAAATCCTCAAATATTAAACCCACTTTATATAATAAGCAATATGTATGCACAAATACATTATTGGGTGTGCAACTTTTTCAGAGTTGCCAGGTTAAGCTGCCAAGTAAAAAAAAAAAAAAAAAAAAATTTTGCATGCCCAATCTAAACTTATTTATAAATGAAACTTTGTCTATGTGTGTGTGTGAGTGTGTGTGTATCCGTTACCTATAGACTCCGAAACGGCTGAACCAATTTTCTTGAAAATTTACACAGATGTACTATAAGCGTCTGCGAGTGTTCTTAGCTAGATTTTGTGTCGAGGTAGACCCGATAAATATCGAAAATCGATAATCGAAAAAATCGGGTTATAGAAGGAGTGGTCCGATTTTAATCAAATTTGATACATTCATAGACAAAGACATAAGAAATGATATTCAGAAGTTTCAAGGTTTCAGTTCTTACAATTGTGCAGAAAATCGATTATATATATATATATATATATATATATATATATATATATATATATATATATATAAGGCAAGATGTTTGTGTGTGTGTCTGTTTATCTGTCTGTATGTCCTTTATACAAATCCACAATTTTTATCCGATTCTCACCAAACTTCACACAAATATTCTTGAGGCTGAGTCTAAGCTCCAGGACCATGGATTAGTTTTAAAGCTTTCATTACACCCGAGCAACGACGGGCTATACTGCTAGTTATATTATAAACTGAACTTTCAGTTATTTAAGTGCCATGCGTGATACACGCTTGGGCGATCATGTCTCGAAAGAGACATAACTAACTGACCAGAATATTTTTCCGCAGTATGTTATCATTAGGTTCTGAGGTAGACGTGTTGCGAACCAACCAATCTGTCCTGCTATTTCACCCATAGGTGAAGGGAGAAGAGACGGATTAATACATTTCTCAAGTGTATTTGTACGTGGGTTTATGCAAGAAATTCAACCTGAAATCGAACTTAACTCACCAATTTCTCGTTCCGAGCTGATATCCATTTGCACCACAACTAATACCCATTAGTACACCAAATTATAAAGTATTTCCAGATATAAACGTGGATATAGCAATCAACACTGCATGGTGATTGACAGTTTCACTCCTCAAGCGATCAGCAGATCGTAAATATAGCTCAAGTAACTATCACAATAGTGTTGATTTCTGCATCCACGTTGTCTTTTACCATAACTCGATTAATCTCAGATTTTTTTGTTGCAATTTTATTTTAAAGTAAAATAACGCCTTTCTCCAATTCGGCTCAAACGAGAGAATTTGCTTATCATGACAAGGACCAGCTAAACTTATTTCAGGCTATTAAAATAGCATTACATAAAATTACTGTTTTGTGCTAGTGAGTGCGATACCCACGCCTAAAGTACCCCACTATTTCAACCTTTACTGTGTACTTCACTTTGCCCGACTAGGAAAAGCTTAGATTCATGCCTGTTTGTTGAGTCCCCCTCTTTAAATCGTTAGACGATTTTAATGTCTCTTTTTACTCATAAAATGTTCTTATTTCCTTTGTGCTTTTCCAGTGCTTCTAAATCCTGTTTTTATATCGTTCTCAAAATTATTTACAACGCCTCTCTCTCTCTCTTTATCTTCCTCTCTTCCCCCACCCAACTCTCTCTCTCTCTCTCTCTCTCTCTCTCTCTCTCTCTCTCTCGTGCTAAATACTATGCCTGGTATTTGCGTAATAAAAAAGAACGAAAGAAAAAACACAACCTGATTTAGACAAAGGACAAACACCATTTGTGCTTAGCCTCCATATGTTGGCAACTAGAGAAACATACACAAAAACCTTCAAGAAATATATATATATATATATATATATATATATAAAATCAGAAATATGTGTGTGCTTGACTTGGATGGCGTATTCGTGGTGGCAATAGATTAACTGGTACTTACCACAGATTTATATCTATAGGCAAACAACAAAATCAACGACTCCCCAGTTGTTTAAGCAATATGTGCTACTCTCAAAGATCAGCTTGGTGAAGCTCATTAATTCTTTTTTTTTTTTTTTTTTTTGAGAACTGAAACCAGAAAAAATTAGCCTTTTTTCCGTTTTCTTTTCTTTTTCGTTTTTTGCTCTTATTAAAATAGTCAGTCAGTCAATTAAGTGCCATACGTGATACACGCTTTGGGCGATCATGTCTCGAAAGAGACATGATCGCAGAAGATTATCTCGCAGTAGGTTGCCATTGCTTTCTGCGGTAGACTGATTGCCAGCCAAGGCTATAGAACCCAATCTGTCCTGTTTTTTAACCCAAAACTGGAGGGAAGAGACGGGTTGATATCTTTCCCAAAGGTAATTGTGTGTAAGTGAATGCAAGGAATTCAATGGGAATTCGAACTTGGCTCCCCAATTTGTCGTTCCGAGTCGATATTCACTGCACCACACCGCGCATCCCTTTTTAAAATAGCTTTTCTCAAAAGGAATAAATAATATGAAACATTGCCGAAACCCATTTGAAAATATCTAATCATATATGACTCAGTCTCGTGTATAGGCCAACACTTTTCATTTATTTATTTTAATGAAAAGATGGATGAGAAAGTATGAAAAAAAATTTTTAAGACGCGTTTCGTCTTTTAGGACTTCGTCAGAGTAAGTTTATGTTTACGTTGATGCAACTGGACATGCGCACGAACATTTTTTGTTTTTAAATCTAAAAATGATTTTTTTTTCATCTTTTCATACATCTTTTCCCTAAAATTGTTCTTGATATATAAAAAAATGATATATCTTTATACCATTTATTTATTTGCAAATTATGAATAATTTTCTTACTTAAATCTGAAAGTTACTCCTCACTTTTCACTATCATGAATATCATCCCGACAAAAATATTATTTATAAATCAATCTCAAAAATATTTTGACAAAAATTTGGTCATATAATATTGGCTTTAATATGTTAATTCCTTAGCTTAAAAAAATACTTCCAAATCAACCGAACATTCTGGTCTGGCAGAAGTCACTATTAAAAAAAATTTTTCACTAATCAATATTTCCTTCGCTGAGCCTACCCTTGGATCCTACCATAAAAGTAACAGTTCAATTCGACGAACGGTTAAACGCTGTCTTGTCTTCATCTAACATCTAGTTCACCAACTTTTAATCATACCATGCGTACTAATCGACATTTTTTTAATATTTCAAAAATTGAGACTTAATGAGTCATATAACACACACTATTCTAGTGGTTGCAATAGCAACAACGCCAGGGATAGACCACGTGAATTATTTTCTACCACCAGTTGTAACGTGTTTGTATGATGGATTCTCCTGTCGATTTCGATGTATGCGGGCTCAGCTGTTTAAAACTGAACTGCAAGATAGTTTGATTAGAATGGCGAAGCTTTCTGTAGAATCAGCAAAACATTTCAGAAGAGCAGATAATAGAGGAATGGTGTACAATGTACTATAATACATTTAAAATGTACTATAATAAAATTAATATATTAAAATGTAATGTAATAAATTAATATATTAAAATGTACTATAATACATTTAAACAGCTATCATCGTGTTTTATTGTCATATAATTTAACCTCTTTAAGAATAGTCAGTCAGTCAGTATCGATATCAAATGAGCTTTTTTCGTCGTAAACTGAATTTTGAAGGTTAAATAAGTCTTCTGAGTAAATGGTATCATGGCTGAGACTAAGAACTACAATTATACCTACTTAGAGCCAAACTCAAAGCAAAAAACTAAAATAAAAGGGCTGAAAAAAATACAGACATACAGGCAGATAAACAGACACACAAACATCTTGCCTTTTATATATATATATATATATATATATATATATATATATATATATATATATATATATATTATGGATTTTCTGCACCATTCTAAGAACTGCAACTTTGAAACTTCTGAATATCGTTTCTTATGTCTTTGTCTATGAGTGTATCAAATTTGATTAAGTGCCATACGTCATACACACTTGAGCGATCATGTCTCTTTCGATCTATGACTAACTAGGCAGAAGACTTTCTCACAGTAGGTTGTCATTTCTTTCTGTGGTAGACGAGTTGCCGATTAAACCTATAGAATCCAATCTGTTCTGCTATTTAACCCATAGCATGAGAGAGAGAGAGAGAGAGAGAGAGAGAGATGGATTAATACTTTTCATAATGGTATTTTCACGTAAATGAATGCAACGAATTCAACTGGAATTCGAACTATGTTCTCCGATTTCTCATTCCGAACTGATATTGATTGCACCACAAACTTCAACAAGGACCTAAGCCTGAACCTTCTTTGGGTTGAATTCAGAGTCTTCCTTTCTAGCATCTTTTCTGCCATTGAAACAAGACACCAAAGTCTGACTTGCTATCACTTCTCTATTACTGTTTTCATGGAAAATGTTCAGATGAGACTCATTTTTTTCGTATTCCATTTGTAAGGAAGAGGTTCAACACAGGCAGCTTTTTTCCTTAGAACAGTTACTTTGTAGAACATTCTTTTGCTTAAATGCTCCCTTCAACATTACAATCTCAAGTCAAAGGTTTATCGTTTTATATCCTCCTTATCCTCATAATTTTCACCTTCTACTTCCTTTTCTTATATTCATACCACAACCCTTTTTCAGTAATCCCCTTCCTTGAGTGGCTTTTGAGCCTTTTATCAGGTGAGTTTTATTAAAAAATCAACCAAAAACTTTTTAAAATTGAACATATTACTTTGAGGATGATAGATTCTTGTCTTTTCCAAGGAGAAAAGAGCAAGGTGTACGGAACAAAACTGACTACCGATAGCCATACTACCTTCACATAATCATTTTTGAAAACGTGGTCAAGAATGGCTCTTCACAACTTCTTTTTCTCTTGTAGCTCTAAAAAAACCTTTGAAGCTCTATCCGTCCTTATCTCTGCTCTGCCATTCATTCACACGAAGTCATTACGCAAATTATTCGCTGTTTCCCTATATCTCTCCTCTACGCCTTTTGGGTATTTAATTTTCCAAGACGTCCTGTCTCATATTGTGTTCCAAAATCAAATAATAATTCTAGTGACATTGATAATTTTTTTTACACTAATTGGTGTAGAAATTAAGGTTTTTAAATGATGACATAAAATGTCTGAAATCTGAACCATCGCTAAAAAACTGGTCACTTTCTTGCACCGCTCCAGAATGTGGTTGACACCACCTAGGGTGCTCTGTTTATATTTAGTCAGATCAAATCAAAAATGTATTATTACTGCAATATATGTTCTGGAGGTACTTAATCTTCTCTTTCAGGCCTCGACAGATTTCAAAAGCGTTTACTTGGCCTTGTATGTGATGAATTATCTTCTACCCTACAACAACCCTTCCCACAACCTCGTAAGCCTATCATCACTCTATCTCTAGTTCCATGGAAATGTTCTGATAAACTACATTCTACCAGTTCAACCCTACACTGATAAAACACGCCATGCTAGATATACAAGATGTGAATCCTTCATATTTTCTTTGTTTTTTAATGGTAACAATGAAGTTCCATTTGAACATCTTCTTCCCGCAATCTACTATTTTCTGAAACAGACTCTAAGGAGAATGATTCCCAAGGCACAATCTTAGCCTCTTCAAGTCTAGGGTCAACTCTCCTACATATCCTTATCATGTACAATTTTTACACCCATGAAACAATCTCATCCAATAATCCCCTACCTTAAGTGGCTCTTCAGCCTTGTATTAGGCGAAAAAACAGTTTTTAAAAAATGAACAAATAGAGCCTTAGTGATGAAAATGACAGGTACCACACGACATTTTGGGGAGTCAGACGTTTTAATGTAAACCGAATTACTTTTCCTTTTTTTTTTTTATTAAATTAATTTTTAATTGGTATTTTTAAAAACCCATTTTAATTACTTTATTTCTCTATTGGTTAAGTTAAATACCAAAAAACGAAAGAAAGAAAATGAAGATAATATCAATGTTCAACAACTGTTCCGAAAGAATTAAATGAATGACGTCATAATTGGGTAAGTGGAAAATACTGATCGAATTTCTGTTATGGTACTTAATCTTAGTTTTATACATCTACTAGCAGTACAGCTGGAGTTGCTCGAGTTTAATAAAAGCTTTAAAACTAATCCATGGTCCTGGGGCTCAGACTCAGCCTAAAGAATATTTGTGTGAGGTTTGGTGAAAATCGGATAAAAATTGTGGATTTGTATAAAGAACATACAGACAGATAAACAGACACACACAGAAACACCTTGCCTTATATATATATATATATTATCGATTTTCTGCACTATTGTAAGAACTGCAACCTTGAAACTTCTGAATATCGTTTCTTATGTCTTTGTCGATGAATGTATCAAATTTGATTAAAATCGAACAACTCCTTCTATAACCCGATTTTTTCGATTATCGATTTTAGATATTTATCGAGGGTATCTCGACACAAAACCTAGCTAAGAACACTCGCAAATGCTTAGAGTACAACTGTGTAAATTTTCATGAAAATCGGTTCAGCCGTTTCGGAGTCTATGGGTAACGGACACACGCACACACAGAGAAAACACACACACACACACACACACACACACACACACACACACACACACACAAAGTTCCATTCACAAATAAGTTTAGATAGATTTATTAGACTGATAAAGCTCTCATTTCCTTTCAATATCCGGCAACAGGATTTTGTCAAAAAATCTATTAGCAATTATATTTACAGCTGAGTATCATTTCAGCTTTTGTATCTCAGACAACAATTAACTTACTTTCACCAAAATCTTATTGGATTACAAAAAAAGTAATAAAGCCTCAAAAAGAGCGATAAATATTTGTAAGTAAAAGCACAAAAACTGCGGATCTCTACAGCAAATGTAAATCCAACAGCTAAATAGCTTTCTATTCAAAAGCAACGCAAGTATATATGAGGGGTGCTATAAAGTTCAACTAAAAATCCCTTCCAAAACAAATTCTGATGTTTAATCTTTTTGGCGGCCACAATCTTAATAATTTAACATATGCAGATGACACAGTGCTGATAGCAGACACGTAATGAAAAATACATGATCTCCTTCAGAAGGTAGCAAGGGAAAGCGAGAAGAAAGGACTACAGATAAACTAGAAGAAAAATGAATGTATGGTCTGCAGCAAAAAGAAGAGCTTAAAATGCCAACTAAATGTCAAGTGCAGAAATTTAAATACTTGGGAAGTGTTCTAACAGAGGGACGGGAAGAGCGACACTGAGTACCGAAGACGCATTTGCATGGCCAAGGACCCATTTCAAAATCTAAGCAGAGTACTGATGGACAAGAAGATATCGTTAGAAACAAAGAAAAGAGTATTGGATGGTTATGTGGTAGCTGTTCTCCTATAAGGCAGTGGATGCTGAACAATCTCCTCAAAGATGAAGGAGAGACTTAAAGCAACAGAAATGTGGTTCTACAGAAGGATACTGGGGATATTATGGACCGAACATGTGAACAACGACAAGGTTTTGGAGAGGATGTAAAACGAAAAGGAAACTTATATCTAACATCAGGAATAGACAGCGGAAGTTTCTGGGATACGTAATGAGGAAGGGGGCTTGGGGAATCTAATATTCACAAGATGGATAGAGGAAAGAGAGACAGGGAGACTTGATGGGTTTGAACAAATGGATGGCTGAGCGAAATTCAGAAGCGATACCAAGACGAAAAATGTTAAGAGCGACAAGAGATGGGGGTAAGTGGACATCCATGATCACCTACGTCCTGAAAGGACACGGCACATAAAGAAAAAAGAAATCCTTTTGTTAGATCCGGTGTGAAATTTCAGCGTCCCAACTTAATAAGGTTGCACACGGTGGTTTTCGGATTCTAAACTTTTCTGTGCTAGAAACACATCGTATATTTTTCGCATTCTCATAAGTCAAAGAAAAATAAGTCTTATAAATGAGGTTTTTTTTTTCATTTCACCCCAAGCAAGGCTGTATAGCCACTAGTACGCAGTGGGTCACAGTGAGAGAAAAGACTGGGTACAGTGCGTATTGAAGAAAGGATGAAAGATTAATGGGATTCAAGAAGATAGAAGATGGCAATTGACGTTGCATTAAAATTTTTAGAGATTGTAACTATCAGGGAAGCAAATAAACTTAAGTCGGGAAGTGCGAGAAATTAAGCTGTTAGAGTAGACGTGACGGTTACATTTGTACTATTTCAACGGTAAAAGAGCTGTACCTAGATGTCAGTCAAGTAGCACGCCTAAAATCATGTGGATGGGGCACCAGAGAAAAATGTTTGTCAGGGCAATTACCATGAAAATATTTGTAGAAAAGACATAGAGAAGCCACATCACATCGGTGTGAAAGTGAATGAAGTCAAGATGCTGAGTCAGGGCCGATTACATTGTAGATCCATTTTTGGATTTCACGATACTCGAAATGAATAACAGAAGCACCTGACCAGATATAGCAACAGTATTCGGTGCACGGACGAATGGTAGATTTATCGATGTGCAAGATGGATTCTGACGAAAAAAAAAACTTTTGGCACGATAGAGTGACCCAACTTTCCTAGCAGTAGATACAGCTGTTGATTCGATGTAGTTGTAGAATTTTTTAAAAGGGATAAGTTTTATTTAGATTGTTTCGTTCTTTTTTCTTTTTCTTTTTTCCTTCTTTCTTCATTTCTCACCTTCTTTCTATATTTCTTTTCCTGCATTTCTTGGTTATTTTCATTTCTTTCTTTCTTTCTTTCCTTCTTTCTTTCTTTCTTTCTTTCCTTCTTTTTTTCTCTTAAAACCCTGAATAATTTCTCGCTGATTTTTCATGAAAAGCAATGTTTTATTTACAGAAACAGGTAAAAACATGTCGCTTAAAATTTATTGTGCATTGCTAGCCACTGCCTTTTCCTATCTTTCTGGCAGCATTTGAATTCCACATCGGAAAAACGACACGTCTTTTAAAACTAACCACGAGTAAACCCATTTTTTGGCATCTTCATAACAATGAAAGTATCGCTCAGTCAGGCCAGGTACCATCGAGCGGAACTAGTGAAAATTGGACGGGACAACGGTGAATACGGCGGGTGGGGGTAACACTTCTTATTTGGCCTAACGTTGTTATGCTGCAAAATTATTTTGTCGTGTCTCTGCTTGTTTAGCGGCCGTTCTTTTTTTCTCCAATGATCGGCTCAAACGTATCAATAACGATCTCCTATGATGGTTTCTGTCGGTTTGAGCAGCCACATAATAAACTACCCCCAGCTGATCCCACCAAATGTAGAGCAGAAGCTTCGAATCAAGGATATTCGGCTTTGCCGCCGATGCTCATGCATGGCCTGGCTCACCTCACTATCTTCTACTGTTAAGGTTATCGTAGTGTATCCACTTTTCATCGCCGGTCATGAAAAAAAAAACGTTTCCTTTATTAAAATAGCTGTTCGCCCGTGACAAGAAGCCGTTCGACGTCTCTCGGCTTTAACTTCTATGGCACCCAGTGTCCATACTTTCGAATCATTCCCAATGCTTTTAATCGTTTCGAAACTGTTGCGTGATCAACTCCTAATGATTCTGAAGTTCAGCTGATTCTTTAAATCGAGAAATCTTATTAGAAAGGCATGCGCTCTTCGATAGGATTTGAACCTATGTCCCACTAAGTAAAACCATCATTAGATCTGACACAGAGTCTTGAAATTAATATAGCTGCTCAATTTCGTATCCTAACGTAAACAAAGTATATTTTTTCTCAAATATTCAGGCCAGCAGACGGAAATAAATACTACTTGATAAATAAACTGAACGTCCACTCAAAACACGAGTATCCACTTAAAATAACGTTTACGTAATAAAAATCTTTCGAGTTAATAAATAAAAAAATCCATTCCTTTCAAAAGAAAAGAATAGATTTACGTTACTATTTACCTTTAGGATTCGTATTACGCTTAAATAAAAGTAAAACGTTAAATGTCTAAACTTTTCCTATTCGTTCCTTACACTTTCCTATATATATATATATATATATATATATATATATATATATATATATATATATTGTAATTTTGTTATTACAATAGTTTATAAAAGTATATCACTACACAAAAATTTTCATGTTTCAGAACAAAAGTGTTCCTCTTCAGATGAAATGTAACAAATGGTGAAAATGACTTATTTTTAAATTATAAGATGAATTCATGGTTATTTAGTGGTTATTTAGATTAGAGAAAGTTTTAGGTGTGTCAATATTGTTCTTTCTTTCTTTCTGTCTTCCTTTCTTCCTTTCTTTTTATTTATTTCTTTCATTTTACTCTCCAGCTTCTTTCTTTCTTTCTTTCTTTCTTTCTTTCTTATTCATTTATTTCTTTCATTTTTCTTTCTAGTTACTTTCTTTCTGCCGTTCAGCTTCTTTCTTTCTTCATTCAATTCTTTCATTTTACTCTCCAGTTTCTTTCTTTCTTTCTTTCTTTCTTTCTTTCTTCATTCATTTCTTTCATTTTACTCTCCAGCTACTTTCTTTCTTTCTTTCTTTCTTTCTTTCTTTTCTTTCATTTTACTCTCCAGTTACTTTCTTTCTTTCTTTCTTTCTTCATTCATTCATTTCTTTCATTTTACTCTCCAGCTACTTTCTTTCTTTCTTTCTTTCTTTCTTTCTTTCTTTCTTTCTTTCTTTCATTTTACTCTCCAGCTACTTTCTTTCTTTATTTCTTTCTTTCTTTCTTCATTCATTCATTTCTTTCATTTTACTCTCCAGCTACTTTCTTTCTTTCTTTCTTTCTTTCTTCATTCATTCATTTCTTTCATTTTACTCTCCAGCTACTTTCTTTCTTTCTTTCTTTCTTTCTTTCTTTCTTTCATTCATTTTACTCTCCAGCTACTTTCTTTCTTTCTTTCTTTCTTTCTTTCTTTTTTTCTTTCTTTCTAACACTCCCAAATTCCAGTGTATATTTCTTGTTCTTTCCTTCGTTTACTTTTCTCCCTTTTTATTGACCCTATATGTTCCTTGAATTAACAACTAACTCTTTACGTGTTATTTTTTTTTCCCCAGCTTCATGTTTCTTTCGATAATTACATCCACTTAAACGTTTTGATTCTGTTTATCTTTACTCAGTGTTTATGATCTTTTATTTCTGAATTTCTTTTCCGAGTTTCAAGTTCAAATATTTTTCTGGTTCAAAATCAAAGTTTCGATTTAAATATCTGCTTCCGTCTACTTTTTTGCAGGCGTCTGGTATTGGATAATAAAAAAAATAAATAGATCGGTTGATACACATTAAAATTAATTCGATTTAAATTAAAATTTAGTATTTAGTATTCAGTAAGTTTATTCCTGTTTATTTACTGAATAAACTAATTGTACACTCAGACCAAAAAAGAGGATAAAATGTAAACGAAGAAGGAGGAAATACATTTTTGTGGAAATAGGATTGAAAGAAAATAACTTGAAAGAAAGAGTTCTTTTCAATAAAGCGGGATGCAAGAAAATAACAACAATGAATGCAATTTAATTTTAAGAATGAGAGATTGAAATGAGAATTTGAATTCAGTAAGCAAAAATCAATAAAACCAATAAGCCAATAAGAAAAATTTTATTAAAGGAAGAAAGAATTTATACAAAGATATCAGCAAAAAAGAAAAAAAGGCTACTTTTAAGAACGAAAGAAAGAAAGAAAAAAGAAAGAAAGAATTTATATAAAGATAACAGTAAAAAAATAGGCTACTTTTAAGAAAGAAAGAAAGAAAGAAAGAAAGAATTTATACAGAGATACCAGTAAAAAGAAAAAAAGGCTACTTTTAAGAAAGAAAGAAAGAAAGAAAGAAAGAAAGAAAGAAAGAAAGAAAGAAAGAAAAGATTTGTACCAGCAAACAAGAGAGAAATATTTCAAGAAAAAAAGAAATAAAAAGAAAGAAGAAAAAAAAGGAAAGAAATAATTTATATACAGTTACGAGTAAACAAGCTAGAAAGAACTATTTTTAAGAAAAAAAAGAAAAAAAATGAAAGAAAGAAAGAGTTCATATAAAAAGAAAAAGACGAAAATAAATGAAAGAAAAAGAATTCATGAAATTAAAGAAAAAATCAATTATAAATGAAAGAATGAGAAGAAAAATGCAAAAATTCTTGAAGTCGATAAAAGAAAAAAATGTAAAACTTAGAGAAACGAATTAAGTAGTCGTATGACTCTTAAGAATGCCGATTTTAAGTTATGTTTTGTTTGTGGAGGCAATTTTCTGCGTCATTAAAATGAGAAAAAGCCTTTAGAGTCATGAACAAATTTTAGCACACAAACATATATAATATATGAACTCAGTGTATGTACTTATCTAAATATCTGCAACGGACGCGAAGAAAAATGTACTCAATGGTGCAAGGCGAATGACCAGATAATAGCTAACACCTGGTTTCAAGAATATCCAAAACAGTTATAGATATTGAGAAGCCCAGGAAGAGAAACTACAAATAAAATCGACTACATAACTATCAACAAGAGATTCAGAAATGCAGTTGTTCATTGCAAAACTTATCCAAGTGCCGACTGCGGGAGCGATCATCTCCCTGTTATATGTAAACTAATAATTAAACTACGGAAACAGAAGCCTAACGTAGTACCAAAACTTCAATATAACGAGTTCATGAATGACCTGAACCTGAGGAAAAAATATATGGACAGTGTGAGAAGATACGAGGGACAAAATTTAAATGGAAACTCGAAGTGGGACACACTAAGATAAGCTTTACTGACATAATTGGAGTAGATAGACTAAACTATCGCCCGGTTCACACTCCACCCACGTCTATTGAACAGGTGTAGAGGCTCATCTCTTGTTCCCGGTTTAGGATGTGGTTTCCGGTTTTCTCTTTTCCAATCTTGTCACTTTTTTTTCTTTTTTTTTCCAATTGGTGTAGATAGATAAACTATCACCCGGTTCACAGTCCACCCACGTCTATTGAACAGGTGAAGAGGCTCATCCCTTGTTCCCTGTTTAGGATGTGGTTTCCGGTTTTCTCTTTTCCAATCTTGTCACTCTTTTCTTCTTTTTTTTTCCAATTGGTGTAGAAAGACTAAACTATCACCCGGTTCACACTCCATCCACGTCTATTGAACAGGTGAAGAGGCTCATCCCTTGTTCCCTGTTTAGGATGTGGTTTCCGGTTTTCTCTTTTCCAATCTTGTCACTCTTTTTTTCTTTTCTTTTTTTCCAATTGGTGTAGAAAGACTAAACTATCGCCCTGTTCACACTCCATCCACGTCTATTGAACAGGTGAAGAGGCTCATTCCTTGTTCCCTGTTTAGGATGTGGTTTCCGGTTTTCTCTTTTCCAATCTTTTCACTCTTACGTAGCCCCCTGCACATCAGTGGCGTTACCGCCTTGCTCGGGGTGATACGATTAAAAACAAAAAAAGCAAACGCGAACATCTCAAAGGAAAATGGTCGGAGAAGAAAAACAAATGGATGAGAAAAGATTCTCGATCTTGTGCAATGGAATCGAATACAGAAAACTACACAAAGAAATAAGAAAACAGATGCAGGCAGGCTAAAGAAGAATGGCCCAACAAAAAATAATTACATAGAGAGAATGAGTATCACAGAACAAAAGACATGCTTTTCAAACAGGATGCATAAAATCCAAGGATGGAATTCTGATATTAGAGAAAGAAAAATACTCCAGAAATGGAACGAATATATCAGAGAACTCTTCACGGACAAAAAAGAACGACTAGAAATACACTTTTTGTTCTCTTTCATCCTGGAAAAGTTCTCTGATATATTCATTCCATCTCGACGGACCGGAAATATTACAAACCGAAATGGAAGCTGCACTGACCAAATTAAACAGAAACAAAGCGGCAGGGTCAGACGGAAATGTAATATAGATTCTGGCAGACTTGGACGATTTCTACATAGAAAAGATCACAGAAGTAATAAATAATATACTGGAAGATCTAAGCAGATCTATTTTTATAACTCTGCTAAGAAACCAGGCGCAAACGAACATGACCTCCGCCTAACAATCAGCTTAATGAGCTACATAAGAAAACTCATCTTCCGAGTTCTGATTAATAGAGCGTGCAACAGAGTCAGGCCAAGACATGAACAGTGCAAGTTCATTAAAGACACTAGAACAAGGTTGTTGGTTGGTTCTTTTGTTTTTGTGGCAAATCAACCTCGGCGGGTTATTTATTGCCAACTAACCTTTATTTAGTTATTGCTAGCAATACCTTTTTCTTTCAACAATTTATTGTTGTTTTATATAAGTTTTTGTGTCTAGTAATACATTTTTCTTTTAGAGTATCAAAATTCATTTGGATTTGTTTTTAAGGGCAGAGTCCCCAAGTCCTACCCTTGTTATTTAACCCATAACTGGAGGGAAGGGACGGATTAATACCTTTCCCAAGGGTACAAGTGCTTAATTGAATGCAGGGTATTCAACTGGAATTCGAACTCGGCTAACCGATTTCTCTTTCCGAGCCGATATCCATTGCACCACAACGCACATCTGTCACTATACGCTTACAGCACCTGATATTCCCAAGCGGTCACCCATCTAGGCACTGACCAGGCAGGCTCAACGTTGCTTAACTTCGGTGATCGAGCGAGAACCGGTGTATTCAACGTAATAGGCCGTAAGCCCTAGAACAAGGAATGCGATATTTATGCCCAGTATATTATCATAAAGAGCAATAGAAAAGCAGGAGGACATATACCTGTGTTTTATAGACTACGCAAAGGAGTTCGACATAGTATGTCACAAAGATCTGTTAGAGCTGCTCGGCTACTGATGTGGATTAGTTTTCGCACTGAAGGTAGTAATCGTGCTATGTTGGTTGCTAATCGACTTAACGCACCCTAAATGTTAGGAACTTGGTAATCTTCCACTGTAAGCTGACTCCTTAGTATTCGGCTAACTGCCGACTAATATTAACTGCCTTAGTCCAACTATGTCCAAACTGGAACTAGCTAATAGTTCTACTGAACTCCAATAGAACTCTGAAGAACTCTCTAGAACTTCTAAGAACTCCTAAGAACTTCCCAAAGACTTCGCGAGTTAACTTCCTGTTAACTTTTATTAATATAGAAGGGAGAGTTCATTATATGAGAAATAGTTGTGTTTCACCATAACAGCCAAGACAACCTGTCTACCGCAGAAAAAATGGCAATCTACTGCAGCAAAAACTTTTGCTTAATCAGCCATGTCTCTTTCGAGAAATGATCACCAAAGCGTGATTGTTGTGGGGTAGTTTTCGAACTGAAAGTTATAATTGTGCTATGTCGGTTGCTAATCGACTTAACGCACTCAAAATGTTAGGAACTTGGTAATCTTCCACTGTAAACTGACTTCTTAGTATTCGGCTAATTGCCTAGTAGTTCTACTGAACTCCAACAGAACTCTAAAAAAACTCTCTAGAACTTCTAACAACTCCTTTGAACTTTTCCAGAACGTTTCGAGTTAACTTCCTGTTAACTCTTATAAATATAGGAGGGAGAGTCCATTATCTGAGCAATATGTATGTTTCACCATAACAGCTACCTTGACATATTCTGGAAATACATTAGAATAATCAAGAATCTATACTGGCTGGAAATCAATATATGTAGATGATCCAGTGCTGAAAGCAGACACAGAAAGAAAACTACAAAACCTTCTCCAGAAGAAAAACGAGAAGAAAGGACTAAGTATAAGCTACAAGAAGACAGAATGCATGTTTCATCAGCAAAAGGATGAGCCCGAAGTGCAAATTACAGGTCGGAGATAGTCAGATCAAGCAGGTACATGAATTTAAATACCTGAGAAGTTTTCAAACAGAGGACGGAAACTGCAACAAAGACGTATTGGAATGGCCAAAGAGGCATTCCAAAAAATAATCAGAGTATTAAGTAGGTACCTCCATTAAATCGCAAAAAAAAAAAAAACAGCATAGTATAAATAAAAAGCTCCAAAACCTAATAAAACGAACATTTTCCATCAAAATGTTTATAACATTATTAAGAGGAAAGATCAAAGTAATTTTTATTTATTTTTAAAAAGAAATTTAATCCCTTCTAACACGTTCGAAATTCTGGCAGAAAATGTTGTTTTGATTTGAGTTAGCGTTGCAGAAAATGTTACGACTGTTTACAATCGATTACGTAATTTCACATAACTCACTTTTTTTCGGTGACAAACACATTAATTTGGAAATTCTCGCAAAAATCAGATAATTGACGGATTTTAATGAAAGCTTCAATACTCATTCATAAATGAATGAAATTATTTTTGAAATTATTATTTTTTAAAAATCTTGGGGAAATTTCTTTTAACTCTGTAAATCCGTAAAATTTTAATAAATTTTAATTGGCTGCAAATTATTTTTATTAGTTAACCGCAGGACTCATCGGGAACATAAATCATCTATTTTTTTTATTTTAAATTTTACGACACTATCCGAAAATCTGCTCCTAAGAGTAAAATAAAAAATGCAATAAAACTCTGATATAATTTAATTTGATAAGCTTTTAATTGATGGAATAAATAATAATAATTAAGGACATTATAGTCTGAAGAAAAAAAAATTCGATTACTAATAAAATTTTAAAAGAATTTTCAACTTTTTTTTATTATTATAATAATTCATAAAGTTTTTTTTTTTAAATTTAAAATCTTTTAAAGAATTGTCGTCCCGTTTTTTTAAGATAAGAATTGATGATTATATTGCTTATCGAAAATTGAAAACTTTAATAAAAAATCGTTCACCAATTATATTTTCAAAATAAGTTAAAATATTTTTTTTGTGTAAATAAATATGTTCATTTAAGTACGATGTTCCATAGGGGTCATGACAAGTTTCCATAGGGGTCGTATTGATTTTAGAAGTTAACAAGTGTTCTGGATTATTCCCTTTATATGGAAAACGGCAGAAACTGCACTTTGATTCTGATTCATGTCTCTTCAAGATGTTTATAATATTCACCATCCTGTTTTGCAAGTCATTCCTTAAACATTTAAAGCAACTTTTACATTTTAATTCCTAATTTTCTAATTTTGTTAAAAAAAAGTAATTGTGAAATTCACAATTTGTGGAGGTACCTAAAAAAGAATATGAAAAATAGATATTAAAAATAGAAATTAATAAATTCCATAATATTTCATAAATTATTGAATTAACTCTGCAATTATTTTCATTCTGTTATTAAATTGTAAAATTTTATAAAAGAAGGTTTTATATTAATTAATTAATTTAACTTTTATTTTTCATAAAACATCTTCAAACGTAAGCCTACAAAGCTAAACTAACCAAAATTACATAAAATATTGGATAATTGCTGAAAACTGTGTTCAACTTTTAATCTTAACTTAATTAAAATTTTAAAAAACCATTTGCATGAATAAGATTTATACCAAATTCATCTTCCATACTTTCGGCCGGCTACTGTAAATCATCCATTTGGTGTCCGTATAAGGTGATGACAGCTGTGATAACAAGGCTACCGTAATTAAGAAATGCTTTTGTTTAGGTAGTAAGCAAATAATTCTTGTTTCAAGTCCACTTAAAGTAAGTTTAAATTCGGTAATTTGAAAAAAATAATGTGACAGCGAGGTGTTTTTCTTTGATGAAATTAATTTTTTTTTTTTAATTTAGAAAATTTTTGATTCTGATCAATATAATTTTGGTTTAAAATACACCAGGGTATTTTGCTTACTGGAATTACTAAATTTAATCCCTTGGTTTTCAATTAAGGCTAATTTTAAAGCTTGAAGGTAACTTATTTATTTTTAAAATTTAAATTTAAATTTAGGTATAGAAAAATGACTGGAGGTACCTAAAACTGACAGAAAATTTAATTGAAAGCAAAGAAAAGAGTACTGGAGTCCTCCTTGATATCTGTCTTCCCGTATGGAGGCGAATGCTGGACAATCTACACAAAGATGAAAAGAGACTTGAGGTAACAGAAATGTGGTTCTACGGAAAGATGCTTAGGATGCTATGAACCGAACATGCGGGCAAGACAAAGTTTTGGAGAGAATGGAAAAAAATAAATACATAATATCAGGAGGAGGTAGTTAAAATTTCTGGAGCACGTAATAAGGGAAGATGACTTGGCAAATGTGATACTCACGGGACAGATAGAGGGTAAGACGTACAGAAGAAAGAAGCGCGTAACATATTTGATGAGCTTGAGCAAATGGATGGCAATCCAGGATTTGGGAGAAATAACAAAGAGATAATGGGAAGACGTGGAGAGTCATGATTTTCTACGTTACGCGGCACATGCAAGAAGAAAGAATGTACAAATATATATTTATATAAAGATGAGCTGCAAAGTTCTCAGGCTGACTCAAAAAACACACCTGAAAAATAATTTTGTTTAGTAAATGGTCAAATTTTGATAAGTCAGTTGGTCATATATATATATATATATATATATATATATATATATATATATATATATATATATATATACCACCACCATTTTGTCACCATGTTCGGCCATCCGCCACCTTAAAAATGGACTTGTCTCTTTGTTTAATTCTACTATGTCAATAACTTATATGTTCACTCTTTGATAATGGCTTATGTAAGCCGAAAGCTCAGACCTGATAAAAAAAATCAACAATTATTGCGATTTGTTGTCGTCTTTTAACGATAGAACTATCAAGCTTATCAGACTATACGAAAGGATCCTGCATAAAATAAATAGACAAAACTTGTCTTTATTATTCAACAAAACTTGTATTAATGAAAAAATACTGCCAAAATACACACACACTATATATATATATATATATATATATATATATATATATATATAAGGTTTATTTCTATTAGTTACAGGATGGATGAAACGTTCATAGGCTGAATATGAAGGAATGAAGATAGAGGTGCGAACTCTTGCATGCATTAATTACAACTCTTTTTATTAATACCTGCATTTTGCCCTTTCCCGGTATGTGGATGGACGGAAAAGTTCATAGACAGACTATGAAGAAGTGATGCTAGATCTGTGAAATATTGCATAACTTAATTTCAACTCTTCTAATTAATAACTGCATCGTTCCTTTACCTGTAAAATGACATCTGGCTGTTCAAAGAAGATAGTTCATCCTGATCATCAAAAAAGTTAACAACAGCAGATATGATGTCATGATCACTGCAATACTATTTCCCAGCCAAGTGGTTTTGATGATGTTGGCGAACAGATCGTGCATTAGTTGGAAATGGACAAAAACTGGCCAATCAATTGGCTGATGTGGGTATCTACCAACGCTCTTTCTACAGTGCACTGAAAAAAGTGCAACGCATGGTTGGAATTCCTGGTACCATTCACCCAATCAAAGCTTTTACTTGATTGAGCCGTAGAAACTCGTCAGGGAGAAGATCAGTTATCATACTTTGATCCAGTATTTACTCGCCGCTAGCATGATGGCGGTATGCGAAATGGGGTCGTTTTTAAAGAGGGAGACCCATAAGTGTGCATACGGTTAAGAGGAAAAACATTTCCCAGTCCATGTTACTACTGGCACACTGGCGTTGGTATCGACCAATATCCTTTCTTTAGTGTCATAAGGGAGGTCATACTTCAAAGTTGAAATCACCAGGATCAAGTATCTAAGACTTTCTATGAACTATCCGAAGTCAGAAATACAGCTGAGGTGAAAAACAGATACTAAACTTTGATCCCAGCCCGAAATGGCGCTAATCACAGGAAATAACCTGAACAGTTAAACACAAGAAAAAGGAAATACCTTGACGAAAAAGGAATAATACAACGAACAAATGTAATTTGTAATACAATAAAGTAATACGCAAATAAGCGATTGTGATCTTGTTTTTCTTTTCACACTCTTTTTATGCATATACAGTGGCATATACAGTGGCTATCCATACGTATATTTGTGTATATGTGTGCGTGAGTCTTCAAGCGCTAAGGTTATATACGAACGGTCTACATAGTCGTTTTAGAACACAGTACCGCTCTTCTTGCACACGTGTGTGATTTTATATTTTCCAATCTTTATTTATGTCGTTTCTTAATCCTCAGCCGTACTTCACTTATTTTATTTACGACGGATGCTATCAGATCTTCGCTTGTAAATTCGCGAAGGATAATTCTGAGTCTTTCCCATCCGCCAATTTTCAAACAACGATATCCAATTGCAACGATCCAATTTTCTCTCCTTTTCTTCTTCCCCTTTTCCTGTTTGTCTTCTTTCTTTTTTTTTCTCATTTTTTAAGAAAAAATAGATTTTATGCTGTCAGTACACACACACACACACACACACACACACACATATATATATATATTCTAAAGAGGTGGTTACCCTCTGGTTGTCAGCCAGTCGACTTTTCCTAATGTCCGCTAGGTGGCGTTGCATGAAGCAGTATAAAAGAAAGGATTCAAACTCTCTCTTATTAAGTTCTTCAACCACAGGTTACCATAGTAACAAAATGTCTCATTTTCACTTTGTGGAGAAATCTTGGCACCCAAATGAACAACATGTAGCATACAACTCTCCACACTATCCCCTAAAAAACAATGCAAACAGCGTATGCATTGCAGATATCACACACACACACACACACATATGTGTGTGTGTGTGTGTGCATGTGTGTGTGTGTGTGTTTCTAATTAAAATAACCGCATTAAATCTAAACTAGTAATGACTAATACAGTGATGAATTTCATTGTTCAGCACAAGACTGTGTTTCTTGTTACAAATCATTTACCTATATTGGACACACTGTCATCTGTTTGAGAAGACGCTTTAAAAGCTATTCATCAAACCAAAGTTCCATAAAAAAAATTATTAACCCATAATTAACAAGAACCCTCTGTGTGTGTGTGTGTGTGTGTGTGTGTGTGTGTGTGTGTGTGTGTGTCCGTTAACCATAGACTCCGAAACGGCTGAACCAATTTTCTTGAAAATTTACACAGTTGTACTATAAGCGTCTGCGAATGTTCTTAGCTAGGTTTTGTGTTGAGGTACCCCCGATAAATATCGAAAATCGATAATCGAAAAAATCGGGTTATAGAAGGAGTGGTCCGATTTTAATCAAATTTGATACACTAATAGACAAATGCATGAGAAACGATATTCAGAAGTTTCAAGGTTGTAGTTCTTACAATAGTGAAGAAAAGCGATAATATATATATATATATAAGGCAAGGTGTTTGTGTGTGTATCTGTTTATCTGCCTGTATGTCAATATTTTTTCAGACCTTTTATTTTAGTTTTTGCTTTGGGTTTGGCTCTAAGTAGCTATAATTGTATTTCTTAGTCTCAGCCATGATACCATTTACTCAGATGACTTATTTAGTCTTCAAAATTCAGTTTACGACGAAAAAAACTTATTTGATATCGATACCAGGAAATCAAAATTTGACTTACATCCATTCACTTTTCTTTCAGTTTACGGTTTCTCTTTAACTGGAAACAACTATTGCTTTTTAGTCTTTCCTGTCAACGTACAAAGAGTCTGAGCTCCAGGACCATGGATTAGTTTTAAAACTTTTCTTACACCCGAGCAACGCCGGGCTGTACTCCTAATATATTTATATAAAGATGAGCCGCAAATTTCTCAGGCTGACCCAAAAAGCACACCTGAAAAATAATTTTGTTTAGTAAATGGTCAAATTTTGATAAGTCAGTTGATTATATATATATATATATATATATATATATATATATATATATATATATATAAGGTTTATTTCTATTAGTTACAGGATGAATATAGAAACTGAACTTACGTTAGAAACTGGTACTTTTTATCTTTACAGGTTTCTCAAAAATACATTGAAGATAACTTTTTCACTCACGGTAGAAAGCTAGTAAAATGTTGAAGTATGGGCGTTAATTCTGTATATAAAATGATCTTCATTTTAAAAAAGGTTGAATTGTTGACCACCTTTCATCACAGAGGTGTAATATAACATAAATAAGAAAATAATTAATATCATTACTGAGTGAGAGAGAAGCACATTCAAAGTCAATTCAGCTATAATTCCTAAACCGCCATAGGCGAGGTAACCAAGATAATTTAGGTTATCCGATTGAAATTCGGTTCCAAGCGTCCTCGGCTAAACTATTCTTTTTCTTTTATAAGGCGTCTCCCTTCAGGACGTAGACGATCATAGCCTTCCACATCCCCTTATCCCTTGTAGGTCTTAACATCTTTTCTCTTGTTATTTCTCTCAACCCTGCTCTGACATCCACTTGCTCAAGCCCATCAAGTATGTCACGCGTTGCTTTTCCTTGTTTTTCTTTCCCTCTATCTGTCATGTGACAAAAAAAAAACAACTAAATCCTCTACAAAAAACCAATGTAGTGTATCACTTTACATGACCGTACAGAGATTGTATCTCTGGTACTAATAATGAACCCACTACATATATTGGTTTTACTACAACCACTCTCTCCCGTAGACTTATCTGTCACCTTTCTGATCATAGCTCAATTAAACAACAATTTTTAGAAAATTTATTATTAGTACCAGAGATAAAATCTCTGAACGGGTATGTATATAAACATTTTTATACATTCCTTAATATAAGATACATAGATGACATTTTCTTTTTAGCTAAAAATACTGAGCAAATTCAGTCAGTTGAGTGCCATACGTGATACACGCTTGGGTGATCATGTCTCGAGAGAGAAATGACTGACTGGGCAGAAGATTATCCCACAGTAGGTTGCCATTGCTTTCTGCGGTAGACTGGTTGCCGACCAAGGCTATAGAACCCAATCTGTTCTGCTATTTAACCCATAACTGGAAGGAAGAGACGGATTAATACCTTTAGCAAGGGTATTTGCGCGTACACAACTTAAAAACAAATTTGAAAGTTACTCCGTCCTCACATTTATATTAGAACTTAATATTATTAATAAAATTCCATTCCTTGATGTATTTATTGATTCCAGCACACATAGAATCACCACTTCTGTACATAAGAAACTAACTAGTATAAATTTGTGTCTTCTTAATGATAATAGTGAATGCCCCCAACGATAAAAGTTAACTCTTATAAAAACTTAATTCAACGCACACAAATGATATCTTCTTCCAAATACATATTTTATAAAGAATTACACAACATTACACAAACACTTGTTAACAATGGATTTCCTAATTCCGTCATTGATCAACAAATTAAGATGTATTTAAATATACTTAATAATACCTCTAACAATATTGATAATATTAATAATAATAATGTAGGTAAAAATAAACATAACACTGCAACCAAACTATTGCAACCAAATACATAATAATTACAAACATGATGAAACAACACTCACAAACATAAAACGTAGAAATGTTAAACCAGTAAATAATAATTATCAAATTAAGCTCATCATATATCATAAAAAAATTTAAAACAACTGACCTCATAGTCTCTAATAACCCAATAATCACACAACTATATCCTCTACAAAAAACCAATGTAGTGTATCAATTTACATGACCATACAGAGATTGTATCTCTGGTACTAATAATAAACTCGGATCATGGACCAAGCGATTCTCCCCGAGAACAACACACTACGCCTCCTCGGCCTTACCCTCTCCTCAGACCTCAAATGGAACCACTATGTTGAATCCATAGCTAAATCTACTGCTAAGAAGGTTGGGTCACTATGTCGATCCAGGATGTTTTTTCCGCCTGAATCCATCCTGCATATATACAAGTCAACCATCCGTCCGTGCATGGAGTACTGCTGCCATTTATGGTCAGGCGCCCCTGCCGTTCTTCTCAGTGTACTGATCTGGCGGCTCGACTGCAGCCACTTCCCCACCGTCGAAATGTGGCCTCCCTTTGTCTGTTCTATAAATACTTTCATGGCTTCTGCTCGGACGAACTTAAGTCACTGGAGCCTCCTCAACAGGTATTTACTCGTGCAACCAGACTGGTAACTGGGTCCCACCCATTCACTGTCAGGTTAGCCAAATGCAGACGACAATTCTACTCCTGCAGCTTCTTCTCTCGCACTTCCCGCCTGTGGAACTCGCTCTCATATTCTTGCTTTCCTGAGGGCTACAACCTCCAGAAATTTAAATGCAATGTCAATACTCATCTATTAACCACTGGACTCTAGCTCTCTCCCCACCCCCGTATATCCTTCCCTTTCTCTCCACCTATGTATCTGTCATCGCACCTGCATTCTCAGCTTTCTATTACTCCTTTCTAACTAGTTTGTACTCCTCACTCTTTTCTAATTAATCTTTTACAGTTATGTAGCCCCCGCTCATCAGTGGCATTTCTGCCTTGCTCGAGGTGAAATGATTAAAAAAAACCCACTGCATATATTGGTTTTACTACAACCACGATCTCCCGTAGACTTACCTGCCACATTTCTGATCATAGTTCCATTAAACGACATTTTTTAGAAAAACATGCCCATGTAGGTAATATTAGACAGATTTTAGTCGATAGCACAATAATACACACACATACACACAGTAAAAAGAATGTTCAGATATGAGAGGCCATCTACATTAAATCAAAACAACCCACACTTAATAAAATCACATTTCAATCTGGTCACAACACATTACATTGCATTTAGAAATATGGTTCTGTTAACATTTCGGTCTCTCACGCGGTGTCACGCCATAGAACCGCATTACAAATTTATGAACCGCGTTTACTATTTTTGGTAACTGTTATCGTCGCATAAAAATGCTTTACGTCAACACAAGATAATATCATCTTTGATGGTGGATGTTTTTATGCTAATGTACCTGTAGCCTCTCTGAGGATGGCTCATGTGAGCCGAAAGCTTAGAACTGGCATAATAAAAAGATATCCAAATGTTGGACAATCTCTGTCTTTATTTTCACCTGAAATTAAAACCAAATTCCGATGTTTAGAACGGCTCATGATTAAACATAATAGACATTCATTGTCTGTTATATTTAACAATATATGTTTAGAAAATTCCTTAATATATGCATGTAATTAGCAGCCAGTCCTTGTATATGTATTATGTATCGGGGTCACTGATAAGTTATTTGTACATGACTACAGGTGCGTTGTGGCGCAGTGGATATCGGCTCGGAACGGGAAATCGGTGAGCCGAGTTCGAATTCCAGTTGAATTCATTGCATTCACTTACGCGCAAATACCCTTGGGAAAGGTATAAATCCGTCTATTCAATCCAGTTATGGGTTAAATAACGGGACAGATTGGGTTCTATAGCCTTGGCTGGCAACCAGTCTACCGCAAAAGCAATGGCAGCCTACTGTGGGATAATTTTCTACCCAGTCAGTCATGTCTCTTTCGAGACATGATCGCCCAAAGCGTGTATCACGTATGGCACTTAGCTGACTGACTACATATGAAGGACGTGTAGCGAATATCATTATGGATGCTTACTGTTTTATACAGAATGAAAGCAATAATAATAATCATAATAAATTTACATTTTAAACAAAATGTTCACGACTTCTCGGACTTGTTTCTTCTATAGCAATTTCTCTCGTTGGAACAACCAATATTTCTATCTACGTGTTTATAGATTTATTTTATGTATGTCATATGAAAAATAGGAAAAAATAAAAAATATTGGCTCAGAGAGAGTAAATATGTGAATGAATAAAATCGGTGACACACTAGGAATTAAAAAGATAGAATTATTTTAATTCAAACAAACCACTCAGTTTAAACCAATAAGACTAGATCTACGTAAAGAAGATCTGTAAGTTTGTTGATAAAGAAATAACAAAAAATAAATATATATATATATATATATATATATATATATATCGCCCGGTTTACACTCCACCCACGTCTATTGAACAGGTTAAGAGACTCATCCCTTGTTCCCTGTTTAGGATGTGGTTTCCGGCTTTCTCTTTTCCAATCTTTTCACTATTACGTAGCCCCCTGCACATCAGTGGCGTTACCGCCTTGCTCGGGGTGATACGATTAAAATAAAATATATAGCATAATGATAATCCACGTAAAAAGTTGTAAGTTAAAAATGTATTCTTTGTTACAGTATATATATATATATATATATATATATATATTGTAATAGTTGTTACAATGGTTTATAAATTCATAGTATCAATACACAAAATTTTTCGCCTTTCGAAGCTGCTACGTGCACTTCTCATAACCATTGCAATATAATGCTCTACGTTGTATCGAGCACTCTTTATAAAAGTAAATGCATGAACAACAGGTTAAAAAACCTCCGAGTTCTATAACTTTGTTACAATATATATATATATATATATATATATATATATATATATATATAGGTGGACTTAGATTTGTTATTGATGTTATTAAACCAGTATATAGTATCCGAAGAACTTTTCCAAAGGTTTGGTTGTAAATTCGATAGCAACTTCTCTATTAGGTTTTTTAGAATCTCCCTAGAAATTATGCCTAAGTCACTTTTGGTGGGATTAATAAGTCTAGTTTATAATTTGTTTTGGAAGTTTGGTTTGTGGTCCTTAAATAAAACGTAAGCTTCTTTAGTAGAGACTTTGCCAATTTTGTCACTAATATTTAATTCGTTAGCGAATTTAGCTGTATCCATATTATTTTCAGATAATGTTAGGTTTCTTCTGTCTACTTTGTAAATACTAGTTATGTTATTTTTAAGGATAGTTAAGTAATTTGAAGGATCACATTTATAAATATTATATAAGGTGGTGCCAATCATTAGTGGAGTACTTGGAAGAGTGCCAAAGGTCCATAATTTTGAAAGAACTAAATTTCCGAAAAACGTTAAAACGGCAATATAACTAAAAACCCGAATACTGAGGCTAGTGTAAAAGTATTGGCGAGATTTACTGTCACTTTGTCTTCAGTGATCCTGAAACTATAAATGATGTAAAGTTTATAGCATTATTTTGACGATATCATTAATCCATATAAATTCATAGTATCATTACTCAATCATAAAATATATGTTTATCAGGTTCTGGTAGATGGCCAAAAAAAATAATTTGGTCAATCCACTGAAAAAGGTTAGAAAAATATTATCTTTAACTTTCACTCTGGATGACCGCGGTGTCTTACAGATCTTTTCAAGTGAAAGTGAAAGCGAAAGAAGATTTTTTTTTTAAATTGACACGTATTTATAAAATAAATATATTAAAAGAATAGGCGGGCTTGAAGGAGACTGCCACCACCTTTAAATTTGTTTTCATTTTTTTTTTTTTACTGTTTTTAACGCAGTCTTATCGGTTATTACATAAAGTTTCCGATTATAAAAAAATTGAAAACAATTCAATATTTAAACATTTTTAGGGGGGGGGGCACTTTTTCATACAACGTTATAGTAAATCAATCCTCCATTTTAGATCCACTCGCAATGGGGTCGCTTTGTTTTGGTTCTTTTGGGACGAGTTGTTGCTCTTGTTTTTGTCTTTTTCAAGTTTTCTTTAGTTCTTACGATGGTACCTTCCTCGGAAACTCCAAGAATGGCTTTATTCAAAAATTTCGCAAAGATTTCAGTTGTCGAATATTCGCAAGCAAAAAAAGATCGATTTACTATAAGGTTGTATGAAAAACTGAGCCCCCAACCAAAATTGTTTAAATTTTGAAATTTTTCCAATTTTCTTTCTTTTTTTTTTTTTTTTTTTTTTGTCAATCGGAAACTTTAAAGTTTAATCGATATGATTGCACTGAAAAAAGTAAAACAAAAAAACAAATTGATAATCAAGAAATTTACAGGTGGTGCTAATGTCGTACCGGCAAGTGGTTCTAAAATGAAGGATCAATTTACTATAATGTTGTATGAAAAACTGAGCACCACCTAAAATTGTTGAAATATAAAAATTTTTCCAAATTTTTTTGTGAGTCGGAAAGTTTAGGGTGTAATCGATAAGACTGCGCTGAAAAAAGTAAAAAAAAAAAAATGAAAAACAGCAAATTTAAAGGTAGTGGTAGTCTCCTTCAGCTCCTTCAAAAATATTTCCATATTCATGAAAACTGTACTTGTTTTTTGTTTTTTTTTCTAAACTCATTTACTGTTTTACCGATGTTGTCAACACTTTTGTCTCAAGGACACACTCCAAATTTGAATTGCAAAAACTAAAAATAAAACCGAATAAACATTCAATGATGTAAAATAAAAATGTAGCTTTCACTTTGTAGGAAGCAAGATAATTGTTTTTAGATATATTTCTGAAGAAAAGGGCATTTGAATATCACAATGATATCAACAATGAAAATATAAACGAAACCAAAATTGATATTTTTATTATAGAGTTATGGTTAACAAGCTAGTCACGCAAGTCATCACTAATGTAGTAAATTTGTTGCACACTTAGTTCTAGAAATTCTAGTCTTGTACTAAATTAAACTAAGTATCGATAGGAATAACTATTGTGTTTCTCACTATATAATACGCACCGGTATATAAGACGCACCGATAATTTGATAATGAATACTTAAAAAAAACTAAAACTGTAACACTTCTTTCTTTTTCAAGTTACTTGGATTTGTAATCACAGTTTAGTCACTTAGTAATTATAATATAGTCATTTTATTTAATTCTGGGTTCATCAGAGGATTAGTGTGACTAGTACCGCTAATTTCTACCCAAATCTAACCAGTGTAAAAGAAGATGCAGGGTGATTTTTTTGTATTTTTTATAACTGGACCTTACTTAGTCTGTACGAAGTGAAATGTCATCGTGACCGAGTCTTTGTGTGTACAAAGTCTATTTAGCCCCTGACCCTGCCCAGAAAATCGATAATATACATATATATATAAAAGGCAAGATGTGTGTGTGTGTGTGTGTGTGTGTGTGTGTGTGTGTGTGTGTGTTTATCTGCCTGTATGTCTGTATTTTTTTCAGACCTTTTATTTTAGTTTTTGCTTCGGGTTTGGCTCTAATTGGGTATAATTGTAGTTCTTAGTCTCAGCTATGATACCATTTACTCAGAAGACCTATTTAGCCTTCAAAATTCAGTTTATGACGAAAAAAACTTATTTGATATCGATACCAGGAAATCAAAATTTGACTGACATCCATTCATTTTTCCTTCAGTCTACGGTTTCGCTTTAACTGGAAACAACTATTGATTTTTAGTGTTTCGTTTTCTTTCCCCAGTTATGGTTTTGTTAGTAAGATGTATATCATTATATACTTATTATCCCTCCCAAATAATACAATTTAAATTATTTTCTGGCTTTAAATAACCTGCAAAGTTTTGATAAGCTGTAGTAAATGAATCAGTCCCTCAATTTTCTTCTTCTTCTTCTTCTTCTTCTTATTATTATTATTATTATTATTATTAGGAACTTACGAGTTAATGTCATATATCCAGACACTAAGCAGTATAGCCCGGCGTTGCTCGGGTGTAATGAAAGCTTTAAAACTAATCCATTGTCCTGGAGCTCAGACTCTTTGGACGTTGGCACGAAACACTAAAAAGCAATAGTTAAAGCGAAACCGTAGACTGAAAGAAAAATGAATGGATGTAAGTCAAATTTTGATTTCCTGGTATCGATATCAAATAAGTTTTTTCCGTCGTAAACTGAATTTTGAAGGCTAAATAAGTCCTCTGAGTAAATGGTATCATGGCTGAGACTAAGAACTACAATTATACCTACTTGAGCCAAACCCGAAGCAAAAACTAAAATAAAATGGCGGAACAGTAGACATACAGGCAGATAAACAGACACACACACAAACATCTTGCCTTTTATATATATATATATATATATATATATATATATATATATATATATATTATCGATTTTCTGCACTATTGGAAGTACTGCAACTTTGAAACTTATGAATATCGTTTTTTATGTCTTTGTCTATGAGTGTATCAAGTTTCATTAAAATCGGACCAGTCCGTCTATAACCCGATTTTTCGATTATCGATTTTCGATATTTATCGGGGTACCTCGACAAAAAAAACTAGCTAAGAATACTCGCAGACGCTTATAGTACAACTGTGTAAATTTTCAAGGAAATCGGTTCAGCCGTTCCGGAGTTTATAGGTAACGGACACACACACACACACACAGACAAAGTTCCATTTATAAATAAGTTTAGATAGATTGGCCAGGCATAACGATCGTGTGAACTAAGGAACTAACAAAGAGAGGAACAAGCACAATTATTATGTGACAATGATGATAATCATCTTTACTATTTTACTTTAATGAAGACTGTTGTATATATATATATATATATATATATATATATATATATATATATATTCACTCCTATCATGCTCAGGGGGGGGGGGGTAACCTATCACACTGAAACACTTAACAACATAACAATATATTTTCCCGAAAGCCAAACAAAAGTTTCCTAAACGGAAGAATATACATAGCACCTAATGAGCCAGACGAACCTACCTAGGTTTCTCCTAAATGGATCCTTAGGGAAAGCTGGCTAAAAAGGAAAAGAAAAAACCACATATAAATATGTAATGAAGACAACCCCACGTAACCAGGAAATCAGAGAAACTACAAAACTCAAAGGGAGGTGGGGTTAACAATTTTATTACTTTACTACCAGTTATGAAAGCTCTTGCCGCGTATTTGCTCTTTAACAGTGCCTTATCATTTTATTTTTTTACAATAATTGTGTCTTCGAGTAAGGAATAATAATAATTTATTATAAGAAAAACTGTTATATATATATATATATATATATATACAGGTAAATAGGACACAAGATTTTACGATGTTTGAGTTCCCTAGCATTAACTTTTTATAAAAGTGCTCAATACAATAAATATTGTAGAGCATAATATAATCATATAATTATGAATTAAAAGTACATTGGGACACGGAAATTTCTATTCTTCGAGATTTCTATCTCGTCATCAGGCAATGTTGCTTGTAAAAACGATTTACATTTAAGTACAAAGCCAATCGGCTTGCTATTTATGTATGTGAGAAGATATAAAATTTATGTGTGTGTTCCTTTTAACTAATCAGAATATTGATTTTGTATCTAAATGTAAGTCATTTTTACAACCAACATCCAAATAAGCTCAAGAAAATTTGAATTGTTCATAGCCATTAGTCGTAGAGGCGGGCATCTACTTCCATTGCGCACGCCAGCTACCAATGTGTTTTCACAGGCAAACGCGATGTTCATGTACCGTGAACGGTAACTTGCCAGAAGCAACCAGACTAAATTGCCCAGATCATGTTACCTGTCTTCTGCATGGTCCTTTACCCTCTTTTTCTTTCTTTTTTACTGGCATCCGACCACGTTCCGTGTAACACGAAGTTTTCCGGCCTGCAAATTATGCCACGCAGTTGTGCTGTCATCTCCATTATATGTAATGAGTTTTAAGACTAATCGTGTCCACTGAACTCCATTTTATCACATTCAAGAAAAGTGTAGCTACAAACGCGGATGAGCGTTGTGGTGCAGTGGATATCGGCTCGGAACGAGAAATCCGGGGAGCCGAGTTCAAATTCCAGTTGAATTCATTGCATTCACTTACGCGCAAATGCCCTTGGGAAAGTTATTAATCCATCTCTTCCTTCCAGTCATGGGTTGAATAACAGGACAGATTGGGTTCTATAGCCTTGGCTGGCAACCAGTCTACCGCAGAAAGCAGTGGCAACTTACTGCGGGATAATCTTCTGCCCAATCAGTCATACCTCTTTCGAGACATGATCGCCCAAGCGTGTTTCACGTATGGCACTTAACTGACTGATAACTACAAATCATGAAGGGATTAAATATTGTAATATCTTGATGAATATCATTATCTTTGTTTGTTTTTGTTGCTTTTATTTTATTTATTTATTTATTTATTTATTTATTTTTATTTTATTTATTTATTTATTTATTTATTTTTATTTTATTTTATTTTATTTTATTTTTTGAGCGGTGCCTTAAAAGTACTTCAGTCGTGTTAAGCAACAGTATATTATGATACAATTTCGTTCAACAATGATTAAATTTCTTTATGCTTTTAATCATTTTCGTTTTTGTTTTTTTTGTTTTTTGTTTTTTGTTTTTTTTTGTTTTTTTTTTTGTTTGTTTTGTTTTGTTTTTTTTTGTTTTTTCATCCTAAGGCAATAAAGCCCCAAATACGCAATAGGGTTGTTACTAAGAGTGAAATAAACTGAGAAAAAGTTATTTAGAGAAAACGATCATAAAAGAACAGAATTCAAAGAGACTGAAGATCTTGCTGCATTTAAAATTTTGAAGTTCGTAGTTGATAAGAACGCAACATGCCGAAAAAGAGTACCATAGGCGAGGATTTCAATAGAAAAAGAAACCATTTTCGGAGAACGTAGGTTGTATCTAACCGTTCCAACAGTAAAGTGTTGAAACCGAGCCGGCGATCTGCTCTATTGTGCAGTTTTTATGGAGAATTCAATTCTTAAAAGCACCCTTAAAGGGAACCATTTTAAGATCATTCTAAAACTGAACAATTTTAAAAGCATTCTAAAAGGGGACAATTTTAGGAGCATTCTAAAAGGGGACAATTTTAAGAGCATTCTAAAACGGAACATTTTTTTCTGGGGATGCAAAATTTAATTATTGCAATAAAAACGGACATGTCTTAAAAGTATATAAAACAAAACTAATAACAAGAAGAAAATAAACATATATAATTGCCGTAAGGAGATAAATAAAAAAAATGGAATAAAAAAATATCTAACTAATTGTCGTTCCTCACTCGTTAGAACTTTATCGAGCAATAAGAAAGGTGTGTACAACAATTAAAATATAGGAAATCCCAAAAGACAAGATAGATAGATAGATAGATAGATAGATAGATAGATAGATAGATAGATTTTCTTTGCATTTGTTTTTGTTTTTTGCACTGACTTGCGAAATTTGATTTCGTCTTTTCTTTATTTTTATTTTTTCTTCAAAATTGTTTTAAGCGATTTTGATTCAGTTCTACGGGTCATCTTTTCTTCTTTTTTTTTCCTCGTTTGATTTTTAGTGTGTGTGTGTGTGTGTGTGTGTGTGTGTGTGTGTGTGTGTGTGTGTGTGTGTGTGTGTTTAGTTTTTTCATGTCATTCAGAAATGAATTCGAATACTCAGCTATTGGGCGTGTATATAATGATAATGTACACGCTAAAAAGTCTGCCTCCTTCTACCGAGCGCCCATAGCTCAGAGGTAGAGTCGCCGACTGACGCCAATTCAGTCGGGTTTCAATCCTGGATAAAAAGCAATCGGATGTCTAACCGTACTGATGAGCGAAACAGATCTGTCTGCGGATGACTATATATATAGGTAGATTGTCACTTCTATATAGAAGAGACCATCTCTTTACTTGATTTCTGTGTTTGTATTCAAAATGTTATTATTTCAATCATTTATACCCGAGCTAACGCTCTGCTATAGTCACTTAAGTTATTCTTAAGACTAGCTTCACTTTTACACCTCACTTACACGTTCTAAAAACAAAACTAATTTCTAATTAAACAATCAAAACTTACTTTAAATGCAGACACCAAAACAAATTTTCACTACGCTACAATGGCGGTAAATTTTTTTAAAAATTTTTTCAGCAGTTAAATTTGTGATTCCGAGCAATATAATTTCGGTTTGAACTAAACCAGGGTATTTTGCTTACTGTAATTAGTAAATTGGGTCTGTTGGCTTTCAATTAAAGCTAAAATTAAAGCTTCAAGAAAACATTTTTATTTTTAAAAATTAAATTTAAATTGAAGTATCGAAAATGAGCAGTGATTTTTTGTAGGTACCTACGCTACACAAAAGTCGAAAACGGAAAACGAACAAAAATGACTAGATAATAAAATATATAAATAAGAATAAACAAATGAGTAAAAATAAATGAAGCCAAACCAATAAATAAAGAAATTAAGTAAACAATAAGCAAATTAACAAACTACGAACAAATACATAAACACAAGTAAACGTTATAGTAACAGCCAACAACAAATAATAAAATAATCAGTAATAAATAATTAAAAATATTAACAAACAACACTATGAAATAACCCCAAAACTGCATTCGGATCCACAATTATTTCCACTCAATAGGCCCTAGAATAACTCACAACATAACCTTTACCGCCCACCCAGATAACCATTACAATAATACAATCGATATACCCCTAACCACCGACCAGCTAGTCGAGCCAACGCGCGCACACGCACACACACATATGCATATATATGTACATGTATGTATATATATATATATATATATATATATATATATATATATATATATGATATATATATATATATATATATATATATATATATAGTAAAGCTTTGTAATTTGCTTAAAGCATTGTGTAAAATAGGTAGTTGGTTAGGTCTTGAAGGCTGTCACAATGCGTTGAGTAAAATAAAGGAAGGTAAAGAAATTTTTGGGTATTACATTAAGATTTTAATCTCGAAATATTAATGTTTAATAAATAGGTAATACCCAAAACATAACCATATATATATATATATATATATATATATATACGTGTGTGTGTACATATATATATGAAGAGATTTGTACCCACAGAAACAAAACATGGACTTAAACAAAATCGACGTCATGTTATACCTTAGGTACCAACTCTTTTTCAAAGGTATACGTTGGCAAATTAGAAAACAATCCAAGACACACTCAATGTAACGACTGATATATATATATATCGTGAGGCTCCTGTATCTACTTAGTTTCCCACTTTTAAAGATGTGCTTTATAATATCAATCAGGACAGGTGTCTTCAACATCATTTTTCATAATTAGGTCTGGTCGAATTACTTGAATATGAATGCCAAAATTTACTATTATGGGCACCATTCTAACTTTCATTGTTTTCAGTATAAACTACACCCGACAGCAAGGCCTCTGGTCGCAAAATTGGAGGTATTTAGGAGCATGGTTTCACTTCTTAACTGCTGTGATTCACAGGTTCGCCTTTAAACGTGGATGGTAAAATTAGTGCATAAAAACAGTACATTTTTCTATAAATAAAATTCTCTGACTTTCTTTAATCCGTCTAACCGTCCGTCCGTCCGTCCGTCCGTCCGTCCGTCCGTTCGTTCGTTCGTTCGTCCGTCGATCACACCTTTTAAAATAGCTTAACTGATCGATACCAACTTCAAAAAATATTTTTACATTGGTGGGACTATTGTCCTCATCCTTATAACTATGTTTATGACGTTTCGACCGTTGTGCGCTCCGGCCATTTTCAGTTGCTAAGAATTTCGAACCGAACCCTTTATTTCGATCACTGGAGTATATCATTCTCATTCTATGTGCGATGCCACTTCCGGTTGCCACTTCCCTTTAACTTTCTAAGTTATTTCCTCAATAACTGGCAATAAAGATGAGAACAATAGACCGAACAATGTAAATACTACAATACATCATCTCCAAAGTATAGACACATATTTAAAAAATATCGTTTACAATAAAATCCTATAAAATTAAATTAAATTAAAGAAATTATTAAACTGCAAGCAAAGTTATTGTCAAGGTAGTTTTTCAAACAAACCGCCCCATTCAAATTTCATCGATTGGTTTACGAAAATTAACGAAACGTAGAGTTTATAAGTCTCTTCAAAAATGTTAATGATAACATCAGCAGTATTAAATATTGTAAGGATTTCAACATGCATCAGGGTGTTGCAAAATATTTTCGTGTAATAAAATGAGCAACAATACTTTTTTTATAGCAAGACTAGTAGTATAGCCCGGCGTTGCTCGGATGTAATGAAAGCTTTAAAACTAATCCATGATCCTGGAGCTCAGACTCTTTGGACGTTGGCACGAAAGACTAAAATGCTATAGTTGTTTCCAGTTAAAGCGAAACCGTAGACTGAAAGAAAAATGAATGGATGTAAGTCAAATTTTGATTTCCTGGTATCGATATCAAATTTTCTGCACTATTGTAAGAACTGCAACCTTGACACTTCTGAATATCGTTTCTTATGTCTTTGTCTAGGAGTGTATCAAATTTGATTAAAATCGGACCAGTCCTTCTATAACCCGATTTTTTCGATTATCGATTTTCGATATTTATCGGGGGTACCTCGACACAAAACCTAGCCAAGAACACTCGCAGACGTTTATAGTACAACTGTGTAAATTTTCAAGAAAATCGGTTCAGCCGTTTCGGAGTCTATAGGTAACGGATACACACACACAGAGACAAAGTTCCATTTATAAATAAGTTTAGATGAAAATCAACACAAGACTAAGAAATTTAATATAGTAAAATTACCAACAATACATTTTATGATCTACAAACTGTTAATCTAACAAAAGTACCTTTACACTGAAAGTTTAAAATTCTATTAAAATATCGGTAAAGAGCCTAAAATTACGTGCAAAATATCTAGATTTTGGCATTAAATAACCCATAGAACTGTTAATATGCCACTAAACAAAATCAACCAATCAAGCAACCTAATTTTCAATTCAGTCAGTTAAGTGCCATAAGTGATACACGCTTGGGCGATCATGTCTCGAAAGGGACATGACTGACTGGGTAGAAGATTATTCCGCAGTAGGTTGCCATTGCTTTCTGCGGTAGAGTGGTTGCCGACCAAGGCTATAGAACCTAATCTGTCCTGTTATTTAACCCATAACTGGAAGGAAGAGACGGATTAATACCTTTCTCAAGGGTATTTGCGCGTAAGTGAATGCAATGAATTCAGCTGGAATTCGAACTCGGCTCCCCGATTTCTCGTTCCGAGCCGATATCCAATGCACCAATCTAAAAATATTATTGTTATTATGGTTGTTGCTGTTGTCGTTGTTGTTGTTGTGGTTGTAGCGGTGGTAGTGGTGGTTGTTTATCTCTTTTGCTGTTTGATATAATCATTTACCAAGTCATTGACATGACACTTAAGATAAATGAAGATCTTTTAGGGAGTTACTAAAATAAATATTATTTACTTCACATTCTTAGTACTCATGATTAGAGAATAAGTGACATGAATTCCTACTCACAAATACCCTTGGGAAGGGTATTAATCCGTCTCTTTTCTCCAGTTATGGGTTAAATCATTGGACAGATTGGGTTCTGTAGCCTTGGCTGGCAACCAGTCTACTGCAGAAAGCAATGGTAACCTACTGCGGGATAATTTTCTGCCCAGTCAGTTATGTCTCATTCGAGACATGATCGCCCAAAGCGTCTATTACGTATGACACTTAACTGACTGACGTTCCAAGATCTTTCTCAGTACCTTCGCAAACGCAAGCAACACCGTTGTCTGCGCATTGTCAACCTTGCCTCATTTTCAACCTTGCCTCATTGTTCTAACTCATTTAATATCTACTCCGGTGTTTTTTTGGTACGATTCCAATCGCGAAAGATTGCCATGACGGACGCGATTCTAACTTCCATATTTCATGTCCTTATCCGTTCGCTGACAAACATATGGTAATTTTCCAATTCATGTCCGCTGACACAAAAACATCCACGATTTTCGTTTTCTTTTTCTAAATTATTATTTTTTAATTCGTGATTATCGGATCAGGTGTAAAAGCCCAGAGTATACCCGGAGTTATTTTAAATCGAGACATAATTTACACGAGAACAGTGCATACTTCAGAGTATAAAATAGGCTTAGTATACCCTCCTAGGTCAGAATATACCGCCCTCCTTTTTCCCATATAATAAAATGTCGACTTCATCTTTTGGACACGTGGACATTCTACGAATGTTGACAACTATGATATCATTAATAGTATTTTTAATATATTGCTATAGTTGCTGATAGAGGGTAAGGCACAAATATTTCCCACATAATTGTAAGACATTACTGCAATAGTGTCTGTATCTAACTAATGTCTTAAGTCTTGTGGAATGTATTCTGGGAGGTATTTCTGCCGCACCCTGTAATATTGGTTTCTTCTTCATCTTCTATGTGACCTTTCCCTTCAGGACGTAGGCGATCATGGTTCTCCACGTCTCCCTATCCCTTGTGGCTCTTAGTATGTTTGCTTCTGTTACTCCTGGCAACCCCCGTTCCGTCATCTACCTGATCAGGCCCTGCAAATATGTTATCCGCTGCCTTCCTCTGTCTCTCTTTCCTTCTATCTGGCCAGTCAGTATCAGGTTCTCCATGCTCACCTTCCTCATTGCGTGTCCCAGGAACTTCAGTTGTGTCTTCTTGATGCTCAGTATTAATTTCCTTTTTGTTGCCATTCTTTCCAACACCTCATCGTTGCTAGCATGCTCGGTCCACGATACCCGTAGCATCCTTCTGTAGAACCACATTTCCGCTGCTTCCAGTTTTGTCCTCATTTTCGATGATATTGTCCAGCACTCACTGCCGTATTGAAGAACTGACATCACATAGCAATCCAGCACTCTTTTCTTTGTTTCTAGTGAAATTTTCCTGTGTGTTAGTACTTTACTCAGCTTCTGGAACGTGTCCTTTGCCATGCCAATTCGCCTTCGGATCTCTGTGTCGCACTTTCCATCTCCTGTTAGAACTCTTCCTAGGTATTTAAATTTTTGTACTTGCTTGATTCTGGTGTCCCCCACCTGTATTTGGCATTTTGGGTTGCACCTTTTGTTGATGACCATGCATTCAGTTTTCTTGAAGTTTATTTTAATATACATTAATATGCATAAGATTAATTAACAAATTAATAAAAACAAAATTTGGAGTAAAAAGAAAGAAAGAAAGAAAGAGTGTTATTGCGACGGCTTGGGGCTTGGCGGGACGGGGCAATAGCTCTTTAATTTTATTTGTATAATTTCTCTAGTCAGATACAGATGGCTTATAAACTTTCTATAAGCACAAAGAGTATCTACGTAGAAGGATACAAGTTCCAGCGGATAAAAGCGTTGGTTGAATGATCCAAAAGTAACTTGACCCAGAGAGTTCAATACCCGATCGCAGCAGAAGGAACAGAAACTTTGAGAGTTATCAAAGTGAATTAACCAAAAATAAGATATCCAAAGGCATCGCATGTAGAAGCAGAACAATCTACTCCTGTGGACTAAATAAAGTGTTCGGTTCGAAATTCCAACAAATGTCACCTGAAGAAGCGTACAACAACTGAAGCGTCGTGAATGTAGCAATAAAGATGATGACGTCAGTCTGAACAATGCCAGTCAGTTAAGTGCTATAGATAGGTGATACACGCTTGGTCGCTCATGTCTCGAAAGATACACGACTGACTGGGCAGAAGATTTTCTCGCTGTGTGTTGCAGTTACTTTCTGCGGTAGGCTGGTTGGCAACCAAGGCTATAGAACCGAATCTGTCTTGCTATTTAACACATAGCTGGAGGGAGAAGCAACAGATTAATATCTTTTCCAAGGAGTATTTGTGCGTAATTGAATGTAACGAATTCAGCTGGAATTTGAACTCGGATCACAAATTTCTCGTTCCGAGCCGATATCCACTTCACCACATGTAAATAGGGCAAAAAGAAAAGTATTAACGAGAATATGGCAAGCGCTTGTGGAATAAAAAATGTAGAAAGAAAGAAATTAAGACAGAAAAAAACTGTTAAAAACAAAAAAAGAAAAAAGAGAAAAAGAAAGAACCAAAGTACATTTGAAAGAAAGACAGACAAAAGGAAGATATAAAGAAAAAGGACTGCTTAGAGACTCTGGTGAAAATTCTGTCTTTTGAAGAACGGCTATAAAGGGTAATTTGGCCTTTTCTACGATACTAATGGCAATTCACCCAATGCAAGAAACAAGAACCACTCAAGGTAGGGTGTTACTGAATGATGTGCGTGATAGGGACGTAAGGCTAGAAAATGGGGCCTTTGTAGATATGAAGCGTGAGTAGAAATTTACCCTTGACTTGAAGGGTTTATTGTAGCGCTTGGAGAAGCATTGACGCGGCAGTCTATTCCCCAAAGCAACGGTTCGTGGGGAAAAGCTGTTTACAGGAAGCTACCTTCTTGCAACTGGAATACGGATGGGGCGAGGGTTATTCGACTCTACGGACTGAATAGAACTAAAGAATGGAGCTCATCCGAACATTTCCGTGGAAATAGCGATAAAGTAGCGATAAACTTGCAACGTCGTGTTTGTAGGAAATGTACGGGTGTTATTCTCCACAAGGCCACATAAAGGCCGGGAAGTGAGGATTATGACCGAGTGGTTAGAACGCGAGCATTACGGCTATGAAAATCAGGTTCGAATCTATCGATCTGTATGGGAAATGACTTCTTTATTTTAGCATGCAACACCGTTGGAAAGACCCTATACTACGAGTTAGCATAATCTTTGAAATTGGGTAAACGGAACACTTCGAAAGCCAGCTATATTTGTGCTAGCATGAATTCACAAGTCATCGTGACCGAGGGTTTGAACGTACTAGCCCCGTTTAAACTGTTGATCAAGCCAGAATATGCGCTTTCTCCCAGAAAATGTGATTCAGGTCTGATCAACATAGTTGAAACATAAACTACATGTGGATTTCAACAAGTACAAACGATCCTGAGCAGGCCTCTGCAACAGGGATCGGTAATACACCTGAGCAGACGAGTGTAATCGGAAATAAGGAGATTCATTATATATGCATATTTATAAATATAAAAATAGATGCACTTACATACACATAGTATGATTTACTAAACGTAGCTTAGTTGTGGCACAAGGCCGTAAATATGGGGCACTCAGTGAGGATCGAACTCCTAACTCAATCGTAATTGATCTAGCAAGAAACTGTTCCTAATGAAAGGTTGCAAGTTTCCTAAACATTATACAACGTCAGAGGACATGCATATACATATACTCGCATATACATATACATATATATACATATACATATACTGTTAAATATAAGAGACATTGAATGTCTATTATGTTTAATCATGAGCTTTTCTAAACATCGTATTTTGGCTTTAATTTCAGGTGAAAATAAAGACAAAAATTCTCCAACATTTGGATAATTTTTTATTAAGTTGGTTCTAAGCTTTCGGCTCGCATGAGCCAGGTTACAAGGACATTAACATAAAAACATCCACCATCAGCGATGATTTTATCTTGTGTTGACATAGAACTTTGCTAAGCAACAATGACAATTATCAAAAATAGCAAGATTCTATGACATATATATTTAAGTTGTACATATGTATCTATGTGTTTATTTAACACTATATCAACTAATTATGGATCGTTTAATGCCGAACTTTAATTTTCTTGATGGCTTTGAAGTAAAAACTATGATATGTTTTTCTGATTTCACAATTGGATACATGGTAGGTTATACTCAGCTTTTACGCGTATACATGTTTGTGTGGACATAATTACTAGAGGTAGCCTTACGTGTGTTTTATATTTTGTTAAAGTTATATTTTGGAATACAATTTGGTTTCTTTAAGAAATTGTCAGACATTATGTCCTGAAATAGTTCTTTCAAGTTGGGTTTGGTTGGTCACGTGGTTTCGTTTCGCGGCATATCAACCTTCCTGGTGTTTTTAATACCAAAATCTAAATATTTTGAACGCTGCCTTCAACTACAGATTGTTTTTTGTTTTTGTTTTTTGTTTTTTTGTTTTTTGTTTTTTTTACGCCATATCAACCATTTGGTCATTTAATGCCGAAATTTAATGTTTTTTTTTGTTTTTTGTTTTTGTTTTTTTTGGGGGTGTTTTTTTACACCATATCAACCATTTGGTCATTTAATGCCGAAATTTAATGTTTTTTTTTTTGTTTTTTGTTTTTTTTTGTTTTTGTTTTTACGCCATATCAACCATTTGGTCATTTAATGCCGAAATTTAATGGTTTTTTTGTTTTTGTTTATTTTTGTTTGTTTTTTTTACGCCATATCAACCATTTGGTCATTTAATTCCGAAATTTAATGTTTTTTTTTTTGGGGGGGGGGTTACGCCATATCAACCATTTGGTCATTTAATGCCGAAATTTAATGGTTTTTTTGTTTGTTTTTTTTTCAAAATAAAGCCTCGTATTCAAACAGTCAAAAACTTTTATTTCAAATAGTAAGACTGCTTTTATGGTTGTGTTTTTTTATATTATATTTTTAATATCAGTTTAATTTAAAACTAGAAAAACAAATCACAGATAAAATGTATTGTTGGTCCTTTTGCTATAAAATGATTGCTGATAATTCTACTATAAAATGTATTGCTGGTAATTTTTATTTAAATTTGTATTATTGGTCATTTTACTATAAATAAGTATTGCTGATACTTTTACTATAAAAACGTATTTTTTATAATTTCATATACTATAAAAATGTATTTTTATTTTGGGAACAAACAGCTATTAAGAGGTGGATCTTTGCTCTCCAAAACCTCCGAGCCAAAGGCCTTCTTGCCGATGTAGGTTATTGTCATACCCAGGTCGCTGTATTTTTGGAGGTGAATGGGATAAGCGGACGTTCAAAGTTAACTATGAAGAACGTAGTTAAGTTGTTTATTGCAGCAATTAACGTATTTTCGGGTTGTTATCTTTTTTATAGAGAATATTTTATTAACTGGTTATAAAGTTAATGATCATACTACTTTTGTCGCTTCTTCAGTTGTTAATTCTTGTTATGACAGTTTTCTACTCGATACGTACACGCGCGCTTCTACACTGTCACTTCACAACGCATGCGCACGCACAAAATTAACACTCCCGAATCAGACACTGTCTTTAATCGGATTTGATCTCGAATAATCGGAAAAATTGGCCGCCTTTTATACACATCGCATTGAATATTTTTGAGCTTCCTGATTGATTAAACCTTCTATTAGTGAACTATAAAATGGGTCAACCCATAGGAGTCCTTCATCTTTGATGATATTATCCAGCATGCACTGCCATGTTGAAGAACCGACAACACATAGCAATCTAGTACTCTCTTCTTTGTTTCTAGCGAAATTGTTCTGTTTCTTAATACACTTCTCAGCTCCTGGAATGCATCCTTGTGCTTTTGGATCTCAGGAATATAAATGTATAGAAATTGATGTGGTTACAAAGTGAGGGGTCAGTTTATATATTGATTGTAATTTGGAACAGATCCCCTACTTTATATCCAGTTGCTTCTGTAGAACCACATATCAGCTGCTTCAAGTTTTTCCTTCATCTTTGATGATATTGTCCAGCATGTACTGCCATATTGAAGAACTGACAACACATATAGACTAAACTATCGCCCGGTTCACACTCCACCCACGTCTATTGAACAGGCGAAGAGGCTCATTCCTTGTTCCCTGGTTAGGATGCGGTTTCCGGTTTTCTCTTTTCCAATCTTCTCACTATTTTTTTTTTCAATTGGAATAGATAGACTAAACTATCGCCCGGTTCACACTCCATCCACGTCTACTGAACAGGTTAAGAGGCTCATCCCTTGTTCCCTGTTTAGGATGTGGTTTCCGGCTTCCTCTTTTCCAATCTTTTCATTCCTATGTAGCCCCCTGCACATCAGTGGCGTTACCACCTTGCTCGGGGTGATATGATTAAAAAAAAATCCAGTACTCTCTTCTTTGTTCCTAGCGAAATTGTCCTATTTCTTAATTTTATATCTGAACAGCTTCTTCCCAAAAACTGCCACTTTGTGGAGCAAGCAACCGAGAGGATGCTTCTCCGGCAACAATAATCTTAACCTCTTCAAGTCTACCGTCAACCGTTATCTAACATACACATCATCATAATCTACAATTCTTACATGCATAAAACAACCCCATTCTACCCTCTACCTTGAGTGGTTCTTGAGCAATCTATTTGTGAATATTAGTATAAAAAATACTAATGTATATATAAAAAAACGTAAAGATCTGTTCGCTTTTGTCTAGTTCTAATCTTGAAAGAAGTTTATAGTGTGTGAAATTGGATCACGGTCCTCTACTATGAGTTCTTTTCTGGGGATGTAAGTTCAAATTAGTCGAACAAGTACTGTTCCTAATGAAAGGAAAAAAAATCCTTTCAAAAATTACTGTTTTCTACAAGCAGTAGTTTATGTATAATATCTTTTTTTTTACCGCGAGGTTGTAAAAAATACCAGTTTGGGAAACTGGCGCGGGATATCCTTCTCTCAATGAGGGTGAATGGGCCGTGGTAGGCAACCAATCTAGTGATGGTGTCACGATAAAAACACCCTCGGTAGCTCTAGCGAAGCATCAAGTATTCAGCTACTGACAAGATTTTGAATCTCGGTCGAGACCGCAGAATGATGATGATGATGATTAATGAAAGGTTGCAACTGGCAAAAACTATTCAGAACTAACAAAATTCATGTAAATAGTCTATCAGGAGAACAGTAGACCGAATATTTTATATGGTGATTCGGCAAAATCTTTTACAGGTCGTTACAAAGTTTTCATCCCTCTGACTTATGCATCAAGTATTGAAGCTTCACAGAATTATTCATTCATCTAAAACTTATCTGAATGAAAGAATTACAAAGCGAATGCAATTCTTTGGGTAAATTTTTGTTTTGTTCCCCGAAGGCCTTTACCTCTTCAAATCTTTCCAAAACATCCCTATTTCAGTGCAAATGTATATGCTGAACTCAAATTTGTAATTGTTTATTGAAGAAACCTATCTTCTTTTTTTTTTTTCATTTTATCGAGTAGAGAAATATGGAACTTCTTGTCGCTGTTTCTCTCACCCCGTAACCACGGTTCAGAAATGTTATTCACTGCAGACTGAATTCACGCGTAGTTTTACGATTTTTCGGTCATTTTACTTCCATTTTGCGATTAATGCGCGGAAAATGAGTTCCGAAACACAACAAATCGCGGAGTAATCGCTACCAAAGGAAGTAAACAGAACGAATTCAGTATCCTACGCCTCAGGTCATTCAGCGGTGAATCAGAAATAAGAACGGTGGTAAGGGGTGAGATATAACCCGATTTATTTTTGGTCGATAACATGAAAAAGAGTAGGTTTATTCTATAAACAATTATCGATTTGACTTCAGCATATTCATTTGCACGGAATTAAGGATGTATTGGAAAGATTTGACGGGGTAAAGGCCTTAGGGGAACAAAACAAAAATTTACCATTCTTTGTTGAGGAAAGTATAAAAAAAAACATTTTCAGGAGGATGTAATTAAGAAGTTAGGTTATTAAGGAATCGGAGAGGCGAGTTCGAATTCAAGTCGAGTTAACTACATTCATTTACGTGCTATGGATAAAATAACACGACTGACTGCGTTCTTTAGCCTTGGGAAGCAACCGGTCTAGGAGAAAGAAAACGCTTAATTCAAACAGCCTGACTGCAGTACAACAAGTTACAGGGCTCGGGATCATGATATTTTCTAGGTAAAAAAAGAAACAAGTGGCTTCCTCACCACCACTAGCCATTCTACCATACAAAATAACAAATTCTCGGATTGAAACTTTTTATTAGCTCCTTCAGACTGCCATTTGTGAAGAATGAGAACGTCTGTATCCTGTAGTTGATTGAAAAAATGGTTAACGTAAATAAATATGACTCTGACTATGATTATTAACATGAGCAGTAGCAGCAACAGCTTATCTACTGCAGGAGAAACGCCTTTAAAAATTCCTTCCGTTACATCAATGACTGTGCTAAACACCTCCGTATTCTGCTAGCAAACACCTCATTTTCTCTCCACATCTTCTGTTTGGTGCCTTCCTTATTGGATACCAGTTCAGCAACCTTGAACTTCATTTGTTATTGTTTCTTTATGTTATGTGTCTTGAAGAGGCTAAGATTATACTGTAAGATAATCGTTGTCATCCTGCTCTATATTTAGATATTCTTGATTAAATCCAAAGAAGAATCAGCAATATTATTGGTCTTGACCTGGAAATTCGGCTTCAGTCCTTTTCTCAGAGCCGTAAAAGTTGGTTCAATGTGTCTTTTCTATAAATATTTTCATGGTATTCGATCAGATGAGCTCCTCGCTATGGTAGTTAGACTTTACAAATTTTCTACTAGACACATATACCTGCGCTTATACACTGCCACCTAACAGCGCATTCGTCCGCACACATTTTGATATCCGCTATTAATTATAATTCTTATAGATGCAAATTCGATAAACACGTAAATTGAATTGGCTAAATGTAACCGCAAGTAAATTGAATTGGCTAAATGTAACCGCAAGTTCTATGTTAAGAGTTTCTTCTGTCGCACTTTTCTCTTGTGGAACTCTCTTTCGCTTTCTTACTTTCCAACACATATTTTCTCAAACTACTTTGTCTTTAGTTGACCGTTAGCATGTTTGATCTGTGATGTGGACTACACGCAGATAGATCACAATAGAGTACATACTGCCTAAACATGTGGATTTATAGACGATATTTCCTCAAATCAGAACCGTCAGATGAATTACACAAATAACATTTGCCCATAGATGGTACCCTAACAGGTGATACCACCGCAAGTCAGTGTGGACCTGAGAACAACAGCAATTAACCCTGGAACATTAACCATCAATTAAAGTTACACCAGTAATAACCACGGGTATATCATACTTGATTTTAAAAATATCAAAAAAATATTACATATAAATCTTTATTTGAAATATTTTACATGCAGGCACTTCAAAGTTTGTACTTTGAGTTAACATTAATAAGAACTGAAAAACATTATTTAGGTAAGAAAATCAGGCACTGAAAATTATGATTAAATTGTAATTAAAATGGCGTCATTTGCGCTGGGTACTATATAGCCATGGTTAGTGTTCTCGGGTTAAGAGGCGGTACCACGTTCTCTAAAAACTAATCAGAGTTCTCGCTGCCGGATGTAGTGTATCGTCATACCCAAGACCCAGGTCGCTGTATTTTTTTGGGTGAATGGGTTAAGTGGACGTTCAAAATTAACTCTGAAGAACGTAGTTAAGTTGTCGTTTATTGCAGCAATAAACGTCTTTTTCGAATTGTTATCTTTTTTTATAGACAATATTTTATTAACTTGTTATAAGGTTAATGATCATTCCACTTTAGTCGCTCTGTCAGGTGTTCATTCTAGTTACGAGAATTTTCTACTAGACACATATACCTGCGCTTATACACTGCCACCTAACAGCGCATGCGTCCGCACATATTTTGATATCCGCTATTAATTATAATTCTTATAGATGCAAATTCGATAAACAAGTAAATTATATACAGTGAGTTCATTTGAATTTGAAAGAGATATAACACATTGTTCAAATGTTATCATCCTGTAAAAGATCATTAAAGTAGATGAAGAATTGATGGGCGTCAAGGGCTATTAGGAGATGTGATAAATCTCACGAGAGACAAGAGAAATGAAATAAAATGATAACGATTAAATAGAAATCATGGAAAACAAAAATTGAAATATAATGAAAAGTTTGGTTTTAGGAGGTGTCTATTGACCTTACATTTAAACTCCTGGAGATTGTAGCTGTCGGGGAAGCAATCGTTTGGAATAGAATTCCACAGTCGGGAAGTGCGAGGAAAGAAACAGTTGGAGTAGAAGTTGCGGTTGCATTTTATCGGTTTCACTGTAAAAGGGTGGGATCTAGTTACTAATCTAGTATCTCGTTCAAATTCGTATTTAGGGGGCACCAGTGATCTAAGTTCATCGGAGCAGAAGCCGTGAAAGTATTTATAGAAGAGACACAGGGAAGCCACATCGCGCCGGTGGGAGAGAGACTGCAGGCGGTCTGCCAAGCCGGTATCTATCACATTACAGACCCTGCTCTGAACCTTATCGAGAAGCCCGAGGAGAACAGCAAGGGCACCCGACCAGATATGGCAGCAGTATTCAATGCACGGGCGGATGGTAGATTTATAAATGTGAAGGATAGATTTAGACGGAAAAAACTTCCGGTCCCTACACAGAGAACCGGCTTTCATAGCAGCGGATTTAGCAATGGATTTGATATAGTCATTCCATTTGAGGGGGTGGAGTGTGAGACCGGGCGATAGTAGGAACTATCTACTCCAATTAAAAAAAAAAAAAGAAAGAAAAAAAAGTGACTGAGGTTTACAAAGTTTTAACTTAGTATAAGTCAAAACTAACCTTGAATAGCAGAATAATTTATACAAACTAAGTGACAAAAAAAAAAAGAATCAAAGACGAACAAAAAACGAAAAAAAAAAATAATTTCCAAAAATTACAGAAAAACAGACTGAAAAATGGACTGAATCCCGGTTGACTTACCACAAGCAGCTAACACTGTAAAGTTGATTTAATTAAATTTCTGAAGACAAAAACAGAAATTAAACCGTTTTTTACAGAATATAGTCGAGTTAAGTGTGGTGTAAATATTAAACCATAAAGTGTAGAATGAATGTATTATGGAAATCATGATGTGCTGGTTTAGAAATGAAAGAAACCGTTTGAAAATCAACCCAAAAAGGCACAATTATCATTGGATAATTCTAAGAGGTAGAAAAAGATCAGCATGGATCAAGAAACGGATCAAAGACGAAAGATCTCAGAGAAAGGATTTTAAAGAGAAAACAAATGGACGTGAGCGAGACACGTAAAATAAAGAAATGATAACAAATGAATTTAAAGGTTGCTTAACTAGTATCCAATAAAGAAGACACCAAAGTAGATAGACTAAACTATCGCCCAGTTCACACTCCACCTACGTCTATTGAACAGGTGAAGAGGCTCATCCATTGTTTCCTGTTTAGGATGCGGTTTCCGGTTTTCTCTTTTCCAATCTTTTCACTCTTTTCATTTTTTCTTTTTTTTTTTTCAATTGGAGTAGACTAAACTATCGCCCGGTTCACACTCCACCCACGTCTATTGAACAGGTGAAGAGGCTCATCCCTTGTTTCCTGTTTAGGATGTGGTTTCCGGCTTTCTCTTTTCCAATCTTTTTACTCTTACGTAGCCCCCTGCGCATCAGTGGCGTTATCGCCTTGCTTGGGGTGATATGATTAAAAAAAAATATATATAAAAAAATAAAAGATGTGGAGAGAAATTGAGGTGTTTGCTAGTAGAATACAGAGGAGTTTAGCAACGGTCATCGATGTAAAGAGGATTTTTTAAAGGCGTTTCTCCTGCAGTAGATAAGCAACAGCTGATGCGGCTACTGCTGCTGCTAATGACCATAATGAGGATGATGAGGGTGATATTTATTTACGTTAGCCATTTTTTCGATCAACTACAGGATACAGGCGTTCTCGTATTTGGGGCCTAATAACGTGTTAGCATGCGGTTTGAATTCATTTCATTGGAATCAAGTCTTTATATATCTATAAACTGTCTCTAAGGTCTGAAGATCGCCTTGAAGCATGAAACTGGCAGTCATGTTCTATCTCCGATATTGAGCAATTTTGTATATATACATCGAATTTTAAACTATATATATATATATATATATATATATATATATATATATATATATATAGTTTAAAAGCTCTCACACCCTGATTGAGCACTCTGGAAGAATGGTAAACTTTGAAAAAGAGTAGCTACTCTGGCATGTACGCATCGGTCATTCCGTGATGAATTAGAGCACTCTGGCTATTGGGCGTGTATAATGATAATGTATACGCTAAAATGTCTGCCTTCTTCTACCGTGCGCCCATAGCCCAGAGGTAGAATCGCCAATTCGGTCGGGTTTCAATACTGAGTTAAAAGCAATCGGAGTCTAACCGTACTGATGAGCTGTGGTACAGCGGAACAGATCTGCCTGCGGATGACTATATATATGTGTGTGTGTGCGTGTGTGAGAAGATATTGGAAAAACTTCCTGGACTTTTATTATGCTCTAGTCAACGGAAATGTGGAATAATGATGCCTAGCTTACTGAGTCAATTCTGCATTAAGCTTAATGCTGTCTATGTTGCTTTATAACGCAAGATGTTTTAACGTTGTCTTGGAACTGAGCTTCTATCTTAACGCTAGCTGATAAATTTGAATAGTGTGCTTACGTCAACCTTTGTGTGAGGATCGGTAAAAAACTCGAAATGTTTCGTCGGGCATTTCTTTCCGAACGTTCTTTAGGCAAAACACAGTTTCTTTATTTTTTATTTTTATTTTTTTGTTTTTGATTTTTGATTTTTTTTTTGTTTTTTTGTTGTTTTTTTTTTGGTTGTTTGTTTATTGTAATGCGCGTTTCATGCCTCATTGATTCTAGTTTTAAATTGATGAGCATCATGGCGACGAATCACAACCAAAAAGCAACCAACATAAAAATATTTATATAACTGGGCAGAAAGAATCACTTTATAGGATTGGTCAGAGTTTTAGTTTAGTCTTTAGTGATCGTTTCATTTTTTTTTTCTATCAATTGGTATCTACTATGTGAATAGTAGATTTCTACACCTTCAAGCAGATTTTTACACCTTGAATCAGGTATAGATAAACTAAAAGTTCGCGTACACGATTTTTTATAAGCAACTTGTTTATAAGCAATTGTACTCAAACTTGACCCCACTAAAGCAATCACACTTCTGATATCAGTTGGTCTTAACATTTTAGTACCCATTGTTGCACTAGTGGAACATATTTTAAAGTATTTTTAAAAATACAAGACGACCATTAATTTTTATTATTTTATCTATCATATACAAGAAAAAACTAAAACTTAGTATATGCTTACACATCGTATTAAAATGTAATTTATAACTTGCCAATTTCTACTGATTTTCGTCAAATTTTGCAAACACATTCGAGCACGATAAGGTTAAGTAACTCCAAAAAGAAATAAGAAACCAAAAAATATAAAATTAAACAAAAACCGTCACTAAATTCTACGAATTCTACTAATTTCAAATATCTTTATTTTCTCTTTATTAGGCCAGAATATAAAATATTAAAGTAAGTTGTGTACTTATTCTTTCATAAGAATTAAACAACTTCAGTCCTGATCAAAATTCGAAGTTGCTTATTTTTAAAAAATCATTTACATATATCAATGGCCTTCGTTAAGGTTGACAAAAGTTGTAACAGCTCTTATTCGGCTCTAAAGTAATTTTGGGAAAGCAGGTTAACTAAATATATTCCCTCTCTTTCCGATACATAACATGGCATGACAGTGACAAGATATTATTAGAAAAGAAGCCCCCATCAGTAAAGAGCAATAACAGCTCGGGAACTTGAAAAAAAAATTTTCCTGAAATTTTTTTAAGTAAAATTTTTGATAAATTTCAATCGATGGTAGCTCGGTCAGTGAATGCCGAATGTATCTCTTTATAAGGAGGCAGCTAATTTAACCATTGATATTAGAAATTCTCTGAACAATGACGCATAACGTAGGGAAGTGGACTTATGTCTTTCTCAAGAGTGTTGATGTTAAGAGAGTACACGGAGAATTAGAAATTGAATTCATTTTTACCGACTAGGTTCCCTGTTCTGATAGCTGTTACGTTTTGCCTACCACCGCCATATAAAGCCGTTCGTAGAGATGGCAAACCTGAAAATATAGTAACGACAGAATTCTATCGGACCTTTGACATAGGCTGCAAGTAGCGGGCCATCAGTTTGTCACAGACGGTCAACATGTCTTAACAGCATTATTCTATGATTCGAGAAAATCTTAGAAAAGGAAACGTTGCTTTAAAGAAAAAGAAATGGACTGAAAAAAACAGGATGGAAACAAACTTTTGAATTGGATAACTTTGGCTACGTGGATTTTTTCGTAACAAAAGAAAACTAATAAATAACAAAAAAAGAAACAACGAAAACTAAGAAAAAAGGAAAAAAATGGATAAGAAAAGGATGAGCAAAAGTAGAAAAGAAAGATAGATAGATGTGAGGATGCGGGAAAAGGCGAAAAGAGAGAGAGAGAAGAGGAAGGGAGAAAGAAGTCTTAGGCAAGGATAAAGAGAGTGAGACGTCGGGAAATTTACAAAATGGAAGTTTTCTGGCAGATGTTAACAGTTAGCTAATGACTTCACATGAGAGTTCAAGCCTTTCTCACTCTCTCCTACTCATACACACAAACACACACACGTCTCTCTCTCTCTCTCTCTCCTCTCTCTCTCTCTCTCTCTTCTATCTATCCTTCTTTCTCTTCCTCTCTCTTTAGGTATCTATCCATAGTATAACATCCCTGTGCCTTTCTCCTGTATTCCATCCAATCTTACATACACGTGCAAGTGGCAACATGTACAAAATAGAAATGAAAAGTAATTTTCTCTATCAACATCATCCGGGACCCTTCGACATCCGCAGACCACACACCGTTCGCTGCGGAGAAAAAGAGAGAGAGAGAGAGAGAGAGAGAGAGAGAGAGTTTTGGGGAGAAAAAATCAGGCTATTTTGACTAATAATTAGCACAACACGCTGACTTGCTTTAAATGTGGTAAAGCCGTGAATACAGACGTCTCGTTGACTCACGAGGTATGGATGTGCAAAAAGAGTAAAACGAAAAAGAAGCGAAAGTGAGAGAATGGTGACGCGAATACACACACGCGTATATCTCGAACTTTATTAGAATACTAGCTGAAGTACCCATTTCCGCATAGTTAGCGTTCATGTCTTAGATCACAGATGATTATAATGATAGTATAACAATACCTTAGTAATGTACCGGTAACTTAGTAAAGATATGCTCGACTTAGTATATCCCTCTTAAAATTTAAACCAACCAACCTTATCATCTGCAACAACAACTCTTTAGCAAAATCCAAACTATAAAAGACCGACATTATTTTTATACAATTGTTCACTCAATACAAGGCTCAAGAAGCACACAAGGTAGAGGGTTGCTGAAAGCGGTTGTTGTAAGGGCGTAAGAGGATGAAGTAAGAAGATAAAGGTTAACCTGTGACATGAAGAGGTTACGTTTGTATTGATCAGAGATTCGTTCTCTAGAGAACCAGTTTCGCAAAGTAACAGTACTTAAGAAAAGAAGCTGAGTGGAACTTCTCCCTCACAAGAGGAATTCGAAGGTTATGAAGGTGAGACAGCTCTGTGTACATTATATGGTGGGCCCTAGTCGTGAAGGTCTGAACTGTTGAAACTAAGAAATACAGGTTGTCTAAACAGTTGTTAAGAAAATAGCAACAGGCTAGTGACGTTTCGACTATGGGAAAAAGGGTTGTAAAGTAGAAAATAATTCATGACCCATGAAATTAAGAGCCTCACAGGAAACTGTATTCCTGGCAAAACAAATTCATGAATAATTACATCAGAAATACAAACAAGTAACTTTACATTTCTTGTTGTAAGCACTCTGAACATTGGGATCGTTTATTCTCTCTCCATATTCCTATCCTCCTCTTCCCCAGGGCGCGTCGATCTACCCTTACTGCACGTCGCAGATCCTCGTCATGTCGACAGTTGGACTAAAAACCTTAGATCACCCTCTCAGGGGGTCCTACACCAAAAAGACCGATTCGCAGGAATGGTTTCCCAGGTTTCAGGTCGATGTTGGATTGTGCCTGAGATGTCTTCAGTTGATCCCTGAAGCGTTGTTTTTTGGCTTCCGTATAGCTTCTTTCCACTGATGAGCTCTCCAAACAGTAGGAAGTTTTGTAGATGCATTCTGGATATGTGGTCCGGCCAGTGAGATCGATGTCGAAGGATGGTAGCCTCAATGCTGGGGAGAAACGTCTAAAAGTGAGCGTCGTTGTTGGTAATGCGGTACCCTCAACTGATGCGAAAGATTCCTTAGAGCGTCATTTGCTGGAACCATTTCAGATGTTTTATGTTCCTACGATACACGTTCCACGTCTTACAAGCGTACAGAAAAATAGAGAGGACAACGGCCCGGAAGACTATGATTTTCTTCTTATGGTGTGGCCGTGATTGCTGAAGACCCGATGCGAAAGTTTTCCGTATGCAGGATAAGCCGCTCTGATCCTCTTGTCAATGTCTTTTTCGAAGGTGATGCTATTTGAGAGGATGCTGTCAAGATAGGAAATCTGTCAACAACTTCTACCGGCTGTCCGGTGATGCTGATGCTGACGTCCGGTGTTGCTTCACCGGGGGCTGGCTGGACAAATGTCTTCGCCTTTTTGACATTGAAATTCACCCTGAACAATTTTATCGATCTCTGAAGGTTAATAACAGCCTGGTCTGCAATCGCATTGTCGTCAGTATACTGAAATTCTCGCTCGAGTGTCATGGTAAACTTTGTGCGAGAACGAAATCGGGCGAGGTTTAAGAGTCATTGGATGACAGCGCAAGTGCTGGAAGAGGGGAGATCTCGTTGATCATGGCGGAGACGTACAGAAAGAAGGGTGTCTGCAGCAATACACAGCAATGCTTAAGGCAACCGGTGATTGGAAACGACCCGAGAGGACACCCTGATGGTTCACTCAAATCTCCATTTCGTCTGGGAGCTTATGAATCAGAGGTAGAAGGTGGTTCGAACAGCCAAAGCAGGCAAGAATCGCTGGACTTATGACTTTGTTTAAAGCCTTCTAGAGATCCTAGAAGATGAACTAGTTGCTCACGATTTTTTTCCTGGAGCTGTCGCACACAGATGACCACATCGACATTGCCCGAAAACCACATTGGCAATCTAGAAAAATCCCTTCTGCTACGGAGAGGAGTCAATTCAGGAGTATTTGCACAAAGATTTTGCCAGCATTGCTTAAGAAAGAGATACCACGATAGTTTCCACAGATTTAGGGGTTTCATTTTTTGGAGATTGTAACAATGTTGATATTTTTAATGTTTTCAGGCACTTTTATTTTCTAAAATATTCTGTATCAGACAGGGCTTCAGTTCAAAAACAGTGGAAAAATATCCATGCACATTGTCGATTCTAGCAATTTGCTGCTAAAATAAACAAGAATACACACACACACACACACACACACACACACACACACACACACATATATATATATATATATAATACACTTTCTAATACAACTGTTTACTGGACTAACTTAACTTAAATCTGACATATAAGCAAGTGAATGTGTCTATCCACACTGATGAGCTGTGATACAGCGAAACAAGCTTGTACGTGGATGACTAATATATTATGCTATCATTACGATAGAGCTCTTTAGAGAAGAAAATTTTAAAAAAAGTTTTCACTTCTGCTATATGCGTGACTCTTCAGAAATGAATTGAGTTCTTTCGGTGACTGGAGTGTGTATACACTGCTTATATACAACCCGTTAAATTTTCCCTTCTCGGGTTCTATGCGCCTATGGCTTAGGGAGTAGCGACTCCGACTGACACCAAATCGGTCGAGTTTCGATCCCGGCCAGAAGCAAATGGATGTGTCTACCCGCACTGATGAGCTGCGAAACAGGCTTGTATGTGGATAACTAATAAATATATTAATGTATATTTTGGCAGCAAACTTTCATTTCGACATGTTTCGTTAAAAACGACTGACAAGGAAGATTCTATTGATTTTTGATTAAATTTTTCCAGTATTCTTAAATGTTTTCTTTTGCTGGAGATAAGGAATGTAAAAAGTTTTCATAATTTTCTACTTTCCAAGAGCTTTCACCCTCTTCACAGGCCATTTTCAAGGATGTTATTTTTCCGGTGTTGTTATGTTCTCATGTTTGACTCTAATGTAATTTTTCATTTTAGTGTTTTTCGTTTTTTGAAAAGAAGAGTTCTTTAAAGCTGTCACGTGATGCGGATGGCGGCTATCATGTGAGCGTCAGTTTATGTTGTTTTTTTTTTAACTTTCAAAAGTTTGTTTCCACTGTTAAATAGTGCAAGGTTGATGGTAAGAGAAAACTGCTTGATATATAGTGCCTCTCTTATAGCAAGGTGCCTCTGATATTGTGATTTAAATAGTTTTTTTGTATTTTCAACCAAAATTTTTCTTAAGGTTTCTTGTAAGTTATGGATTAATAAATGTTTTTATTGTACAATTATTTCTAGATAGGTGGCATGTAAAGCGTAGTAGAAGTGGTAGTATGGCCAATACAGGTAATTGATTTATGACAAGGAACACAATCTTGTACAGGGCATTGAAATTCATAGACTATATTAGTCATCGCCTAGATTAGATTTAATAGGGTCATTATTATTAGAAATAACAAGGCTTGCTACTTTCATTTTAAATAATATACGATAAATTTTATGTTTTTGAGGAATTACTGTAGAAATATGGTGTTTAATAATTTTTCGTATAGAAAATTTGTCCTGTTTATAATTAATGTGCATTTGGCTCCAATAAAATATGTTAATGTTTTCTTGTGTGTTATTTTTAATGCTAGTGTCATGTATTTTTTGTAAGAATAATTTTATTTGTTTATCAATATTGTACTTGGGAAAATTATTGTTAACTAGTGTTTGTGTTATGTGTTTTAGTTTGCTCAAAAATATTCTTTGCGAGGAAGTATTTTGCTGATCTCTATTTAAGAAGTTCGTTATTACTGCTATTTTGTATCTTTCTGGTCATTGATTATTATAATTAAGAAAAGAGTTCTTACTGGTGTTTTTTTTATACAGATAAGTGATAAATTCGTTGGTTGTTAGCTTTATATTGATGGCAAGAAATGGAATTTTGTTATTGTCTATGAGATCATAATTAAATTTCAGCAAGGAGTTATTTTCAAAATTTAATTTTAGATTTGCAATTTCGGCCATACTTTTTATTAAAACAAAAATGTTGTTGACGTACCTTGTGTGAATCTCCAGTTTGTCGGTTGTTTTAAACACTTCATTTTTGATATGAGACATTTAAAAATTTGAGAAAGTAGGACCTAATGGGTTTCCCATAGTGACACCATTAGTTTGTATGTAGATGTTACCATTATGATCCAAAAATGTAGTTTGTGTAATGTAGGCGGTAAGTAGTTTCCAAAGAATTGCTGGTTGGATTTTCAAAGGAGGGATAGATGGGTGTTTGTAAATGCAGTCGCTAATTATGTTCATTGTTTCGTCAATTGGGAAAATTATTGTTGACTAGTGTTTGTGTTATGTGTTTTAGTTTGCTCAAAAATATTCTTTGCGAGGAAGTATTTTGCTGATCTCTATTTAAGAAGTTCGTTATTACTGCTATTTTATATATTTCACGGTATTGGCTATTATAATTAAGAAGACAAAAGTTCATACTCATGGATTTTTTTTATACAGATAAGTAATGAATTCGTTGGTTTTTAGCTTTATATAACGGCAAGAAACGGGATTTTGTTATTGTCCATGTGTTCATAAGTGATTTGCGATTTCGTTCATATTTTTTATTAAAACAAAAATGTCGTCGATGTACCTTGTGTAAATGCCCGGTTTGTCACTTTGTTTTCGATATGCGACAAGTAAAAATTCGAGAAAGTAGGACCCAATGGGTTTCCGATACTGAAACCTTTAGATTTCTGTAGATGTTACCATTATGGTCCGAAAATGGAGTTTGTTTGGTGCACGCAATAAGTAATTTCCGAAGAATTGCAAGTTGGATTTTTGGAGGAGGGATAGATGGGTCTTTGTAAATGCAGTCGCTAATTATGTTCATTGTTTCGTCAATTGGGACGTTAATAAAAAGGTTGTCAACATCCAACGAAGCTAGAATGTTGCGTTTGGGATTGGTAGCTTTTAATATATGCAGGAATTCGTTTGTTGAAGCAGCTGTAATTGTTAGGTATGTATGGAGAAGTTATATGATTTAAGGTTTTAGATAGTTGGTATACCGGTGTAGGTATTTGTGATATGATGGGTTTGAGGGAAAAAAACCTGGTTTATGGGTTTTTACGTTACCGTAAAGATATCCAGGTTGGTAATCACCGACAATTTTCTTGATCTTTAAACTACTAACGTTTGCGTTCTTGGCTGTGATTAATATATTTACGTACTTTTTAAATGAATCTGAAGGATTTTTTTCTTAGTTTAGTGAATTTTGTTGTGTCATTTAAGGATAGATTGTAATTTTTGGTTGTAAACGAGTTGTTTGAAAACTCGTCTAATGATGATGTTGGCGTTGTTTTGTAAATCTTTTGCAGCTAATTTTAGTTTATTTGTGAGTATATTATTGTGTTTGTTGAGTGGAAAACGGTTTTTTTTGTTAACATTGATATTTTAGAAGATCTTTCAATTTTCAATTTTTTTATGTTAAACTAAACATTTTTTAATATGGAAAGTTATAAGAGTCTTCTTATTAAAAGGTCACGTGTTCCAAGCGTTGTTCCCCTTACAAAACGTTCATATAGGTTTCATATATTTATGTCAATTCTGGTCAACCATACCTCCAGTTACGTAAAATGATTAATGACAGGCTATCATCACGTACTTCAAAAGTAAAAAAATCAGAGATCCCTGATTAAGGAATATTTTTATTCTAGCATTCAGGCATGAACAAGTAATGTTTGTTTAAAATCAGATTAAGTTAACATTAAATTTGCTAATTTTTAAAAAAATAACGGGTCACAGAAGTACATTTTATTTTTGTAAGATTTTTAAAACCGAGAATTAACTTTTGTTTACAAATGTGTCGATCGCTCAAAATGGCCAAAGCCTTAAAAAATTTATAAACATTTCAACATGTTAGATTCTAATGAATATAATTTCTGTTTGAAATCCACCTAAGTATTTTGTTTACTAGAAATAGTAAATTTAATCATTTAGCATTCAATTAAGCTAAAATTAAAGCTTCAGGAAAACATTTTTTTATAAAATCAATTTAAAAGTTAGGTATCGAAAATGGGCGGAGGCATCTATTTATTTACCTTTATAATCATTATCTCTCTCTTATTCTCTCTGTCTACCTCTCTCTCTATCTCTCTCTCTCTCTCTCTCTCTATATATATATATATATATATATATATTGTAACTAACTTGTAGAACGCGTAGGTTTTTTAACCTTTGTTCATGCATTTACTTTTATAAAGAGTGCTCGATACAAATGTAGAGCGTTATAGTGTAATAGTTGTCACAATGGTTCATAAATTCATGAATTTATAAACCATTATAACAACTATTACAGTATATATATATATATATATATATATATATATATATATATATATATATATATATCAAGCACGTGCTGTCAGTAATTACTCAAGGTAGGCTGCTTGTGACCTTTATGTAGTAAATCTAAACAAAACAACATTTTTGGCATTTTATGTATAATATTCAGAGTAGGCTACATAATTTTTTCTGGATTAAGTGCATATTGGGCTAAAGAAAGAAAATGTGCGACTGATTTGTTTTATTCCAGGTAGGCAATGCCTAACTTATGTGTGTGAGTGAGGGGGATGATTATATATATATATATATATATATATATATATATATATATGTGTGTGTGTGTGTGTGTGTGTGTATATATATATATATATATATACTTCCAAGTGAAGAGGACTCTAGGTTCTTTTATATTTTGAGTGCTCTGGCATTTATTTTATTATAAACAGTGTTCAATATAATGAGTATTATAGAGCTTAATATAATATAATATAATATAATATAATATAATTATATGGTTATGTCAATTTTTCATTGCTACATGGAAATTTCTATGTTTCGAGATTAATTCTCATCATCAGGCAATGCTGGTGTAGTTGTGCAGACGATTTACATTTAACATTGGTTAACATAACCATATAATTATATTATAATACATATATATATATATATATATATATATATATATATATATATATCGCATATATATATATCGCATATATATATATATATATATATATATATATTAATATCGCATATTTGTGTGTTAATGATTATGTTTCGGTGATGAAAATAAATATGTTTACTATTAATATATATTAATAATAATCGTTGATTCTTACGATTTCATATTTAAATCAAGTGCCAGTAAAAAAAAAATATATTTTTATTGTTTCTGTTATAATAAAAATAGTTATTTTGGCAACGATTTCTCTGACAAGGTGTTGGCCGAAACGTTCCTAATATATTCACCCGAACTATTTTTAGTATTAATAGATTGATATCTATTTGTATTTAATAATAAACCTTTGCTGTATGAAGTCTCTTTATATATATATGTATATTGTATAGAGGTAGCAGATAATTTTCTAAACATATATTGTTAAATATAACAGAATATGAATGTCTATTATATTTAATCATTAGCCGTTCTAAACATCGTATTTTGGTTTTAATTTCAAGTTAAGATTTCATTTGGATATTTTCTTATTATGCTGGTTCTAAGCTTTAGGCTAATGTGAGCCGAAAGCTTAGAATACGATGTTTAGAACTGCTCATGATTAAACATAACAGATATTATATTCTCTATATATATATTCTATATATATATATATATATATATATATATATTTATATATATATATATATATATATATATATATATATATATACTTGCTCTTATATATATACTTACTTTGGATAACATCCATTGAGCTCATTATACAAATCTATCGCTTAATATTTTATCTTCAGAAGATCTTTTTGGATTATCTTCGCCATTCACGGACTTGACATCACTATCTACCTATCTATATATGTATATAAATATATATATATACATATAAATATATGTGCAAGTTTTGTTCAAAGTAGCAGACAAATTGCTATGGTTAAGCTTTTTATGTAATTTTTTATGTGATTTTGTAATTTTTTATCAAATCTATAAAGAATAACTTTTTTGATAGATTAGGAAAAGTTGTTTTTTTATATCAAACAATATCAAATATTTCTTTGTAACTAATATAATTAAACCAATAAATTATTTTTTCCCATCGATTTATGTTTAATATGTTTATTAGATTTAACCATATTTTTCCCATTTCTGCTTTTTGTGGGATTTAATATTCTGCATGTCGTTTTAATTGTGAAGTTGTATACATTGTCTTTGAATTTAATAAATGATTCTACTTTTGTTAGTTGTTTTATTCTGTTGTCTAATTTTAGTTTAATGCCTATGTTTTTAGTATCTTTGTTTATATCACATTCTATTTCGTTATTTGTGGGTTTGGAAAATTTAGAAACTTCTTGGTCAACTAGTTTATTATTGTTTTTGGCTTCTATTTTATAGATTTTCCAGAATTTGTTTGCTTTTTTTTAAATAGATTTATTTTTAGTTGATTATCATTTTTAGATCTTTCCAAACCTTTTTTAAAAAAATTATTGTTAATTTTTCTTACTTGTAGATGGTTGATTAAGTTTGGTAAGTCATTTATAAGTTGTTTATATTATTATTCATAATAATTGTTGTTGTTTTTTGTTGTTGTTATTATTATTATTGTCATTGACTTGGTTGGGAAAATAAAATACTTTCCATCTTAGGCGCTTTATAAAGTGTTCTATTTTTTCTATGAGTTTTATTTTTAAGTCATGTAGGTTTGATCACTTTAATGACAGGTTAATATTTGTTGATTCCATGGTAATGTTCATTAGTGTGTTTTTTATTTTGTTTTAATTCTGTATTTATTTATTTAATTTCTATTATTTGTTATTATTATAGTTACTGCTTCAGTTAATATTCTTATTATTATTTTATGAGAAAATATTGGAGCAGAAATAAATGCTGTAAAAATAAGTGACCAAAATAAAACAAAAACGTGCTCAACAGAAAATGTTTTCAAGAGTAAAATAATAGCAGAAACAAAGATAAAAGCCAGAAATGCTGTCAGTCAGTGGATGTCTGAAAAGAAAGGCATATATATTATATGGTAATATATATTATTATTTATATTATATGGTAATATATATTATTATTTGTTTTACAAGTATAAAAAAGGTTATTTATATTGTATAGTAATAGATGATATAATTATATTATATGTTAATATATATTATTATTTATTTTAAAAGGATATTTAAAGAATCTATTTAAATAAAGTTGTCTATATTATATAGCAATATATATTATTATTACATAATAATGTATGTATATATTTATATTGCATAGTAATATGTATTATCACTTATATGGTAATCTAAACTTATTTATAAATGGAACTTTGTGTGTGTGTGTGTATGTGTGTGTGTGTGTCTGTGTGTGTGTGTGTCCGTTACCTATAGACTCAAACGGCTGAACGGATTTTCTTGAAAATTTACACAATTGTACTATAAGCGTCTGCGAGTGTTCTCAGCTAGGTTTTGTGTCGAGGTACCCACGATAAATATCGAAAATCGATAATCGAAAAAATCGGGTTATAGAAGGAGTGGTCCGATTTTAATCCACTTTGATACACTCATAGACAAAGATACAACAAACGGTATTCAGAAGTTTCAAGGTTGCAGTTCTTACAATAGTACAGAAAATCGATAATATATATATATATATATATATATAAGGCAAGATGTTTGTGTGTCTGTCTGTTTATCTGCCTGTATGTCTGTATTTTTTTTTTCAGTCCTTTTATTTTAGTTTTTGCTTCGGGTTTGGCTCTAAGTAGGTATAATTGTAGTTCTTAGTCTCAGCCATGATACCATTTACTCAGAGGACTTATTTAGCCTTCAAAATTCAGTTTACGACGAATAAAGCTCATTTGATATCAATACGAGGAAATCAAAATTTGACTTACACCCATTCATTTTTCTTTCAGTCTACGGTTTCGCTTTAACTGGAAACAACTATTGCTTTTTAGTCTTTCGTGCCAACGTTCAAAGAGTCTGAGCTCCAGGACTATGGATTAGCTTTCATTACACCCGAGCAACGCCTGGCTATACTGCTAGTATATATTATATATATCATATGGTAATATATATTTTATTACATTTTTGATTAGAGCGCACTTTAAACTAACTTTTGAGAAAGAAAGTTTAAAATTACTTAATTCGTGTCAATTTTGCCTCGTTATGAAAATAGAAAATTATAAGGTGCATTTTAGACACTTGATCCTTTTTTTTATTAGCGTAAAGGTAAAAATGCATTGCAAGCAACAAAAAAAGTGTTGTGTATATAGTGAAGGTGCTTTACCTGACAAAACTGTACGGAAGTGTTTCGCTAAATTGAGAGTTGGTGATTGTAGCCGTATTGATGAAGAATACACAGGCAGACTCCCGCCCCGAATACAGATGACAACCAATTCAAGCCATTCATTGAGAATAACCCGCATTACACAAAGCACAAATTAGCAGAAACTAAATTTATCCGAATGTGCATTTAGTGAAACTTGAGTACTCAAATCGCTACGATATTTGGGCACAACATGATCAGGAATGAAAAGAATAATTTGAATTTCATTTTCTATACGAGATTTGTTGTATAAACGCAAATGAAAATGCACCCTTTTTCAAGCAAATTTTAATGGGTGATAAGAAATTGATCGTTTGCAACAATGTTCAGTGAAAATATTCTGCGGTTAGCGACATGAGCCAAGTTTAGTTCATCTTAAGGCAGGTTTTCACCCTACGAAAGTCATGTTGTGCATCTGGTGGGTTTGAAAAGAAATCCTGTACTTCTGCCAAGAAACAAGTCAATTGATTCTGAATAGTACTGCAGCCGAACAACAGCCGAAACGTCATGAAAATGCCAACGAAGATGAGGACAATATATATATATATATATATATATATCAAATAACAACACCTACGACGCCACCAGGCTACATCCAGACAAGATAAATTGGAAAACCTATCCTGAACTAAGCCACCCCCAACACCTAACCCTAAGACTTTTATGAGGCCAGCAGAATTCAAATCACATCCCAACCCCACTTTCACCTAAAAAAAAACAAATTCACCACAAATAAACGGTCTTTTTCACTAGATAATTTTCATACCAACTTGATCACCTGAAGAAGAGGCGACCAAAATACTCGGTCAGCTTCGAAACGCGAAAATTTTTGTGTAGTGATACTATGAATTTATAAACCATTGTAACAACTATTACACTAGATATATATATATATATATATATATATATATATATATATATATATATATATAATAGTGTAATAGGTATATATATATATATATATATATATATATATTACAAGAAAGTGGTAGAACAAATAGGTTAAAACCCACTGTTCAAGCATTTATAAAGAGTGCTCGATGCAGATTAGAGCTTAAAATTTTAATTTTGTTATTACAATGATTTATAAAAGCATAATATCACAACAAAATGTTCAGGTTTCAGGACAATATTTTTTTTTTAAATATTGTTCTTAAACATGAAAATTTTTGTGTCGTGATATTATGCTTTAATAAACCAATGTAATAAGAAAATTATAATATATATATATATATATATATATATATATATATATATATATATATATAGTCATATTAAGAGAACCAACAGTTTTACAATTCCGAGTTCTCCGGCATTTATCTTTTTTTATAAAAGTGCTCAATACAATAAATATTGTAGAGCATAATATAATTAATTAACTTAATTAACTTCGTGTCGCAATGAATTTAAAATTTCATCGCGACACGATAATTTCCGTTTCGCGATTTCTATCTCGTCATCAGGCAAATCATTTTCACAACAATGATCTCATTCTAGAAACAGAAATTTCCGTGTCGCAATGTAATTTTAATTAAATAACAAATTTATATATATATATATATATATATATATATATATATATATATATAGTATCAGAAGTAATTAGTTTACAATACGACTTAGAGTTTGGTAATTTCGCGCTAGTTCGAAACCAGACAAAAATGGTTGTATAAATTATTACATAATTTACATTTCTACTTTTATAATCTTGTTAGTTATCTATTACAACTGAAAACACAAATATTTAAACATTTTTTTGTATTAGTTAAACTTTATTTTTAGTAGATACACATATTTGAATCGACGCAATGTTTCATTCTTAAACACTATATTTATTTTCGTCCACCGGCATACATATTCTACTCAAGTGTGACTATCCATTAAAATAACGTTTAAATGGTTTTACAAATTAAAAATATTCAAAAGTTCTACAATATAATTGTATTGAATACTTTTTAATACAAATACTCTGAAATGTTCGTATTGGAGCTTCCGGTTTAAATACCAAGTAGTCCAGCATGCCGTTTCCAATTTTTTTAGCGGAGTGATCATGGTGCTTTTTTTCTCACAGACGGTGTCCAACTGACCCCACTATACTGCGCAGTTGACAAAAAACACACAATGCGTTAGAGTGAAATTTAAAAAATATAAGATAGAGACAATGTACCCATCTCTCCCTGTAGATATTTCTTACTATTTCAAATGTTTTTATTTTTTTTATTTTTTTGTAAAATCTGTGGATTACGCCCCACGGTCTGCTAATTAGGGGGACTTAATGAAGTACCCCCTACACCTTAATGATTAAAAACAGACTATCACTGCTCAGTGCTGATCTCATTGCCCACCTTCATTTTCATATATATTTATATTAATACGTCTTAATAAGCTGTCTTTATTTATGTTCCCAACAAGTTGTCAAGTTTGTATTCTATTAATTATAAATAAATTTCTATAAGGAAGCCAAAGCTCTTTTTCAGAAGCGAAAGAGGAGCTTAACGTTACCTATTTGCAATATTAACATCACGAAATTGTAATATCTCAGCCGTCACTTAATAAAATTTCATGATAATATGCCTGTTATGAACACAACATATGAATACACTACAGACATTTCTATAAAGTCTTGAATTAATAAGCATTAAAACATGGAAGAAGAAACTACAAGTATTATTATTTTTTCATATATTTCCTGATATTATTATTGTTGTTGTTGTTGTTGTTGTTGTTGTTGTCATTGTCATTATTGTCTTTGTTGTTGTATTGAAAACCTAATATTTAAATATTAGGTTTACTATAGTTGTTATTATTATTATTATTATTATTATTAGTAGTAGTAGTAGTAGTAGCAATGGTAAAAAGGAAGTGGCAGATATTGGATTAATCAGTCAGTTAAGTGCCATACGTGAAACACGCTTCAGCGATCATGTCTCAAAAGAGACATCATTGACTGGGCAGAAGATTATCCCGCAGTAAGTTGCCCTTGCTTTCTGCGGTAGGCTGGTTGCCAACCAAGGCTATAGAACCCAATCTGTCCTGTTATTTAACCCATAACTGGAAAGAATAGACGGATTAATACCTTTCCCAAGAGTATTTGCACGTAAGTGAATGCAATGAATTCAACTGGAATTCGAACTCGGCTCACTGATTTCTCGTTCCGAGCCGATATCCACTGCACCACAACGCGCATATACTAAACCTACGATTTATTATTATTATTATTATTGTTGTTCTTGTTTATTAGCATTTTAAAACATAATATTTATTATTATTGTTGTTACTACTATTACTATTATTATTATCATTGATTTCTTTTGTATATTCACCTCTTTCTGGATCCCAACCAGAAACCTAAGGTAAGAAATGGCATCATAATATTTCCACTTAGCTCATATTTTAATATTTTTTTATGCAATTGTTAATACTTATAAGTTACAGTAAATTTCCATCACCTTTGTCAAAGACCCCAGCATAATCATAGTCGAAACAGTCTCAAAATTTAACTCATCAATTTCGACTAGTTATTAGTGCTATTATTAACCTTTATACAAAATTTAATTCCCGTTATCTTCACCACTTCAGGAACAGCTCCAGTGCATCTGCTACTATCGGCACTACCATATTCCCAAACTTTTCATGATATTGTTTTATTGTTATTTGGTATTTTGGTAATTTAATTTTTTTCTTCATTAACATTTCTATTATATATATATATATATATATATATATATATATATATATATATATATATAAACGTTTTTATAAATGGAACTTTGTCTGTGTGTGTGTCTGTGTGTGTGTATCCGTTACCTATAGACTCCGAAACGGCTGAACCGATTTTCTTCAAAATTTACACAGTTGTACTTTCAGCGTCTGCGAGTGATCTTAGCTAGGTTTTGTGCCGAGGTACCACCGATAAATATCGAAAACCGATTCTCGAAAAAATCGGGTTATAGAAGGAGTGGTCCGATTTTAATCAAATTTCATACACGCATAGACAAAGACATAAACGATATTCAGAAGTTTCAAGGTTGCCGTTCTTACAATAGTGCAGAAAATCGATAATATATATATATATATATACATATATATATAAATCGATACCAGGAAATCAAAATTTGACTTACATCCATTCATTTTTCTTTCAGTCTACGGTTTCACTTTAACTGGAAACCTTTTAGTCTTTCATGTTAATGTCCAAAGAATCTGAGCTCCAGAACCATAGATTAGTTTTAAAGTTTTCATTACACCTGGTAGTATATATATATATATATATATATATATATATATATATATATATATATATATATTTGTTATTTATTCAATTTTCTACATTTATCATATTTTTAATTCTTTCACATTTCATCACAATTAGTTGTTGTATTTCAATTTTTTTATATTAAAATTATTTTTAATTATACTTTTATTAAAATTCCCTGATTTCTAATCCTTTCTTTGTTAGCATTTATATTACTTCATATTTTTCATTATGATTTCTTTTTCTTTCGTTTCAGTTATTTTTTTAATTCTTTCCTTATGAAAACTTCTTTTATTTTTCATATATTTGATAGATTGATTTGTTTATCAACCATTTGCAGGTTATTCAAAGCGAGAAAATATTTTAAGATGATAAGAAATTTTTGGAGATAATAACGACCTGCTGATACAGATCCTATTAATTAACCCATTGCGGGGTGGAGAAGAGTTGGATTAGCCAAGAATATTTGCACATGAGTGGATATAACGAACTCGAATGGAATTGGAACCCGACTCTCCGATATACAATTCCAAGCCGTTATCCACTTACACACACGCACACGCGCGCGCACACATATATGTGATAAAAAGTATAGTCTTTAGGTATGATATTTGGAGTAGATAGACTTTAATTTGGAGTAGATAGACTAAACTATCGCCCGGTTCACACTCCACCCACGTCTATTGAACAGGTGAAGAGGCTCATCCCTTGTTCCCTGTTTAGTATGTGGTTTCCGGCTTTCTCTTTTCCAATCTTTTTCACTCTTACGTAGCCCCCTGTGCTTCAGTGGCGTTACTGCCTTGCTTGGGGTGATACGATTAAAAAAAAAAGTGCTCAACGTGGGCATATATAAGAATACATATAAGAACATAAGAATGTAAGGAATATAAGAATAAATATAAGAATATAAGGAATATAAGAAATATATAAGAATATATATAAGGAATATATATAAGGAATATAAGAATATATCGAAGGAATATAAGGAATAATAATATAAAGGAATAATATATCAGGAATATATAAGAATATATATAAGAATATAAGAATATATATAAGAATATAAGGAATATAAGAATATATATAAGAACAGAATAGTTGAAATAGACTGTCAGCTCGATATCGACCTCATTTTGTTAAAAACGACCAACAAGAAAGATTTTATTAATTTTTTTTATTTAATTTTTCCAGTATTTTTATATGTTTTCTTCTTGCTGGAGATAAGTAGTGTAAAAATATTCCATAGTTTTCGACTTTCCAAGCGTTTTCAGCCACTTCACTGGCCATTTTCAAGAATGTTATTTTAACGATGTTGTCATTTTGTCTCCATGTTTAACTGTTTCGGAATTTTTGTGTTTTTTTTTTATGTGTTTTTGAAAAGAAGAGTTCTTTAAAGCTATCACTTGACGCGCGCGGCTGGGCATTGCGTGAGGGTCTTTCTATTAAAAAAAATCCGAAACTCAAATTCCACTGTTAAATAATGTAAGGTTGATGGTAGGAGAAAATTGTTTGATATATAGTGCCTCTTTTATAGCAAGGTGCCTTTGATATTGTGATTTAAAAAGTGTTTCTGTATTTTTAATCAAAAATTTTCTTAAGGATTCTTGTAAATTATGAGTAACTAAATGTTTTTGGTTGTACTATTATTACTAGATAGGTGGCATGTAAGGCGTCTACTCAGAGAAGTGGTAGTATGGCTAATATAGGTAATTGATTTATGACAAAAAACACAATCTTGTACAAAGTATTGAAAATATAGTAATTATAGTATTAGTAATCGCTAGTTTAGATTTGATGGATATATATATATATATATATATATATATATATATATATATATATATATATATATATAAAGATTAATACAAATATATAAATACCGCTACTCATTTTCGATACCTACTTTTTTAAAATTAAATTTTTAAAAATAAAACGTTTTCTTGGAGCTTTAATTTTAACTTAATTGCAAGCTAAATGATTGAATTCACTATTTCCAGTGAGCAAAATACTCTGGTAGATTTCAAACAGAAATTATATTCATTGGAATGTAAAGTTTTGTGATTTTAATTTTTCGTGTTTTTGCTTTTTTTTTTTTGTTGTTGTTTGTTTTTTGTTTTCAGTTTGTAGGCCATTTTTAAACAATCAACACATTTGTAAACAAATTATTTCTCGGTTTTAAAAACATCTTGCAAAAATATAATATAAACGTTATATTTGGAAATATAACACGTTATTTTTGGAAAACTAGCAAATTTAAAGTTAAATTAATCTGATATTAAACAAATATCACTTGTTTATGGCATGAATGAAAGTATTTCCTAATTACGGTCTGACTCACTGACCTTTAAAGTAGGCGATGACAGCACTGTCATCAATCATGTTTACTTATCTTGCCAAGTATGGCCGACCAGAATTGACATAAATTTATGAAAACCTACGTGAGCATTTCGTAAAGGGTACAACCCTTGAAACACATGACGTTTTTATGATATAGTAGCTATGCATTATGATATAATTTAAAAGATAAAGAGAGACAGATACATTAACACACAAAAAAGTTTTATTGCATTTTTGTTTTCACTATTCGCAACAGATTTTCTGGAAATGAGCAACTTTTAGAAAAATAAAGGCGATTTACATTCCCCAAGAAGTCCTGCCTTTAATTAATAAAACAAACTTCTAGAATGATAGTTAATTTCTAGAAATTTCAGAAAATTAATTAGGTGTAACATATGTAAACAAATATTTTTACCAAGATTTTATAAAAAATAATGATTTCAAAAATGATTTCAGTCATTTTAGTCCTGAAAGTTTCATCAAAATCCGACTATTATTTGATTTTTACAAGAATTTCAAAATTAATGTTTTTCATTGGCAAAAAAGTGAGTTGTGTAATATTACGTTTGCCATTAAAAAAAATATGTAAAAATTTGCAGTCGCTGAAGAAAAAAAAATGAAACGAAATTTCGAACGTGTTAGAAAAGATTGAAAAAATTCAAAAAATAATGAAAAAATAGTTTGATCTTTCCCCTTGATAATAGCATAAACATTTTGACGATAAAACTTTGTTTTTATTAAGTTTGGGGTATTTTTTCTTCATACTAACGTAGGTACCTACAAATATATGTCACTTAGCTGATTAATGTTATATTGAACACCTTGACTGGAGAGTTTCGTAGACGAACCTTTTTATAATCGGTCAGTCTGCTTGTCAGGAGGTATTAGCAATTGACTTATTAAAGGTATCTTTCTGGCTCTTTTTGGTCCATAATTTTTGTTTTCGTATAGTAAAGATTTCCACAGTAATTTATTATATCTATTTCTTCATTAGGGATATATATATCTTTTTTTATATTATATATCCCATTAGGGATATATAGTTCTTCATTAGGGATATATATTTCTTCATTAGGGATATATATTAGATATTAGATATTAGGGTTATATATTTTAACAATTTTAAATTTAGTCCGTTATTTAATATGCTTTCTTTGATAAATGGGGAAACGTTTTTTTGTTTTTATATCAGTGTGAAATATTTCTTTGTTACCAATCTGTAACCAATATAATTAAACCAATAAATTGTTACTTTTTTCCATTGATTTTTGTTTAATATATTCCTTAGATTTAACCATACTTTTCCCATTTCTGCTTTTTGTGGGATTTAATAATCTGCATGTTACTTTAATTGTGAAGTTGTATACATTGTCTTTGAATTTAATAAATGATTCTACTTTTGTTAGTTGTTTTATTCTGTTGTCTAATTTTAGTTTAATGCCTATGTTTTTAGCGTCTTTGTTTATATCACATTCTATTTCGTTATTTGTGGGTTTGGAAAATTTAGAAACTTCTTGGTCAACTAGTTTATTATTGTTTTTGGCTTCTATTTTATAGATTTTCCAGAATTTGTTTGCTTTTTTTAAATAGATTAAACTTTTAGTTGATTATCATTTTTAGATCTTTCCAAACCTTTTTTAAAAAATTATTGTTAATATTTTTTTTACTTGTAAATTATTTATTAAGTTTATTAACTAATTTTTCAAATTCAATAAGGTTGTTTTGTTGAGGTGGCTATTTTATTGTGGTGAATCTAAAGTTGTTTATATTATTATTATTATGTCATTTTTTATCATATTTCGATTTCTGCTATGGTCGCACGACCTACCAAGTTTGCGGAAATACCTAAGGCAGTTCGTGGTGTTTCGTTATGGCTCCATTTCATGATTTTTCTATCTTCCCTATCACCCCTAGCGTTACATAAACAAAGTTCTCCTTAGTGTGTGGGCTGCATTTAACAAAATAATTTTATTATTATTATTATTATTATTTTATACAATTATTATTATACAATTTTATTATTATTATTATTATTATTATTATTATTATTATTATTATTATTATTGATGTTGTTGTGGTTGTCATCGACTTTCTTGAGAAAATGGAAAACTTTCTATTTTGGGCGCTTTATAAAGTGTTCTATTTTTTTCTGCGAGTTTCATTTTTAAGTCTTGTGGTCCAGTGGATATCGGTTCGGAACGAGAAACCGGGGAGCCGAGTTCGAATTCCAGTTGAATCTATTGTATTCACTTACGCGCAAATACCCTTGGGAAAGGTATTAATCCGTCTCTTCCGTACAGTTATGGGCTAAATAGCAGGACAGATTGGGTTCTATAGCCTTGGTCGGCAACCAGTCTACCGCAGAAAGCAATGGCAACCTACTGCGGAATAATCTTCTGCCCAGTCAGTCATGTCTCTTTCGAGACATGATCGCCCAAGCATGTATCACGTATGGCACTTAACTGACTGACTGAAGTTTGTTCAGTATATTCTTTAAGAAGTTCAAATTTGTTGATTCCATGGTAATGCGGATTAGTGTGCTTTTTTAATTTTTTTAATTCTGTATTTATTTATTTGATTTTTATTATTTGTTATTATTATAGTTACTGCTTCAGTTAATATTCTTATTATTATTTTATGAGAAAATATTGGAGCAGAAATAAATGCTGTAAAAAGAAGTGACCAAAATAAAACAAAAACGTGCTCAACAGAAAATGTTTTCAAGGGTAAAATAATAGCAGAAACAAAGATAAAAGCCAGAAATGCTGTCAGTCAGTGGATGTCTGAAAAAAAGACATTTAATTTATATTATATAATAATATATATTATTATTTGTATTATACAGTAATACATATTATTTATATTATATGGCAATATATATTATTATTTATATTAAAAGTATATTTAAAGATTTTATTTAAAGAAAGATTATATTACATAGTAATATATGTTATTTATATTATATGGTAATATATATTATATATATATTAAAAGATTTTTAAAGGATGTGTTTAAAGAAAGTTTATTTATATTATACTGTATAGCAATATATATTATTTATATTATATGGCAATATAAAGAATTATTTTATTATATATAATTTATATTATTTATTTAAAAAGAACATTTAAGGAATTTATTTAAAAATAGTTAACTATATTATACAGTAATATGCTATATTATTTATATCACATTGTATTTCATATTATTATTTATATTAAACAGTTATTGAAAGAATTTATTCAAAGAAATGTTATTTATATTATATAGTAATATATGTTAGATATATTATATAGAAATATATATTATTTATATTATATAGTAATATATATTATTATTTATATAAAAGAAAATTTAAAGAATTTCTTTAAATAAAGGTTATTTATATTTTATAGTAATATATGGCATTTATATTATATATTGTAATATATATATATATTATTTTTTGCATTATATAATGATATTTATTATATAGTGATATATATATATATATTTATATATTATATAATGATGTGTATTATATAGTAATATATATATATTATTCATATTATATAATAATATATATTATATCGCAATATAAATATTATTATTATTCATATTATATAATAATATATATTGTATAGTAATAAATAATATTAAATGTTCACTTCTCTTGTCCCTACACGCATTTTCATAGAGATTACATCCACTCGTCTGGCGGCTTGACTGTTAATCTTTACATGGAACTTCTTTGACGAATGGATGTTATCTCCGCCAAACTCAGAGCAAGTGATTATTTGATTTAAATTAACTGATCACAATGAATACTCACCAGAGATTCCTTTTCTTTATTATATATTAAATACCATTTTAAGCTAGAATTCACGAAAAAATATGCAGTAGGATAAAAAAAATGTTCAATTTTCTTAATGGGAAAAACAAAATATGCATGCTTTAAATCACAAAGGGAAAATTACGTCGTTAGAAAAATTCAGCAACTAAAGTAAAATTAATTCGCTATGAACGGAATCTTTAAATTCTTCCCCCCCCCCTCTTGTCTCTAAGAAAATTTCATTGTCTGGTAATTCGCCAACCTCCGAAGAATTACCTTCTATGTATAATGCCCCGGTAGCTTCAGGTGCGAAATTTAAATTAAAATGGGCCTGTTATACAACTCGAAATACACCCTATTATTATTATCATTATTATTATGTCATTTTTCATCATATTTCGATTTCTGCTATGGTCGCACTACCAACCAAGTCTGCGGGAAGACCTAAGGCAGGTCGTGGCGTGTTGTTATGGCTCCATTTCATGTTTTTTCTATCTTCCCCATCATCCCTAGCGTTACATAGACAAAGTTCTCCTTAGTGTGTGGGCTGTACTTAATAAGACAATTTTTTGTATATCTCTTAAGCTGGGGGTTTCCAGGGATTCTTTTAATGTGTTGTTTTGTTCCATTTTTTACCATTCCAAGTGCACCTACTATCACTGGCACAACTCTTGTTTTCAATTTCCACATTTTTCTATTATTATTATTATTATTATTATTATTAACTATGTCAGATTCTATGATTTAAATCTATATTTTTACAATAAAAAATGGGTTTCCTCGACTGATGTTGATAATATTTTGATGATATGATAATGATTTTGCTGACAATACCTACTTTATTAGAAATATTTATAACTTACGTAGTGACGGGAGGTTTTATCGTGCAAATTCAGTTTTGTTTATATAAGCAAATAAATGTAATAGTCTACTTGTTGATTTTTTTAAATTTTAGATATATAAATAATTTTATGGTCAGTCGAAAAGAGATATAACCGTAAAAGCAAAACGAGATCTTTTCAAATTATCGAGTGATAAGAACGCAACTCTGAAATTTGCGAGAAAATTGAACAGCGATCGAAGAAAATCTAATAAAAAGCCGAAAACATTGCCAAGATTAAAAAAAAAAAAAAAAAAAGGATTTAAAGAATTTAATTTAATTTAAACAGAATTTTTACAAAAATTACAAGAAAAAAAAAAAGAATATTTGATTGGCTAGTGTTGTATCGTGGAATGAAGAGATACACTGTGAAATGTAGATAAACTACTTTATTACCAGAGTGGTACAACCATGAGGTATATACAGTATTTACAGTCTCTCGCAGTAGTAGGTGTTACTTCACGAAGTCCGTGATAATGACAACTCTTCGTGCTGAACGCACATCTTTTATACATCCGGGCAACTGGATGTCAAATGGTACGAGCCAAGACACAACAACTAGCAATTAAATATTTGACAATAGATAGTTTTGTGAATGAAAAAGAGTCAAAAGAAAGGAATATTAACCCATTTTAACCCAGTGTCCTCATGGGTATAAACCATTATATAAAACCATTATTGTATATAAGTAGTAAGGACATATATTGATTCATCAATTGATGACAAAAACGGCTCAAAAATTAAATTTAAAATACACGAAACGTTCACAGCGAATTTGACAAAAATACATTTCCATAAACCTACATCTAAGTAGGTTTATGGAAATGTATTTACTTACTAATATTTTCTTGTATTTTGATCTCCGTATGCAGCTATTGAAAGACTTGTGTGAATAAGGGTTTATTTATATCCTGTTTGTCTTATTTCTTAAAAACAATTACATTTATAGGATATATAGAAATATAAAATTTGTTGTTCTCAAATGAGGACACTGGGTTAATGCACATTGAAAACATGCTCTATGTCACTTAGAGAAAAACAAGCCCCGAACATAACGCGTTTGATACTGCTAATATGACGTAATGTCAAGGCATTGTCTTGAACCTGCTCTGCACTGTCTGGGAGAAGCAAGCTGTTTTTTCTTGAAATAAAGAATTCTTGAACGTTTCAGTGTTTGTAATCCTATTTTATGTTACTGTACTTGAAATCAGGTCAAAAATTAAAAAAATTAAAAACTTGGGTTAAAATGGGTTAAGAACGTTGAGATGAAAGCATAAAATGTACAACCATTAAATGGATGTCACAAAGAGAAACGTATATCCTCGCACTTCCCGACTGTGGAATTCTCTTCCACACAATTGCTTCCCCGACGGCTACAATCTCCAGGAGTTTAAATGTAAGGTCAATAGACACCTCCTAACACACTAACCTGCTCCCATTCTATCAAACACTCTTCCCAGCTGCCCAACCCTCATCCTCGCTATCCTTACTCATCTGTCACCTTCCTCCTGACATTCCCTATGTCTAACCACTCCTTCTCTTTACCTTCCCCTATGTAGCCCCATGCGCAATAGTGGCAGTGGAATGCCTTACCTGGGGTGAAATGATTAAAAAATAAAATAAAATAAAATAAATTTGTTGAATAAAGGGCTTTTTCTTAAAAGCACTTTTTCTTAAAAGTAATTCAAAAATTTTTCTTAACAGTAATTTTTAGAGATGAATTTAGAGCTACATTGGTTGAATTTGATTGTTTGTTTAGAGGCTGACTCTTTCATGAAAATCATCGCACAACACGATTTAGAATGGATTGAACGTGTAAGCAAAGATCAGAAAGAGAGAGTTTTAAAATTTCTAAGAATATAATGAGGAGAGAGGGCTTTGGAAATTTGACACTCACGTGACATTTTAAAGACAAGAGAGACAGAGAAAATAATCATTTTTTCAGTCATTCAGACATCTGTGCATTGAATACTGTTACCATATCTGGTCGGGTGCTTTTGCTATTCATCTTGAAGTTCTTGACAAAATCCAAAGAAGGATCGGCATTATAATCGAACCTGACTTAGCAGCTCGCCTTCAGTCACTTTCTCACCGACCTGATGTGGCTTCCCTCTGTCTTTTTCTTGTGGAGTAGTTTTCGCACTGAAGGTTATAATCGGGCTATGTCGGTTGCTAATCGACTTAACGCACCCAAAATGTTAGGAACTTGGTAATCTTTCACTGAAAACTGACTCCTTAGTATTCGGCTAACTGCCGACTAATATCAACTGCTTAGTAGTGCTACTGAACTCCAATAGAACTCCAAAGAACTCCTATGAACTTCCCAAGAACTTCTCCAGAACTTTTCCCGTTAACTTCCTGTTAACTCTTATTAATATAGGAAAGAGAGTCCATTATCTGAGGAATAAGTGTATTTCCCCATAATACTTTTCTACAAGTATTTTTATGGCAACTGCTCTGAGTATTTTCCTCTGATTCCCCGACTACTTGTATTTACTTATGCTACTAGATTGGTCGAAATAGTTAAATGTAACCTCCTCTTCTACTCTAATAGTTTCTTTTCTCACACTTCCCGTTTGTGGAAC